>CM019074.1:85163455-85709070 GCA_009667805.1 Leptobrachium leishanense
TTAAATATTTATATAATACATTGGAGTGCTCGCCTCCTGGTTTGATATATAGATATATATATATATAATACATTGGAGTGCTCGCCTCCTGGTTTGATATATAGATATATATATATAATACATTGGAGTGCTCGCCTCCTGGTTTGATATATAGATATATATATATATAATACATTGGAGTGCTCGCCTCCTGGTTTGATATATAGATATATATATATATAATACATTGGAGTGCTCGCCTCCTGGTTTGATATATAGATATATATATATATATAATACATTGGAGTGCTCGCCTCCTGGTTTGATATATAGATATATATATATATAATACATTGGAGTGCTCGCCTCCTGGTTTGATATATAGATATATATATATATAATACATTGGAGTGCTCGCCTCCTGGTTTGATATAGATATATATATATAATACATTGGAGTGCTCGCCTCCTGGTTTGATATATAGATATATATATATATATAATACATTGGAGTGCTCGCCTCCTGGTTTGATATATAGATATATATATATATAATACATTGGAGTGCTCGCCTCCTGGTTTGATATATAGATATATATATATATAATACATTGGAGTGCTCGCCTCCTGGTTTGATATATAGATATATATATATATATATATACAGGCCTCAAAATTTAAAGTCCCAAGCTACTAGCCAGGCTTTAAGAGTTACTCGCCACTAGTTGCCCCACCTAACCCCTATCCAGCCATGCCTCTGCATTCCCACTCGCTCTCATGTAATTTTCACTCGCCAAATGCGAGCAGGCGAGTGTAAATTTTGAGGCCTGATATATATATATAATACATTGGAGTGCTCGCCTCCTGGTTTGATATATATATATATATAATACATTGGAGTGCTCGCCTCCTGGTTTGATATATATATATATAATACATTGGAGTGCTCGCCTCCTGGTTTGATATATATATATATATAATACATTGGAGTGCTCGCCTCCTGGTTTGATATATATATATTATAATACATTGGAGTGCTCGCCTCCTGGTTTGATATATAGATATATATATATAATACATTGGAGTGCTCGCCTCCTGGTTTGATATATATATATATATATAATACATTGGAGTGCTTGCCTCCTGGTTTGATATATAGATATATATATATATAATACATTGGAGTGCTCGCCTCCTGGTTTGATATATATATATAATACATTGGAGTGCTCGCCTCCTGGTTTGATATATATATATATATATATAATACATTGGAGTGCTCGCCTCCTGGTTTGATATATATATATATATAATACATTGGAGTGCTCGCCTCCTGGTTTGATATATATATATAGTTTAATACTAAGGAGAATGTCTCTCAATTTAAATATCCTAAAGTGCCAAAACCCTTTTACAATAAATGTGGAAGTTACAGTTACTTTGTAATCTTTTAAAGAAATAAATAAGACGTATATTGATCATACTTTGCATCGGACACTGTGCATAGGAGGCGTTCCTTTTTCCCAGATTAGAAAACAAAATGCTGACTTGCAGAACCCGATTCTAAATTTGCTAATTCCCTTTAATACAGAAATAAATTCAACACCTTCATTACCAAGCGAATTACCAAACATCAACGGCTAGGATCCAGAGGTTTCTGCAAAATCATTTTCAATTAATTATATAGTAAGAAATATTTGGGAATATCGCCTGTGTATTCCTTACCGTAATAACCTATTTGACAGGCTGATGTCCGCACTCTTTCACTGTTATGAGGATTCTGAGAAATAGTTCCCTTTCCATTGCCCTTTCTTGGAACCCTGCAGAACTTGCGCCAGTTTCCATGGGTTCTAGAGACTCCAGTAGACAATACCTGTGGTGATGCTGGAAAGCCTTCTAGGATTTGAATCAGCTTTGCAAAGGTTGTGCAGTGCTGATCGGCCAATGCCTCTCAATGCAGAAGCATCCGATTGGGTTTGTATGCTCTAACGGCGGACACGTCGGTCATCGGAGCATAGACTGCTTATGACATTTGGTAACACAGCCATGTTTCCACATATTATTCTGCCAGGAGTTGGATCATATTGAATACATTTTTGGGTTTTTACGAATAAATATACAAGTGATTTACCAGAAATCACACACTTGGCGTGCGTGCCAGATCGGGCTTTACAGACCTACATGTCTTATATATCAGATGGCAACGAGAAATCCTAAACCTTTCAGGACTGCGGAAAAACCACAGACAGAAACTCCCCTTTTCCATTTTCACACATAACACATAGAAGCATTCCTGGAATACTCTGCCTTCAGCACCCACACGACAGACCGCTCACCTGCAGCACACAATGATATACATGCTAAACAACAACAAACATTTGGTTTTCTGAGTTTACTTCCTGTCTGGGGAATTCTCAGGTCACTTTACGGGTTGTTCTACAGAGACACTTCAAGAGGAAAGTGAGCGTCTCTGTTTAGTGCCTATTTTTATAGACATTGGATTAACATATACCATAAAAAGTAAACAAAACACTTTAAAACTACCCCATGCACCCTATAAATTCCCTGTAGTAGCTGTGAATCCCTAGAATGTGCAGCAGTTGCACAATACAGACCAGGAAGTAGCTTGACCAATCAGGAGTCACTTATTTTGGTCTATGGAGAATGTTTATTTTTGTTAAAAAGCTCCTCTCGGCATACCACAGCTCAATTTATAGTTGTTACACAAAATGAGAATTCTGCAATAGTACAGATATATGGTGTCAGTCAGTAAAGTACAGGGATACAATGCAGGTTGATATAGAGCCTGAAAATTCCAGAATAGAACAAATATACAATGTCAGTCAGTACACTACAGTACAGGGATAAGATGCAGGTTGCTTTAGACGCTGAAAATCCTGGTATAGTACAGATATATGGTGTCAGTCAGTACAGGGATAAAATGCAGGTTGTTATCCAAGCTGGAAATCCTGGAATAGTACAGATATATTGTGTCAGTCAGTACAGTACAGGGATTCCTTGCAGGTTGTTATATAGGATGAAAATCCTGGAATAGTACAGATATATATATAATGCCAGTCAGTACAGGGATAAAATGCAGGTTGTTAATGAAGCTGAAACTACCAGAATAGTACAAATATACAATGTAAGTCAGTGTCAGTACAGTACAGGGATATGATGCAGGTTGCTTTAGACGCTGAACATCCTGGTATAGTAAAGGGATTCATTGCAGGATGATATACAGGATGAAAATCCTAGAATAGTACAGAAATATGACATCAGTCAGTAAAGTACAGGGATAAGATGCGGGTTCAGGTTGTTATACAAGATGAAAATCCTAGAATAGTGCAAATATATGGTGCCAATCACTACAGTACAGGGACTAGATGCAGGTTGTTACAGAAATGGAAAATCCCATAATAGTACAGAAATATGATATCAGTCAGTACAGTACAGAGACTAGATGCAGATTGTTATAGAGGCTGAAAATCCTGGAATACTACAGATATATGGTGTCAGTTGGTACAGTACAGGGATATGATGCGGGCTCCTAAAGAAATAAATATATGTTGCAAATTAACCTCTCTGCCGGTTTTCCTAAGGACCGGTTATAATTTTGTACCACGCTCTGTTTCTGGAGAGTCCTTCGATTCCAGACGGATTTTCTCCTGTTCCTGTCATGTACATACAGTTTGACATTCAGTGGTCAGTGTCTGAAGCTGCGTTTCTACTGATGTCATCAGGATCCTTATACATACGCCATATATACAGTATTAATGAATTTATTTTTCCCACACTTACTGTATGTGGCAAACGGTGCTTACGCTTCTGTGTCGACACAATGTTTGACGGATAGCGTACCATGTCCAATGTGTATGGCCAAGCGCTGAACAAATGAGCAAAATATAAATGCATGCAATAATTTTTTAAACCATAAAGTGCCATACAGTAAATAAGTTGATGAAGTTTGGCCATTTCAGGCTTCCATACAGTCGGAGACACTGCCTCCTGAACATAATGTCCTTTAGCGAAATACTGCAATGAGCTATATCTAAAAATAGAGAGTCAGGTTCATATTTTATAGTGAGTCTATTTTACAGCGAGACTTAATGCACTTATTGTCGCTTTTAATGTTGTATCAATCCAGTGTGACATGTGTTTACTTCGTTACGTGGCTTTAATGTTCCTTTGCATATGTGGGAATACAGTGTTCCATTAAAATTTCATTGACATACAGATATCTGATTTCAGAAGTGACAGAGTGACAAAATCATAATTTGGAAGCTGGGTTGAATGCCAAGACAAGCGGAGATCCGGGCCAAGTGCCAAAACAAAAGCATAATTGTGCAACAGCAGCTCAATTAGCTGCACAAGTGATCATCTCTGTTTAAGGATGATTTGTAGTCACTACATTAAGTACCACTGTCAGGGCTTTTTGGGTTATTTTGTGTACATTAATCCCCTAGCATATGGATTGGATGACTTAGTTTTATATAAACCTATAACTATGAAGAGCATCGGTAAACACCAGCATGTTGGCATTGGCAATGAAGACGGCGCATACACAACACTAAAGAGAATCACCATACAACGGGGTATCATTAATGTAAGTATGTGTCGGCAAGATCTGTGCGACAGCAGCACGGACCACCTCAACATATATGATTCCAGAAACGACATGGATTATCTCAATAGAAGCATATCCTTAAAAACCATGGACTACCTCAACATACGCAGCAGAGTCCTTAAATTCCATAAAGAACCTCAGAAGAAACTACTCAACATAAAAGCATGGACAACCCCAACAGAATCAGATGTCTGAAACAAGGTGGACCATCCCAACATAAACAGATCCATGAAGCAATTTGGGCCACCTCAACAAAAACAGATTCCAGAAACAGCATGTTCGGAGTCGGACCACCCCAACATTCTGACCCCTGAGATAGCATGGACCACACCAACAGAAAAAGATCCCTGAAACATGGACCACCACGAGATAAAGAGCTCTGTGAAGTAACAAGGGTCACCAAAACAAGAACAGATTCCAGAAAGAGCATGGTTGAACCACCCAAACTTTCAGACCCCTGAAGCAACATGGACCACCCCAGCAGAAACAAGTCTCGAAAACAATATGGACTACCTCAACTTGCCCAGCAGCAACAGAACCTTTAAACAGCATGGATCATTTCAAAAGAGACGGACGGATCAGTGATCAATGTTATATTGCATTACTTTCTTCAAAAGAAACTGACCAATGCAACAGCATGGACATCCCAACAGAAAGAGATCCAAGACAGACCAACCCAACAGCAACTAATTCAAAAAACACAATAGGCAACCCTCCGCAACAGAAACTGATCCGAGAACAACATGAATAGCCCACCATAACAGTAAAAGATCCAAAATCCAACTTGTATGGGCCATCCCAATAGAAACAGATCCAGAACACAACACGGACAGACTACCCCAATAGAAACAGATCCAGAACACAACACGGACAGACTACCCCAATAGAAACATATCCAAGAACAACATGGACAGCCCACTCCAACAGAAACAGATCCTAAGACCAACATGGATGGGCCACCCCAAACAGAAACAGATCCAAGAAACAAAATGGACAGATCACCCAATAGAAACAGATCCAAGAACAACACAGGCAGCCCACTGCAAGAGAAACAGATCCAAGAAACATCATGGATGAAGCACCACAATAGCAAGCAATCCTTACCAATATGAGCATGCTGTATTCACTAGAAACAGATCCTTAATAACAATGGACAGTCACAAGACAAATGCACCCCTGAAGCAATGTGGGCTATCCCTACATAACCAAATCCTTGAAACTATAACGCCAGACCACCTCAAAAGACACAGATTCCTGAAACAATATGGGCAGACCACCTCAAAAGGAACAAATCCAAGAAACAATGTGGATAAGCCACCACAACAGAAGTAGATCCAAGAAACAATATGGACGGCCACCCAATAGAAACAGATCCGTGAAATAACATGGACATACTCAATATAAACAGATACTTGATACAGTGGCGTAGCGTGGGGGGGGCCAACGGGGCGGTGGCCCGGGCGCGATATTCTTAGGGGCGCTGATTTCTTTTGAAATTGTGCGCCCCTAATAGTTTCCAGCTGCCAATCCACTTAGAAAGAGGTCCGCTCACGTGGGCACTCTGGTGTCAATGAGCGACTGCGGCAACGGCCCTCTGGATGACTGTCAGTTAAGTCCGGAAGAGAGTTAGTCACGTGACACCGGTGATGTAGTGCGCCGGCGCCACGCTTGAAGTTTCATGTCACATGGGGTGGGAAAGAGCAGGAGGTTGCACACTGTGACACAGCTGCCAGACCAGTGCGTGTGCAGACTGAGTGAGAAAGTCGTCACAGAAGGGAAGGAGTCCACCGTCCATCCAATCCGGCGCCCGTGCTGTCCCAAGGCTAAGGTACCAGCTGGCTATCAGGCAGGGGAGGGGGCGGGACAATCAGAATCCCTTCTCATCTGCTGGGGATACGGGTCTCCGTTCTCTGTGCCCCTTCAATGAGCATTCTGGAGCAGTGTAATAGCTGAGGGGGCACCAGGAGGACAGAAATCCCTCCCTGCCTGATGACTGCCTCTGCCTGTGCAGTTGTCAAGCTGCTTCTCGAACGCTGATCGCCCCCCCCATCCTCTGAGGCAACCACTGCCAGAGATGTGATAAGAGGAGGGAAGCCCTTTCCTTAACCCTCTGTGCAGTGATGTATTTAGGTTTTGTGCTGCCCTAGGCCTGACTAAACTCGTCCACCCCCTAATTTAAATTTGAGGCACCCCCTCCTGTCAAGGGCACACCCTTCCTCTTTAAACTCCACCTTTTCCTCTTAGAGCTCCGCCTTTTCCTCTCTTTATATTAAAAGTGGATACCAAGTGCCTACTTGTATATTTTGTATACCATTTCAAATGTTTCTATTGAGATAAATAAAATTATGAAATGTTTAAATTCAAGCATTTTTACAAAGAACAGCCACACATGTCAAGTATACTGGATCACAGCCTCTCTAATTGGTTGAACAATAAAATCCACAGAAATGTGCACTGCATATGAACGTATCACAGAGCTGTACAGCAATAAAACTCACATGTGCAGTGTGTATGAGTGTATCCCAGAGCTCCAGGGCAATAAAACTCACAGTACTATGCAGTGTGTATCACAGAACCCACAGCAATAAAACTCCCAGCAATGCAATGTTTGGTGTGTGTCAGCGTAACAGAATCCACAGCAATAAAAATACCAGCAATGCAATGTGCAGTGTGTATGAGTGTATCATTATCCACAGCAATAAAACTCCCAGTAATGCAATGTGCAGGTCAGCGTATCAGAATCCACAGCAATAAAACTCCCAGCAATGCAATGTGTGGTGTGTGTCAGCGTATCAGAATCCACAGCAATAAAACTCCCAGCAATGCAATGTGTGGTGTGTATGAGTGCATCAGAATCCACTGCAATAAAACTCCCAGCAAACCGAGTGTATATGAGCACACAGCAATTATTTATTCTACATTTACCGGCCTCTGTCCGCGGTAGGGCTGTGTGCAGAGTCAGCAGGGACTGTGTACAGACTCAGCAGGAGGTCCCTCCAGGCCACGTTAGGATCACGGCTGTGCCTGTGCGTGGAGCCATCTTGTCAGCAGTGGGGTGCCACTGCCAGAGGGTGCACCATGGCTTTGATTCCCTTTCCGGTGGATGTTCAGTCCAGAATAGAGTGACAGTCCATGTTAACGAAAGGGCGGGCAGCTGCGTGCATGCGTGTCACGTGGTTCAGCCAGTCAGGTGGTACTGAGACTCAGTACCACCTGACTGGCCGGACCGAGTGTGACCTGCACGCAAGCAGCCTCACCAGGAGCCAGGCAGCTCAATGACAAATTTCTATCACTGCAGTGCTGGTTAAGGAAAGGTCCCCTTTAAACAGCAGTAAGCAGACAGGGCTTCATATTCTGCTGATAAACCCCCCCCCTTTACCTGCCGTTTACTGTCATCTTCTCTCTCTGGACACAAATCACATCCCCCTCCCCTCTCCTAGAGCTGCTGCAGGGCAGGGGAGGAGCTATGGAGGGAGGAGAGGGGGATTTTTATTCTATTCGATTTTATTCCGTATGCAAACGCCATACTCCGCTGCTCGTTGTTTGAGAACACAGCTCAAAGCTGACACACAGTGACAGTGGCACCTCCTAGTACCCCTAATGACACCCCAATAATCACTGGTACCTGGGGCGGCCCGCCCTCCGCCACTCCTCTAAGTACACCACTGCTCTGGTGATATGCTCACACACAAGTTTGGCGAACTGCCAGCAAGTACGGTGCTGTTTGAAGGCAGTGCAAATCCCCATAGAGAAGTAATGGTTAATCTATTCAGAGAACACCAAACAGCAGAGAAATGTCAGTGAAATGCCATGATGTTCGGTGGTTTCAATCAGCAGGTTTATTCAGGCGAACCCCATAGGTTTCAATGTTAAAAATATTCCCGTTTTTTATGCAATATCTAATAAACCATTTATTATTTTAATCTGCAGTAAAAAGTCTTTATTTATTGATTTTTTTTTTGTACCTTTTAGTGATTTTTCAGAATTTTTTGGGCTAAATTCCCCCCCCCCTTTTTTTATAGCAGTTCTTTTTTTTCTGTAACAGAACTTTTTATTATCAATCATAGGATCTTATATGTAAATTCCAGACATTTTTGTTCAGTAGTTCTTTTGAAAACAGCAGGCCATGGGTTTGCGGTGGCAGCATACAGCGGCCGACTCCATGCACTTTAGGGACCCTGCGGTGAATGGTGAATTCACTGCAGGGTGGGGAAATTTTATTCCCCGAAGTGCAGGGAACTACAGAACACCAAAATGTTGGCGTCATTTCGGTGCTCTGTGAGTAACCCAATTAGTGGTGAGGTTTATTGTTGCCCCTGGAAAGTGAAAGCCTAGGCCTTGCCTACCCAGGACATACTTGAAAATTTGTGACATCTCAATGTTTCATTCCTGGTAAAATATTTTTTTTTTATTTTTTTTAGGGGTGGGGCCACCCAGCGGGCCGCCGCCCCCTGGAAAGTGCCGCCCTAGGCCTGGGCCTTGTTGGCCTAGGCCAAAATACACCAGTGCCTCTGTGTGTCAGAGGGAGAAGAGAACAGAGTGATCTGACCCAGGAGCAAAGGGGTCTCAGCAAAGGCAGGGTGCAGCTGCATGGTAGGTGCACTGCTGCCTGTTTATTTATTTTAATCATTGCTGCCTGTGACCACAGTGTCCTGGCAGATCTGTAAACAGTGCATGTATTTTCCTATGGACATATGGCCTCCTACATAATGTTTATCACCTTCAGCCCTCTCCTGCTCTATGTCTGGAGACAGAGTGCAGGTCACTGTGCTGGGAATTGGGAGGGGGGAGAGAAAAAGCTGAGCTGCTATGTTAGTTAACGCTTCGGTGTCTGACCTCAAGATATCTTCACCTGTGTGTGAAACAAATATACACCTGACACTCACATGGTTAATTTAAATTATAAAATTTAATCTGTAACGTGACACTAACGTGTGTGTGCGCATAATTCCACAGCACACGCAACAGTGAGTTTTATTGCTGTGGAGCGCTGTGATACACTCGAACATACCGCACATTACTGTGAGTTTTATTGCTGTGAAGCTCTGTAATACACTCATACATGCCGCACATTACTGTGATTTTTATTGCTGTGCAGCTCTATAAAACATGCACAGGGCAAAGTGTTGGCTAAAGTGAAAAGGGAGCCCCAAACTGCGATCCTTCCTAAGACCCCATCATGCCTTAATCCAGTTCTGGGTAGGTTTGGAGTGGGGGGGGGGAATACACCGTCGCCAAATATCCTTTCACCGGCCCTGGGTACCTGCTGTGAGTGCGTGCATCATGGCATATAGAGATGGGTTAGTGTCTCTGCGCTGGCAGCACCGCAATGCGGAGCACTGAGTGTTTTCCTCTCACATCTGCCTACACACGGCGGCTGAGTTTAGGCATATGCGCTGTACGAGCAACCTCTATGTTACTGACCGTTACAGCGGCAGCATGTGTATATATATATATATTGCCTTGACTCTTCCATCTCTAGCAGAATATTCATGCTAACATGTCCACAGGTTGTGGGGGGCGCACAATTCTTGCCTTGCCCTGGGTGCTGACAAAGCACGCTACGCCACTGCCTTGATACAACAAGGACAATCCCAACAAAAATGCACTCATGAAGCAACAAAGGTGGGCCATCCCAACAAAAACAGATCCTTGAAACTATATGGACAGACCACCTCAACGCAAATGAGTCACTGAAACAACATCAATGTAACACCTCAGCTTAAACAGATCCCTGAAACATCATGGAAGGACCACCTCATAGAAACAATCGTAACATCATGAACCAACTGAACAGAAAGTGGTTTCTGAAACAGCATTGACCTCGTCAACAGAAACAGGTCTCTGAAGCAACACAGACCACCTACGGTGGATTTATAATTAGGCAGAGTAGGCATGGGCCCACATGTGCCTGACACAAGGGGGCGCCTTGCTCTGGAAAAAATAAAAAATATAATTTTTTTACAATCATTTAGACCCCTGTATTTCTGAAGACCTACAGGCTAGAGGAACATGTAAGTTATCATTGGAAAGGGCAGTGTATGGCCTTTCCAATGATACCAAACCAAGTTTATATAAATATAAAATAACTAAAAATAATTTAATGATTTTTTTTCTAACGCCTGACTATTGTTGACTTTACAATTATAAAGTGAACAGTGATGCTGCATTAACTCACCTTCTCATTCCCACACTGCCAACAAGTGTGGAGGTGATGGCAAAACAAATAGTTTAATCGGCAACCTAAACCGCAGCACTGTATTGAGGAGAGACAAGGGTACCTTGGAACCCCGCATCTCTGATTTATACAACGCCCAAGGTCACGTTAGGTGTCATTGGAAAGGTCCGAGCCCGGGTTTCTGAGGATGGGTTTCTGAGGATGGGTTTCTGAGGATACCAAACATGACCATGTCATGTGTAACAATAAAACCAAAAACCAAACGCCCCTCTTTTTTGTTCTAAAGCAAGTTTTAATATCCTATTGAATAATTGCCAAAATCAAAACAGCTTCAAAAAATGAAGTGGTAAAAAGAGTCACGGATTCCCCACGGATATATATATACAGTTGTGTTCAAAATTATTCAACCCCCACTGAAATTGAGTGTTTTGGCCAGTTTGACATTGGTTTTGATCATTCAGTCATCTTGCTTACAATTAAATCAAAGAGGCACGTGTAGGTCAGACAAATATAACATAACATCTATAATGAAATAACCACAAATGTCTTTTCTGTGCTCACATCATTATCAGTTTTATTCAACCCCCAAGTGACATTCAATCTTAGTACTTAGTACAACATCCTTTTACAGTTATAACAGCTTTTAAACGTGAAGCATAGCTTGACACAAGTGTCTTGCAGCGATCTACAGGTATCTTCGCCCATTCGTCATGGGCAAAAGCCTCCAGTTCAGTCACATTCTTAGGCTTGCGCACTGCAACTGCTTTCTTTAAGTCCCACCAGAGGGTCTCAATCGGATTTAAGTCAGGTGACTGCGATGGCCACTCCAAAATGTTCCAACCTTTAATCTGCAACCATGCTCTAGTGGACTTGGAGGTATGCTTGGGATCATTGTCCTGTTGAAAGGTCCAACGTCTCCCAAGCCTCAGGTTTGTGACGGACTGCATCACATTGTCATCCAATATCTCCTGGTACTGAAGAGAATTCATGGTACCTTGCACACGCTGAAGCTTCCCTGTACCTGCAGAAGCAAAACAGCCCCAAAGCATGATTGACCCCCGCCATGCTTCACAGTAGGCAAGGTGTTCTTTTCTTCATAGGCCTTGTTCTTCCTCCTCCAAACATAGCGTTGATCCATGGACCCAAACAGTTCTTAGTGGTTTCATCAGTCCACAGAACACTATCCCTAAACTTCTGTGGTTTGTCCACATGACTTTTGGCATACTGCAGTCGACTCTTCTTATTCTTTGGAGACAGCAAGGGGGTGCGCCTGGGAGTTCTGCAATGGAGGCCTTCATTACGCAGTGTGCGCCGTATTGTCTGAGCTGAAACTTCAGTACCCACATCTGACAAATCTTTTCTCAGTTCTTCAGCAGTCACACGGGGACTTTTCTCCACTCTACGCTTCAGGTAGCGCACAGCAGTCGAAGTCAGCATCTTCTTTCTGCCACGACCAGGTAGCGTTTCAACAGTGCCCTTTGCCTTGAATTTGCGAATGATGCTTCCTATGGTCTCTCTTGGTATGTTTAACATCTTTGCAATCTTCTTATAGCCATTTCCCTTCCTGTGAAGAGTAATCACCTCTTCTCTTGTCTTCCTGGACCATTCTCTTGACTTCACCATGTTTGTAACCACACCAGTAAATGTCTAGAAGGAGCTGAGTATCACAGTCATTTTAAAGCTGCCTAATTGGTGCTTATTATGCTTTATTGCTGCTCCGTGACATCCACAGGTGTTTTCAATACCTGATTGAAAACACTTGAATGAACCTCTGTTCTTCAGAGTGGTAGTCTTTAAGGGGTTGAATAATTGTGTCAATGAAGAAATCACAAAAGAAACATTTACTACTGTATTACAAAACCAATTGATGTCATTTTAGTTGCATATGGTTCTTTAAAAAGTCCTTGTAGGATTTCATTCTGAATACAATTACAAATGTACACTAAATTCCCTAAAACCCTTTACAGCATTGGGGGTTGAATAATTTTGAACACAACTGTAGATTTATTTTGCACTTCGATACCAGATATCTTTTTTTTTTCGTAAATATATGTTTATTCAAGTTTTTCAGAACAACAAGTAACACACAATTTTGGAACTCGCAGGTTCCCAAGTGCAAGCAATTTTTGCTGGTCGCGCAGGACCCAAAACAGCAGAGATAAATCATGTTATCACATCTTATAGTACGTAGCATAAGTTAAAAGGCACTAACTTAGGAGAAAAAGGGGGGAGGGAGTGGTGTGAACCAGGAGAAGCTCTCGGGAAGTCCCCGAGGTGAGGGAAGATCAATATAGGAAATTTATAGGCACTTATTCTGGATCTTGCCAGAGGACTCGCACGTCACGGGAAGAGGATAGCAGAACCCAGAGGGACCAAATAGTGGAATATTGTGCTAATCGATCGGATGCACTGAACATCAAGCTTTCGATGGAATGAAGCTCCTCCATACGAGAATACCATAGGGACAAAGGCGGGCATACACATTGTTTCCAATATAGGGGTATCAAGGCCTTCGCGGTGTTGAGTATGCGGATCGCGAGGGAGCGCTTGTAGAAGGAGACTGGGTATTCATTGTGATGAAGCAACAGGGCAGCAGGGGAGAATGCAGGGGGAGGTTCCACAAATCTTGAGAGAATCTCGTATATTCTGGCCCAGAATGGTCGAATGATCGGACAATCCCACCAGATATGAAGCATTGTGCCAATCTCCTCCCCACAACGCCAACACAGTGCGGGGACAAGGGGGCAATAGCGACTGACCACATCAGGGGTGCGGTACCAAAGGCTGAGGACCTTGTACGTGGTTTCCTGTGCCTTGCTGGACGAAGAGCAATGGTGTGTCAGGTCACAGATCCTGGACCACTGCTCCTCCGACAGCACTAGATCCAAAATTGATTCCCACTTTCCCATATAAGGGGGTGGCACATCCGAAGACGCCGTCCTCAGTAGAGAGTAAAGAATTGAGAGGCCATGAGAAAAAGGCCGCGTACGGCAACATAACCCCTCAAAGGTGGTCAACTGACGCCCCAGGTGGTGCCGTTGAGGTATACGGTCCAAGAAATAACCAACCTGCGCATAATGGAACGAATGTATGCGATACCAGATATCTGTATCAACAATATTGCAGAACCAGAGCTCAAACTACTAGAGTACTCGATAGTCAAAGCCAGAGGTCACAACACAAGAGTAGTCGATTGCCAAATCTAGAGGTCAAAACACAAGAGTAGTCGATTACCAAAGCCAGGGGTCATACACAAATCAAATCAATATAATAGAAACACTTGGGAGCACTGTGGGAGTGTGAAAACACGACAGTGCACTGGTCTGGGCTAACTGAAGGGCTTATATAACGGATTGCGCGCTTTCCTAATGCGCCCCGCCCTGCCGGACGTCACGTGATCTCACCGGAGTGCATTTTATCTGGCATTCGGCAAGCGAGCAGCGTGGAGGAGGCTGACGGGCGCCGGAGGTATGTGACAAAAAGCGACAAATTTTGATGCCCAGAATTTTAGTTGCTCCGGCCCGAAGCCGAGCACTGTTTTCCATAGCTAGGATTAGAAATTAGGGTAGGTTACGATTTGTGCTTGTTTTAGAGTTTGGGTTAATCCTAGCCCTAACATTCTGCTCCATTTTTGCTTCATTTTAAGACAACAGATTCTGCTTTTCCTTTTTTTTTTAAATGTTAATTATTATTTTGTTTTCCCCAAAACAAAAATCTTAAAAGTATTTTTAGCATTTCGTTTGGGGGGGGGGGGAATGCTCCAGAGTTTTGTGCCTACCAGACCACCCCCAGAAGAAACCACTCAATTAAACATGGACCTAAACAACAAAAGCAAAGCCCCTAGACAGCATTGACCAACTCAACAAAAAATCACGTCCCAGAGACCACCTCAACAGAAAGAGATCTTGGAGACAACATGACCCACCTCAAAAGAACAAGCGTGAAAGAGCACGACGAACTACCATCAGAAACAGGTCCCCGAAACAAGACCTGTTAGTTATGTAACGTGTGTGACTAATCCATTCCGCTCAAGGCTTGCTTTGAACACGACTCTGACTGTCAACCGGCAAACATTTCATTAAGTAGGTAGAACACACTAAACATATACTTAGTTGGACGCTAGAGCACAACTCCGATCATAAAAGGTGACGGTCACGACCGCGTGCTAAAAGATTAGAAGTCACCATGTGTGTTGTATGGGGTTGAGGCATTTGACACCCCAGCTTCAGGGCCGTATCAGAAAATCCTGTTACATAACTCATGAAATAGTACATGAGCATCATTACATGTTCTAAAACCATTTGTTCCAGACACACAAGCCAATTATCTGGAGAACAGGGAGGAAAAGGCCTGCAGGAGAGATACCTGTAAACATTCAGGGTTATTCAGAGAAAGGGGAAACTCTGGAGAACTTTTGGAGAAGTGAAAATTCTAGGTCAAAATAGCTGATTTGGAAAGTGAGATAAATGGGAGAATTTTTTTTGGTTCAGCTATTTTGACCTAGAATTTTCACTTCTCCAAAAGTTCTTCAGAGTTTCACCTTTCTCTGAATAACCCTGATAATAATCCGGAGGGATAACCTAAAACAGTGATGGCTAAACTTGGCACCCCAGATGTTTTGAA
Organism: Leptobrachium leishanense; assembly: GCA_009667805.1. Taxonomy (NCBI): domain Eukaryota; kingdom Metazoa; phylum Chordata; class Amphibia; order Anura; family Megophryidae; genus Leptobrachium; species Leptobrachium leishanense. Next base: position 85,178,863 of record CM019074.1, read on the forward strand.
ACTACGTGTCCCATGATGCTCAGCTAGCTTTCGGTAGGACTCGTGGGACATGTACTTCTGAGTTCTGGACTGCCAAGGTTCACCACCACCATTTCCCTAGGAATAGAGAAATATGATTACTTGTTCAGGATTTTTAACCAAGCAGGAGGGATATTTAGTCAAAAGAGGATCCCTTGAAAGAGAGATGCATGATTATTATTCAGTAGGGATACAAGATAACATGGTAATCAGGAAGGGTACCCTGCAGGAGGGATAAAAGATAACATGGTAATCAGGAGGGGTACCCTGCAGGAGGGATGCAAGATAACATGGTAATCAGGAGGGGTACCCTGCAGGACAGATACAAGATAACATGGTAATGAGGAAGGGTGCAAGATAACATAGTAATCAGGAGGGGTACCCTACAGGAGGGATGCAAGATAACATGGTAATTAGGAGGGGTACCCTGCAGGAGGGATGCAAGATAACATGGTAATGAGGAGGGGTGCAAGATAACATGGTAATCAGGAGGGGAACCTTGCAGGAGAGATACAAGATAACATGGTAATGAGGAGGGGTGCAAGATAACATGGTAATTAGGAGGGGAACCTTGCAGGAGAGATACAAGATAACATGGTAATCAGGAAGGGTGCCCTGCAGGAGAGATACAGGATAACATGGTAATCAGGAGGGGTACCCTGCAGGAGAGATACAGGATAACATGGTAATCAGGAGGGGTGCCCTGCAGGAGGGATGCAAGATAACATGGTAATGAGGAGGAGTGCAAGATAACATGGTAATCAGGAGGGGTACCTTGCAGGAGAGATACAAGATAACATGGTAATCAGGAAGGGTACCCTGCAGGAGAGATACAGGATAACATGGTAATCAGGAGGGGTGCCCTGCAGGAGGGATGCAAGATAACATGGTAATGAGGAGGAGTGCAAGATAACATGGTAATCAGGAGGGGTACCCTGCAGGAGAGATACAGGATAACATGGTAATCAGGAAGGGTACCCTGCAGGAGAGATACAGGATAACATGGTAATCAGGAGGGGTACCCTGCAGGAGGGATACAAGATAACATGGTAATCAGGAGGGGTACCCTGCAGGAGAGATACAGGATAACATGGTAATCAGGAGGGGTACCCTGCAGGAGGGATACAAGATAACATGGTAATCAGGAGGGGTACCCTGCAGGAGAGATACAGGATAACATGGTAATCAGGAGGGGTACCCTGCAGGAGAGATACAGGATAACATGGTAATCAGGAGGGGTACCCTGCAGGAGGGATACAAGATAACATGGTAATCAGGAGGGGTACCCTGCAGGAGAGATACAGGATAACATGGTAATCAGGAGGGGTACCCTGCAGGAGAGATACAGGATAACATGGCAATCAGGAGGGGTACCCTGCAGGAGAGATACAGGATAACATGGCAATCAGGAGGGGTACCCTGCAGGAGAGATACAGGATAACATGGCAATCAGGAGGGGTACCCTGCAGGAGAGATACAGATAACATGGCAATCAGGAGGGGTACCCTGCAGGAGAGATACAGGATAACATGGCAATCAGGAGGGGTACCCTGCAGGAGAGATACAGGATAACATGGCAATCAGGAGGGGTACCCTGCAGGAGGGTTACAAGATAACATGGTAAAGGAAGAAAGATGCATGATTACTTCATGTAAATAAATAATAATAATAATATTCATTAGGGATACAGGATGATATGATAATCAGGAGGGGGGATTCTTTGTTTTTATTCAGTGTTTTGATGCTTGAAAATTGTGTCTAATGTCTTGTTAATGAATTTTATTTGTGTATGTAATGGATCATTATAATTAGGAGGAGCGAGGCATGCTGGGAAGGGTTTCAGTGCCTTTCTTTGAAGAAAAGTCCATGCTTTGTGTTTTATTTCCGACCCAACAAAAGAGCTTGATGGCTTTGATGTGAAACCTCAGCCATGGTGTCTAGCTGTGGTACATGGGCCCCCGACACTGAGGAAACACTGAGCCGCTCCAATGGTTTGATGCATCTGGATCCGCAAACCATGAATTATTAAAAACACAAAATCCTGTTTTATTAGTTTCTTACGGAGCGTTGGAGCCATTGCTTTTTTTTTTTTTCCTCCGACCACAGGATGTTACGGACGCAGAAAAACAGCCCCAAAATCTGTGACACTGGGTGAATGACAACTTCGGGCAGGGGGATGCTCTGGAGCACCTTATTCCGGAATCGATTTTTAGGGTCATATTAAAGAACACTTTAGTGGAGATCTAGAATTTCTAAAATTTCGATAATATTCCAGAGCGACTCTGTGGACACAATATACTCAAGATCTTCACTTCTTCACAGCCTGGCACTGGGGAGTTGGAGGGTCTGACAAACAGCCCCCGATTATCACAAGGTACTATAGCAGGGGGTCAGCATCACTGGTCCTCCAGATGTTTTGAAACTACACCTGCCTTGATGCTCAACCACTCATTAGATTGACAGAGCCTCATGGGAAATGTAGTTCCATAACATTTGGAGGGCCCTGGATGCTGAGGATACTAAGGGAGGGAAGAGAGAAACACGTCTCCATGGCTAATAAGGTGTCATTAGGACCACGCAATGTTATATATTGGGGCTTCAGTCAAGGCTTAGTCCTTTATCCCTGGCTCAATTGAGTGTATTGAGAAAAGATGCATCGACTGCCTACAGTGCAGGATAGTGAGGGATGCAGTCTACTGGCCGCAGCACCTGATATGCAATCTATGGGCGGCAGCGATGGATAATGAGGATCTCATATGGATTGTATCGTAAAGGACAGGGATCCGCTAATACAGTCTGCGTTCTACGCATGGATGCATTTAAACGTATATAGAATTACACTGACGTTTATGTCACTTTATGAATGAAATGCTCACATGCTTTACAGGTGGCTTGGAGACAATGTGTCATGGAAACATGAAAGGGCGAGAAGGTGAGAACATTTGGTTTTCTATTATAATTGCTTTTTTTCTTTTTTTTTTGAGAAATGCTGAATCACCCAGTATATGTACCTTAACAGCTTATATGTAAGAGCAGCCATATGTCACAACACATTCCATGTCAGTGAACATCGCCTCTCAAGCACGCAACCAAACGGACCTCTGTGGTCCTGGATGCTTGAGGTGCTATTCATAAACCGGCGGTGTTGAAGCAACAACAAACGCCAGCATTTCACAAAACTAAAATCCAAAAAGCAGCAGGAGAAGCTGCACAGTGAAGCCTCTCCTGGTCGGTGGTCATGCTTTCTCAATCGCAGAACAGGCAGACAACGTCAGGTTTGGCAGTGTCAGAGGAAGCACAGTGGAGAACTATTTGGTCTCCTTGTCCAGGTCTGCCCTTTGGAAGCAACGCACGCAGGGCTGGACTGGGTCAAAAAAATCAGCTCTGGACTTCATTCAGACTAGCCCACTTTAATTATGCAGACACGCACAAAAATAGTGTATAAACCAACCGGATCGCTCAACCAATCACTCTACAGATACTGGGGTTGAGGCAGATGTGCAGTGGGTCTCACCGGCACGGTGGCCCCAATATGAGACTGTAGCAGACTGCGTCTGTTTTGCAGATGGTGAGGAAGTTCTCCCCTCACCGTTTAAGGGCAGTGCGAACCATGCGGTTAACCAGCATTCGCTCTGGCCCTCAGAGCCATCGGCCCACCGGGAATCTCCCTGTAGTCCCTATGGCCAGTACATGCCTGGACGCACGGCTTTTTTCGGCCTATGTGACTATCAGGGTTATTCAAAGAGTTCCAAATTGTGGCCGAAAGGTAACGAACAGTGAAATTCAGCGTACGGTTACCTTTCCTGGCCATTCGGCTATTCAGAGAGCAGGCAGTCGCCAAATCCTGGCGAATTGCCTGCACATACGGTGCCTGTTCGGTGCCTGTTAGAGGGCAGTGAATCCCCATAGAGAAGCAATGCTGCGTCTATTCAGAGAACACAAACCATCAGTGAAAAGTTGACGAAATGCCCTGCCATTCGGTGGTTTCATTCGACAGGTTTATTCAGGCGAATCCCATAGGCTTCAGTGTTAAAAATATTCCTGTTTTAATTCAATATCTAATAAACCGTTTATTTTATTCTGCAGCAAAAAGTTTCTTAATTTTTCGATTTTTTTAGGCATTTTTCTGGACTTTGTTGCGAAAAAAATTCTGTTCTTCTTTTTTTAAATCGTTTTTTCTTCTTTCTGTAACAGCCCTTTTTATTATCATTCATTGGATCATATATGTAAATTTCAGACATTTTCGTTCTGTAGTTTCTTTGCAAACAGCGTTTCACTTTTCAAACATTCAAGCGTACGATTTTTTTTTTCACTCCATTCGTCTGCGGTGTAGGGTTTTTCCGGTGGCTGCTCTGCGCTGTGATCAGCTCCTGCTCGGGTTTCTCCGGTGTGTTCAACGGGGTTAATCTAGATGTTTTTGCGGGTTTCGGTGTGCGTTCATCGGGTTTTGCGGTGAGTCTTCATTGGGTTTGCGGCGGCTTTTCCCTGCATTACGACGGCCCTGTGGTGCTTGCTGAATACACCGCAGGGTCGCCGAAATGGGATCGCCAAATCGCGCCGAATTGAAGAGGACGAAAAGTCACCGAACGTGCGGTGACTTTTCGATTCTCTTTGAATAACCCTGTATGTGACTATGTGTGCTTCCCAAACACAAAGTATAGGACATGTAAATGTACATTAGGCAGCCGTACAAGCGGAGCCGCAAGAGAAGTTGCTGCTCAAGTTGGAATAGCCGGGGAGCCGCTAACATGTACGAGTCCAGACATTAAGGTTATTAGGTCCACTGGAATCAGAGATTTAGCTTATTTTTTCGGTTTTATCTGTGAGATCCTGTTGTTTTCAGAGACGATACAATGTGGGGAAGTGGGTTTTGCTGAGTAGGAGTCGGTCAGAGAAAGCTTCTCTTCACCCAGACGTTTCCGGAATAACCGAAGGCAGGAAATCTCGTTTCAGAGCATCTTTTAGCAGAGAAACCGTTATCGTGTCATCCAGTTCTCGGAGCGAAAGGGAAGGTCTCACGAGTCGAAAGGTTACAGCAATGATATGCAGCAAACCAAGAATGGAAACTTTCACCAGGATGTGACTCTGTCCTTCCTGAACAAGCCCCAAAAACACAAAAACAAACCCGAGATGTAACAGTAACCTCCCAGCTTGATACAGTAACCTCCAGCTTGATACAGTAACCTCCAGCCTGATACAGTAACCTCCAGCTTGATACAGTAACCTCCAGCTTGATACAGTAACCTCCCAGCCTGATACAGTAACCTCCAGCTTGATACAGTAACCTCCAGCTTGATACAGTAACCTCCCAGCCTGATACAGTAACCTCCCAGCTTGATACAGTAACCTCCAGCTTGATACAGTAACCTCCCAGCCTGATACAGTAACCTCCAGCTTGATACAGTAACCTCCCAGCCTGATACAGTAACCTCCAGCTTGATACAGTAACCTCCAGCTTGATACAGTAATCTCCAGCTTGATACAGTAACCTCCAGCCTGATACAGTAACCACCAGCTTGATACAGTAATCTCCCAGCTTGATACAGTAACCTCACAGCTTGATACAGTAACCTCCAGCCTGATACAGTAACCTCCAGCCTGATACAGTAACCTCCAGCTTGATACAGTAACCTCCCAGCCTGATACAGTAACCTCCAGCTTGATACAGTAACCTCCCAGCTTGATACAGTAACCTCCAGCCTGATACAGTAACCCTCCAGCTTGATACAGTAACCTCCCAGCCTGATACAGTAACCTCCAGCTTGATACAGTAACCTCTAGCTTGATACAGTAATCTCCCAGCTTGATACAGTAACCTCCAGCTTGATACAGTAACCTCTAGCTTGATACAGTAATCTCCCAGCTTGATACAGTAACCTCCAGCCTGATACAGTGACCTCCCAGCTTGATACAGTAACCTCCAGCCTGATACAGTAACCTCCCAGCCTGATACAGTAACCTACAGCTTGATACAGTAACTTCCCAGCTTGATACAGTAACCTCCAGCCTGATACAGTAACCTTCCAGCTTGATACAGTAACCTCCCAGCCTGATACAGTAATCTCCAGCTTGATACAGTAACCTCCCAGCCTGATACAGTAACCTCCAATTTAATACAGTAACCTCCAGCCTGATACAGTAACCTCCAGCTTGATACAGTAACCTCCAGCCTGATACAGTAACCCTCCAGCTTGATACAGTAACCCCCCAGCCTGATACAGTAACCTCCAGCTTGATACAGTAACCTATAGTGTAAACATCTGAGCTATTTTACAGTAAAACTACTGAACAAAAATGTCTGGAATTTACATATAAGTTCCAATGAATGATAATAAAAAGGGCTGTTCCAGAAAACAAAAAAATAAAATAAATTGATGTAAAAAAAAAAGGAAAAAAAAGTTTGCCAAAAAAATCCCAAAAAATGCCTAAAAGATCATAAAAAAATCTATAAATAAAGAGACTCTTTACTGCAGAATATTATAATAAACGTTTTTTTAGATATTGAATTAAAACAGGAATATTTTTAACATTAAAGCCTATGGGATTCGCCTGAATAACCCTGTCGAATGAAACCACCGAACAGCAGGGCATTACGGCAACTTTTCTCTGCTGTTTTATGTTCTCTGAATAGACAAAGCATTGCTTCTCTATGGGGATTCACTGCCCTCGAACAGGCACCGTATGTGCAAGCAATTTGCCAACATTTGGCGAACTGCCTGCTCTCTGAATAGCTGAATGGCCAGGAAAGCTAACTGTATGCTGAATTTCAGTGTCCGGTTACATTTCGGGGCCAGATCGGCTCTGTTTGAATAACCCTGGATATGAAGTTGTCAGCGGTCTTCGCCCATCAGATGATTTGAAACTACATCTCCCATGATGCTCATTCAGTCATTAGAGTGGCTCAGCATCAATTGAGACGCAGGACCAGAACACCTGGAAATCCAAGATTGCTGACCCGCTATAGCGGTTACAAAGTGAGTGTGTGCAACCTGCGTGACAGCATACGGAAGTTCAGTAGACGATGGGCGATGCAGCAGAAGAATGATGCTACACGTCGACGTAAACCCATTACAGAATGACTTTAAAAAAAAGAAAATCTGCCTTTTGGAGAGGCTCTGTCACAGCCCAGACCTTAACCCCATAGATATGATCAGAGAAATGCAGACATCCTAAGAATAATATGACCAAGGTGAAGCGATTTGTAAGGAAGAGTGGTCCAAATAACCTCCTGAACATTGTGCAACTCCCGGAACCCTAGGTTGAGTTTGCTGCCAAAGGAGGATCAACTAGCTATTAAATCCAATTGTATATACACATGCATATTATATTATCTGTGTCATACCTTAAATCCATTATATCTACTAAAAAACTGTCTCTGTATGCAGAATATATAATTATCTAGGGTTATGCAATGCTTATACACAGTGTAGTAATACTGGAGTGGAATGAGGAGGAGTATACTGACACCTGCTGGTGTGGTGTCTACAGTATCTTCCGTCAGTACGTCCGTCCGTTATGCACGCACGCAGACTGCGCTCATCTGACATTAGCCTTACTGTACATTAACATCGCCTATATTTTATGAAGGAGCCACTAATGTTGAGCCTGTGGTATTCTGGATCGGTCAATACCTAGTCCCGGTCAGATACCACACGCCCCTCAGCCAGATCAGCGTCAACCGAGCAAGAGTGAATCCTGGAACCTCTGCAATGAATCACGGTGTCTTCCCTGCTTCCTGCATGGCCTCGAGCAGGCGGAGAAGACGCCGCCAGTCACTGCAGAGACTCTGGGATCCCAGATGGGAGTCAGATCTGGGTGATCGAGCCGATCCCGAAAAAAAATGCAGTAATCGGGTCCCCACTGTGATTCCAGATAGGAAATAAATAATAGATGGAAATTTGTAAAATGCTTTTTTGCTTGTCATGTCTAAAACCCCACTAGAACGCCCCTTTAACTCAGACCACAGCTTCACGGCCTCCCGCCTCATCCTTAGCCATTCTTACCTGATAATAGTATCCCTCATATTGCGCTTGATATTCGGGGGGCTCCCTTCTGCTGACACCAAGCACCCCTTTAACCAGCTCATCGCACCCTGTGTGAAAGAGAAGAAAAGCTAACATTATTTTTAGACGTTTTAGTGCGTACTTGACTGAGTGAGACGGGAGTGGGTGTGTGGTTTGTTGAGTGAGATGGGAGTGGGTGTGTGGTTTGTTGAGTGAGACGGGAGTGGGTGTGTGGTTTGTTGAGTGAGATGGGAGTGGGTGTGTGGTTTGTTGAGTGAGACGGGAGTGGGTGTGTGGTTTGTTGAGTGAGATGGGAGTGGGTGTGTGGTTTGTTGAGTAAGACGGGAGTGGGTGTGTGGTTTGTTGAGTGAGACGGGAGTGGGTGTGTGGTTTTGTTGAGTGAGATGGGAGTGGGTGTGTGGTTTGTTGAGTGAGACGGAGTGGGTGTGTGTGGTTGTGTTGAGTGAGATGGGAGTGGGTGTGTGGTTTGTTGAGTGAGGGTGGAGTGGGTGTGTGGTTTGTTGAGTGAGATGGGAGTGGGTGTGTGGTTTGTTGAGTGAGACGGGAGTGGGTGTGGTTTGTTGAGTGAGATGGGAGTGGGTGTGTGGTTTGTTGAGTGAGATGGGAGTGGGTGTGTGGTTTGTTGAGTGAGATGGGAGTGGGTGTGTGGTTTGTTGAGTGAGATGGGAGTGGGTTGTGGTTTTTGAGTGAGATGGGAGTGGGTTGTGTTTTGTTGAGTGGATGGGAGTGGGTGTGTGGTTTGTTGAGTGAGATGGGAGTGGGTGTGTGGTTTGTTGAGTGAGATGGGAGTGGGTTGTGGTTTGTTGAGTGAGATGGGAGTGGGTTGTGTTTTGTTGAGTGAGATGGGAGTGGGTTGTGTTTTGTTGAGTGAGATGGGAGTGGGTGTGTGGTTTGTTGAGTGAGATGTGAGTGGGTGTGTGGTTGTCATGCCTCAGCCCTGAGAGCCTGCTGTGGTCAGCCTGGGTCACTAGCTCTCTATACCTGCTCCCCACCTAAGGGTTAACTCCTGTGTCTGAACCTGAGGATTCTGCATATAACCAGACCACACCCTCCTCCCCTTTGCTCTTTCATTTTGTGTTTTTCCCTTCCCAGTGTCCAGAGGTCTTGAGAGCTCCCTCTTGTCATTGTATGTTCCTGATTCATTTTGCTCTGCCGTGCATCCTTGCTGTGTCTGCATTACCTGGTTCCTGCGTGCTGGACAATCCACTGCGTGGCCCACTATCCAGTGGGTCCAGAGACACTCAAGTGGCTTCCAGCCCTCCAGCTCTCTCCAAGGAGACCAACCTACTATCAAGGTACATTTGCCTAAAGGCTCCTGCTTCTCCTCAAGCGGATCTGGAGAGAGACTACGTGGTCCACCATCCACTTGCCTATTTTCTGTGCTACCGCCTGTTCTGTGCTGGACTGTTTGCTGTGAACCATCCCACAATACAAGCTTTGTTGTGCATTTACTGTCTCCTGTGTCTTTCTGCCTGCTCACCCCCAGCGCTTGGGAATATAACATCACACTGAGGCTGTGCCATGGCTCCTTCCTGGCACGAACCTGACAGTGGTTTGTTGAGTGAGATGGGAGTGGGTGTGTGGTTTGTTGAGTGGGGGTGTGTGTGTGTGTCTGGCTAAAATTAATGTAAGTGTATGACTGTCTGAGAGAGATGGGAGTGAATGTATTGTGGGCTTAGTGAGAAAAGGAGTGAGTATGAGAGCGAGTGTCTAGTTGAGTGGAAAAAAAAGAGTATGCATGCGATGTGAATATTTTTTGGTGCTAGAGAGACCACAGAAGGCTGTCCAGGAGCCACTGATTGGCAGCCTTCCAAGCAATGTCAGAGTGTGTTTGCCACATTCTGCCATTACTGCCCCATCCTCTTGCCATCTTCTTGCACTTGCCGGCAAGATCTATGTGCTGCTCTGTGCGTGTGTCTGTCTCCTCCTCATTGAAGCCACCAAGCTGTGGCAGATGCACCGTGACACACTGAGCTCTGGCAATGTGAATTCATGTCCCCGGGCCAAGCTCATTGTAAGTGAAAGCCACTTCTGGGGCAAGCAGGTCTTCCTTCAGCACATGAAATTTAGCAAAGCATTGATAACTGAGCGAATCACCTTTACTGGCAGTTTATAGGCTGCAGTAGGGTGTGCCTGGACACACCAGGTGCACCCTGTGCACATGCCTATGGCAATGGAATGTATCGCCCGATGTACAAGATTGAAGGATTTATTTCCTGTGGACAAACACTAACATAACTGAAAAAAGATAAACAAGACCATACGGCGCATAAAACAGTGAACAGTTGATTAAATGAACAACTGGTTAATAGAAATAAAATGTGAAAGGTGTCCTTTAAGGTATAAAAAGTGTCCTTTAAAATACCAAACAGAGGAGGTAAAAGAGTACAAAAAAGTTTCAAAAAAATTATTAAGTCAATTTGTGCAAAATAAGTGTTCAAAAAGTGCAATGATTTAATACTCAAAGAGTGTTGTTGATTGAAGACAAATGCAACAATCTTCTCTGTGGTGTGGATATCAAATCTTCTCTTTAAAGGTGTCCCTCAGAGAGAAAATAAAGGCAATAATAGTGCAGATGGTCATACTGGGATGAAGTAATTTAATAAAATGAATGTATCACTCACATTTATTAGAGCCTAAGAGAAATCCAGGCTCAAGGAAAATAGCTTGCGGCCAAGTATAGGGTGGCACGTCCCTCCTTTCATCTATGGTGGTTACTAGATAAGCAGAGAAGATCGGGAGACGGCACTCCCATAGCGTAACTCTGTGCAATACAGGTGGAGGATTAAATTAAAATTGGTCACACTCACCAGTTATAGAGCCTCTCAATTCCAGGCTCAAGGAGTATCGCCTTGGGTCCTCTTAAGGTGGGGGCCCAAACCTCTTTGGTGTAGCAGCAGTTGGTCCAGATGTTCCGCTTGATTCTTCAACACTGTTCCATTTAGTCTGGATTTGTTTCAAGTCACGTAATTCTTCTCCGAATATAATTTACTCTAAGCAATTGCTTCAGTTCATGTCTTTGCTTCGTCACTGACCATGCATAAGTTATCTCTTAGCCTTAGTACAGGTCAGTCACCGTAGCAGAGGCGGGGGGGTGCTGAACAGAATGATGTATGTCATCTGCTAAACGGACTACAATATTTAGATCATCTCACTAGACAGACACTTCGCTATTCATGCACACTCAACTAACATACTAACATACTAACATAACTGCACAGAGTTATTTTGTTCCTTCCTCTTTCCATATTGATGGTCCCAGTCTTCTTCTATTGATGCTGGTAGAGTTTCTGTTGCCGGTCGCTTGTGCGTCACTTCTTAAACTGTCTGTAACGAGTGTCAAAATGACGCAACCTCGTCGAGTGTGTCCTTCTGTCAGCGTCGTCCGAGGACGGTTTGGTGTGGTAGCAATGACGCTAGCCATTGAAATGGATCCTTAGGCCTTTTCAACCACGATGTCGCTTCCCTCAGTGTCTTGTCGAGGTCGTTATTACTTGAGAGTGTGTTGCCTTCATTCTGTAGTCTACACGGTGTACGGACCCAGGTTGTCGTACGTTGCCATTCCCTGATTTTTACCCAGTTTATTTTCTGTGATGCTCTCTGGAATACTCATTTTTTGGCTAGTTGATCATTTCACACTTCTTCTGGCGTCTTGACCTCAGCTGTTTTCGACTTTGGCTACGATTATCTCTGACTTTATACTTAACCCAGCCATTGTAAGGACCAGTTGTAGTATTGTCCATCGTGCTTCAGCTATATTTATGTGTTGAGGTTGGGTAATCATCGATAGCTGAAGCTCATGACACCATTGCAGTGAAAACTCGCTATCAAGGTCTCCCAGCAGCACGTCCTTTGACATTAGGTCATTAATGTCCAATGTTGTCCATGAATCCAGTACTATATACTAAACTCTGCAATGACTGCTAGTCTTGGCAAGCCCGATGTTTTGGAGTGTGCGTCCTATCCAGGCCACTGAAAATCATAGGATGAATGGTCCTGAAACATCTGGGGTACTGGCGATAACAAAAACTGGTCAAGGGGCTGGTGGAGTTGATGGCTCACCATGGCAAATGTGAGAAAACTAGATGGGGGCCCACCACGTTGAGTTGAAGTGTCGCAAACCAGGCTCAGCATCCCTTATCCTTGGAGGGCATCATATCGTTTGGTTAAACCGCAGTATCATATCGACACAGTGCTTCCTTCTGGCGACAAGAACGACACCGGACCCTCGTCAGAGTCGATTTTTTTTTTAGACTTCCTGTTATCCGTCCTATGACTGACGCGGTGTGCGCCGATCGCAGACCTTTTGGCGCACATGAAGGACGCAGCCCAATGACAGTGAGCTTTCGGCTATATAAATCCTGGACGACATGTCTACAGTGCCCGGTCATGGTTTCCTCATATCTGAGTCCATGTTCCTCATTGTTTGATGCCATCTGTGTACCAGTTTTGGCTTGATCATTGACCTGTCTGATCTCGGTTTCCCAGTGTCCTTGGCTTGTATGTCTACCTTCGTCTGACTTTGATTCTCTCCTTGGCATTTTTTCTGTGTCTGCCCCTAGATAAGACTTTTATTCCGGCCGTTCTAAGGACCGGTTATTTAGGTTGTGACTTGGATTCTGAATGGTAGGGCATTCGCCAGTCAGTGCCCATGACATGAAGTGATCGTAAGGGCTCTTGTACGTGTCTGTGTGAACACCAGGTGGAACCAGCGAGTCACTGTACCCGTAACCATGGAAACTTACTGCGTACTGGGTTTACCAAACACATTAATAATAAAGACCGTAATTTAAATAAACACAGAAATGTATTACCTTTAATCGCAAGAACCCCATGGCAGAACTGCTTGAAATTTATCTTGCCCATATCATTAGGGTCCAGGTATTTAGCCAGTTTCTCCACCTAAAAAGAAAATATAGAAATTAAAACACAAAGCGCCTTTTTCATGCAAACTTTCTTTTCAGAAAATCAGTTGACAGCTCTGATATGGGAGATCTTCCGGCTGCAGAGCTGTCAAATCACACAATGAAAGAGCGTCATACACACAGAACCCCCCCCCCCCGTTCCTGATCCCGATCCGGACTCTTCTCAATGCTATTTTTAAGGATCTTGGGCAGTTGGTCACAATATGGAGGTTCACTGCCCCCCCCACCCCCCACTGCCTCTAAGGGCAAGTCTTCACTAGTAAATATAGTTTTTTTAGAGAGACTAGTCTAGAGCAGAGGTCAGTAACCACGGCCCTCCAGCTGTTTCAGAACTACACTTCCCACGAGACTCTGCCAACCTGATGAGTGGCTGAGCATCAAGGGAGATGTAGTCCCAAAACATATGGGAGGTACCAGGCTGCTGACCGCTGGACTACAGCATCTTTTATTCTTTTGTTGTTTCGATATCGATATAGCTTAAAATCTGTCTGAAATCTCCAGATCTTAGATTCACATCAGTCAATTTTAAAAAATGCCAAGTTTTATGTAATATTAATTTGTCAGAGGGTGATTACAGGCCTCACACCAGGCATGTTCAGTTCCTCAGCCACTGCAAGTGCTAAGTTAGCAACTTGGCACTGACTGCTGTGCTGCAGTTCAGTGCTCAGCACTGCTAACTTAGCACTTGCAGCTAAATTGAGAGGTGCTGAGGGGTTATCTGAGGCGCGTTCAGTTGCTCAGCCGCTACAAGTGCTAAGTTAGCAACTTGGCAGTGGCACGGAATTCTGTGCTGCAGTTCAGTACTCAGCACTGCTAACTTAGCACTTGCAGCTAAGTTGAGAGGTGCTGAGGGGTTATCTGAGGCGTGTTCAGTTGATCAGCCGCTGCAAGTGCTAAGTTAGCAACTTGGCACTGAATGCTGTGCTGCAGTTCAGTACTCAGCACTGCTAATTTAGCACTTGCAGCTAAGTCGAGAGGTGCTGCGGGGTTAGCTGAGTGTGAGGTGGGAAATATGGCCGCCTCCACAGAGCAACTAATCCAATAAGGAAATGTTCAGTTTGAAGGTTTGGTGGAGGAAAACAGCAAATATTTATTGGAACACGGTAAACAGTAACACTAAAGTGGTAATAAAATGGACAAAAGTGGATTTTGCAGAAACAGCACCTTTCATCAAGCAATCCTCTGCCCTTTCGCTTCCATATTCACAGCCAAAGCGTTCAGTGAGACGGCTGCAGCAAACTGAACTGCTGCATTGAAGCAATTCAGCAGCTGCTGAGGAAATGAACGTGCCTCAGACAAGGATCTGACAGGCGGTGACAGCGAAACCCCTTGAAATACAAATTAAAGTCCTTATTCTCAAAAGTCTGAATGTCAGGCGCCACCTAGTGGTTTCTTATGAGAATGTCTTCCCAATGGATTTCACTGAATACAGTGATAGTGAGTGGGATAGGGATTGTGGTGATGAAACAGTTCAGTATGTTATTGTGGACCTATACAGAAGTCCAGGGTGGGCTAGATCAGCAACTCGTCTCCACTCACTAGAGGAAATATCCAAATTCCTCAAAGAGAGGCATATGAAAAAAACAGTGTGGTGGGACAGGCGCTTCTTCCAGCCAGCGGGGGTGTTCTTTAAGATGTTCCCTCTATTTAGATGGGGTCCAGCCCTCAAATAAAACAGAAACAAATATATTGCGCAGTATGTGAAGTAGATATATGAATAAACCCCTTTAGGGAGAATTGACTCACATTTTTCAGTGTCTCAAGATCAGACACTAGATGTAACAGCAACCGGCAGCTTTAGGAATGCCGGATTCCCCTTACAGTACTCCAGCGCCTTCTTTCCACTCCTCAGCAGCAATCCAGGATTGTAGCAGTAAAAGTGAAAATCAGCACGCAGGGGGTGTAAGATTAATTAATTTATTGAGGTATAAGAAATAATTTCAATATAAAAAGTGCATCTACTATCTTCTACTTTGGTGAAATTCAGTGTTCTCTGAATAGATTAACCATTATTTCTCTATGGGAGTATTTCGCTGCTGCAAAAGAACGCCGAATTGCGGTGAACTGCACCGTATTTTGCTGTCAATTCATCAGTATTTGGTGAATTGACAGCTTCGTGAATAGACGAACTGCCACCAAATTGAACCGTACTGTAAAATTCACCGTTTGCAGCAATTCGGTGGCAAGTTCGCCGCTTAGTGAATAACCCCTTAAGTCTTCAGAAATATACGAAATTTAATACGATTATCATAATGATTCCCTGAAAAGCAGCAATATTAAACAATGATATCAAATGTGAGTGCGGGATGGTGGGTTAAATGGGGAATGTCAATGGTTAATTGAGGAGCAGAGATCGTAAAGAGCTCCCACACTTCTATATACTTATTTCGGACTGGACTCCTGCAGAGAAGCACCACCTGGTGACCTTTTCAGTAACAAGACTGTACAATGGATAGGAGGTCTCACCCTTTCAGACCTGGAGAATAAAAGTGTCATTTCGGCAGTTTTTTAAAAATATATATATATATTTTCTCGTCTTCTGACTGTGACTTATATCCCTAAAATAGAATCACCACCTCCTCGCAGAGAACATAGTGTGAAAAAAAACAACCGACATTGCACATGAGCAGGGATAGGATACCCTGTCCCCTGCGCCCCAGATGTCTTTGAACTACAACTCCCATGATTCTCTGGCAAACAATTGCATTCAAAGAATTCTGGGAACTGCAGGCATTAACATCTGGGAGGGCCCGAGTCTGAGATCCCTGCAGTAGAGCCGAGAATGCGTCTGATCAATTATTAACAGGACATTCTAGTGGGTTTTGAGGTTTACCTAAAGAAAGCAATGCAGCGCCTTAAAATACAGTCAGGTCCAGAAATATTGGGACACCGACACAATTCTAACATCTTTGGCTCTATACACCACCACAATGGAGTTGGAATGAAACAAACACAATGTGCTTTAACTGCAGACTGTCAGCTTTAATTTGAGGGTATGTACATCCAACTCAGGTGAACGGTGTAGGACTTACAGCAGTTTACAGATGTGCCTCCCACTTGTTAAGGGACCAAAAGTAATGGGACAGAATAATAATCATAAATCAAACTTTCCCTTCTTAATACTTGGTTGCAAATCCTTTGCAGTCAATCACAGCCTGAAGTCTGGAACGCATAGACATCACCAGACGCTGGGTTTCATCCCTGGTGATGCTCTGCCAGGCCTCTACTGCAACTGTCTTCAGTTCCTGCTTGTTCTTGGGGCATTTTCCCTTCAGTTTTGTCTTCAGCAAGTGAAATGCATGCTCAATGGGATTCAGGTCAGGTGATTGACTTGGCCATTGCATAACATTCCACTTCTGTCCCTTCAAAAACGCTTTGGTTGCTTTTGCAGTATGCTTTGGGTCATTGTCCATCTGCACTGTGAAGCGCCGTCCAATGAGTTCTGCAGCATTTGGCTGAATGTGAGCAGATAATATTGCCCGAAACACTTCAGAATTCATCCTGCTGCTTTTGTCAGCCGTCACATCATCAATAAATACAAGAGAACCAGTTCCATTGGCAGCCATACATGCCCACGCCATGACACTACCACCACCATGCTTCACTGATGAGGTGGTATGCTTAGGATCATGAGCAGTTCCTTTCCTTCTCCATACTCTTCTCTTCCCATCACTCTGGTACAAGTTGATCTTTCTCATCTGTCCATAGGATCTTGTTCCAGAACTGTGAAGGCTTTGTTAGGTGTTGTTTGGCAAACTCTAATCTGGCCTTCCTGTTTTTGAGGCTCACCAATGGTTTACATCTTGTGGTGAACCCTCTGTATTCACTCTGGTGAAGTCTTCTCTTGATTGTTGACTTTGACACACATACACCTACCTCCTGGAGAGTGTTCTTGATCTGGCCATCTGTTGTGAAGGATGTTTTCTTCACCAGGGAAAGAATTCTTCAGTCATCCACCACAGTTGTTTTCCGTGGTCTCCCGAGTCTTTTGGTGTTGCTGAGCTCACCGGTGCGTTCCTTCTTTTTGAGAATGTTCCAAACAATTGTTTTGGCCACGCCTAATGTTCTTGCTATCTCTCTGATGGGTTTGTTTTGTTTCTTCAGCCTAATGATGGCTTGCTTCACTGACAGTGACAGTCCTACACCGTTCACCTGAGTTGGATGTACATACCCTCAAATTAAAGCTGACAGTCTGCAGTTAAAGCGCATTGTGTTTGTTTCATTCCAACTCCATTGTGGTGGTGTATAGAGCCAAAGATGTTAGAATTGTGTCGATGTCCCAATATTTCTGGACCTGACTGTAAGTATTTTCCTAATCTCCATCCATTACTTATTTCCTTTCTTCGGCGAGTTATTCCTAGTTAAAAGAAGAAGTCCGCAGACTTCTCCCTCCTTTCCTAAAAACACACATTTTCCAGTTAAGTCCCTGCATAATTCTCGATTCAGACGTGCTCTAGGAATTTGATAGTGGGACTGATTAAATGTGGTTTTAAAAATGGCTGCCATCAGAATTCTTGGCGCACCTTACTAACCATTTGATGGGACCCCCTTCCATTAGTTGTCCGTTTCAAAAAAATCATCCCCTCCAGTGTGGGTATAAAAAGTGTTCCCTGGTGGGAGAAAAAACACTCAACCTGGTGCAGACCATATTAATCGCTGCCTCGGCGATGAGTCAGGCCCTAGATGCCACGGCCCACCGGGAAATTTGTTACCTTTGTGGGCCGGTCCTGGGTGGCATGGGGTATCGTTATATCTGAGGCACTTCGACAAACTGCACAGGGTTTGGCCAGGGCCCCCTGGAGCCAGAGGGCCCTTGAACAAAGCATGGGCTGTCACCCCCTGGTTTTTATTACTTTTTATAGCAGTTGCCAATCCCCATATTTATTCCTATTAAAGGGATATTCATTTATCCACAAAAAAAGATTTTATCTGCTCCCAAACTGCATCATAATTCAATTTAAATCTTTCAAAAGAATTGCTATATAATTACATTTATTAGCTTTTTAGTTGAATACCCTGCACTTTAAGCTTGCTTGCTACCACCTTCGAAAGGATTGCGCCATGTGTTGCTTGTGTGCAGGGGTCTAGTCCTGAAAATATAAGTGTGGGAACTCTCCAAGATATCTGTCCCCCAATTAACTATTGGTATTTCCCACTTAACCCACCACCGGACCCACATTCACATTTTATATTATTGTATAACTGTAACGATGAGCTTCTTCTTAGGGTGTAGCTTTGGCTATAGAATGGAGTCTATGGGTCAGCGTCCAACTCCCATCATTGTATTGTGTGGGATGTATTCAAAGGACATCACCAGGGAGTAGATTAGAAGTCTTTTAAGCCCCCTGTCTTATCTCATTCAGCTGCCAGCTCTTATAGCAAGTAGCCTGGATCACAATAGACCCCCTGCAGCCTTAGCTATACATACTACCATCCACCCCATTGACTGTTAAATATTGTAGAAGCTAGACTACAGCAGTAAAGTAAAACTATTGCACAGATTTTTGTAAATGTCAAGGGAAAAAATCCACAACATGTAAATGGGAGGTAAAACAACTAACTTTATTTTTCCTTTTTACGTGAAATTAAGTCAAAGAAGAAAAAAAAAGCAGCAGCGTGTGTTTTTATAAAGTGGTTTTATTGGTAATCTAGTTACAGCTTATGTAAGTGGTGACGTCCCTTTAAATACCCTGCACTTTAAGGCTGGTGTCAGACGAACGCATTGATCACGTCCGTGTTGGCGCAAAGTTTAACGTCCGTCGTAGCATAGAATCATGATCAATGGAGACCCACACACAAAGTACGTGCTCACCGAACTGCGGACGCACAACACACATGGCAAACGGACGCAAGTTAGGAAAGAACGTAAAACCGCTAGGACAGACGCGCGGAGTGCGCCACATCCACGTAGCGTTCTGTGTGCGTGATGACACAAAGTCAGATGCAGCGCATTTGTGACGTCCAACACCTTGACGCACAAAATGCCTTTTCATATCATGTACCAATTTTTATCATTTTTCATATTAATTCTGTTTCCCGTAATTCCCTTTTTTTTTCTACGTCCGTCAAGAAAAACGGACCGTGTGGTGTCTACAGTATCTTCCGTCAGTACGTCTGTCCGTTATGACGCACGCAGAGTGCGCTCAGACTGCGTCCATCTGACCTTAGCCTAACAAAAAAGAAGTACAACTACGAAAAAATGGACCCGGGGTCAGGTGTCTATGGCACCCGAAGATAATAAAGAAATACTTATCAGCTGCTGCTAGAATGATGTAAGTCCCATATGTTCATTCCAATCCACAGGGAAGCGTAAATCCAGAGAGGCAAAGAAGGAGATCAAACAGCGCTGCTGCAGAAAAAAGGTGCACTAGTGCCACCTAATTTATTTGAAAAAGGAACACATATATACAGACGTTTCAGGGATACAACCCTTTCCTCAGTGCAAAGTGCCCAAAAACATACAATACAGAATGAACCCTTATATACATAACAGACACAGGGTAGGCGGTACAGAAGTTCCACAGAATCATGGAGGCAAATCAAACAATCAAGGACGTTCATTAACTCTTTAATACCGTCTGTGGATGGCAAACGAATTCCACAGAGGGTCCAAGATGTAGTTAGAAGCACCAGCCAGCGTTACAGTCTCAGTGAACGAGCGATACAGGAAGCAAAAACGCCGGTTTAGGAACGCCCCTCAGAGCCGGCTGGAACTAAAGCCGCGCATGCGCAGAATCACAAGATGACCACATGCAGTAAAGCGCCAATCGGTGTATAGATAGCCAGCAATAATGTTTATACTTAGCAAAGGATAATAGATAAAGACAAGATAATGTGGTAAAGACATCTTGCAGTGATCTCCACATCTCCATGATATCTGGAAGGACCAAAAAATAGGTCTTGTCTGTAATAGATGAAATAAATAAAACCTTAGCCTAACCTAGTAATAACAGCCAAAGTGATAAGTGTAATAAGAGATAAAATAAACCACAAAACGTAAAAAGTACGCTAATGATCTAATAAAAACAAGAGAAATAAAAAACTACAATAGAAACAGAACAATAATTATGGCAAATAACATAAGATGGTTTACACAGGAAGAAAATGATGAGGAGGAGGAAGGAAGAACAGCTCACCTAAACTGCAGATACCTCATAGACGCAGCTAAAGGAAACAGTGCCACTCAAGCCTCTCATTTAGGCCATGAGGGGACACCGTATCCAATAGATACGTCCACTTTGCCTCCCTCTGCAACAACATCCTATCCCGATCACCACCCCGCGACAAAGGAAGAATCCTATCTAGAATTTGATAACGTAGTTGTGAGACATTATGTCTAAATTCTCGAAAATGTCTTGCAACAGGAAGATCAGATATAGGACTACGAATGGAGGTCTTATGTTCTGAAATGCGATCTTTGAAGGGTCTTGTGGTTTTGCCAACGTACCCCAAACCACAAGGACACTTCAAGAGATAGACCACAAAATCAGATTGACAAGTAAAAAAACCTTTGAGTTTGATGCCTTCACCCGTGCGTGGGTGAGTACAGGTGTCCCCTTTGATAATACCATTACAATGGTTACACTGTAAACATGGATTGTAATGGTATTATCAAAGGGGACACCTGTACTCACCCACGCACGGGTGAAGGCATCAAACTCAAAGGTTTTTTTACTTGTCAATCTGATTTTGTGGTCTATCTCTTGAAGTGTCCTTGTGGTTTGGGGTACGTTGGCAAAACCACAAGACCCTTCAAAGATCGCATTTCAGAACATAAGACCTCCATTCGTAGTCCTATATCTGATCTTCCTGTTGCAAGACATTTTCGAGAATTTAGACATAATGTCTCACAACTACGTTATCAAATTCTAGATAGGATTCTTCCTTGTCGCGGGGTGGTGATCGGGATAGGATGTTGTTGCAGAGGGAGGCAAAGTGGACGTATCTATTGGATACGGTGTCCCCTCATGGCCTAAATGAGAGGCTTGAGTGGCACTGTTCCTTTAGCTGCGTCTATGAGGTATCTGCAGTTTAGGTGAGCTGTTCTTCCTTCCTCCTCCTCATCATTTTCTTCCTGTGTAAACCATCTTATGTTATTTGCCATAATTATTGTTCTGTTTCTATTGTAGTTTTTTATTTCTCTTGTTTTTATTAGATCATTAGCGTACTTTTTACGTTTTGTGGTTTATTTTATCTCTTATTACACTTATCACTTTGGCTGTTATTACTAGGTTAGGCTAAGGTTTTATTTATTTCATCTATTACAGACAAGACCTATTTTTTGGTCCTTCCAGATATCATGGAGATGTGGAGATCACTGCAAGATGTCTTTACCACATTATCTTGTCTTTATCTATTATCCTTTGCTAAGTATAAACATTATTGCTGGCTATCTATACACCGATTGGCGCTTTACTGCATGTGGTCATCTTGTGATTCTGCGCATGCGCGGCTTTAGTTCCAGCCGGCTCTGAGGGGCGTTCCTAAACCGGCGTTTTTGCTTCCTGTATCGCTCGTTCACTGAGACTGTAACGCTGGCTGGTGCTTCTAACTACATCTTGGACCCTCTGTGGAATTCGTTTGCCATCCACAGACGGTATGAAAGAGTTAATGAACGTCCTTGATTGTTTGATTTGCCTCCATGATTCTGTGGAACTTCTGTACCGCCTACCCTGTGTCTGTTATGTATATAAGGGTTCATTCTGTATTGTATGTTTTTTGGGCACTTTGCACTGAGGAAAGGGTTGTATCCCTGAAACGTCTGTATATATGTGTTCCTTTTTCAAATAAATTAGGTGGCACTAGTGCACCTTTTTTCTGCAGCAGCGCTGTTTGATCTCCTTCTTTGCCTCTCTGACCTTAGCCTAAGCTTGCTTCCTGCAGCCGTCTTTCTCTGTAGACATAATGTAACCCCCTTCCAGCTCTATCCTGCGCTCAATGTCGCCCATTCTGCAAGATTAACTCATGATGACAGTTTGGGATAAAAGATGTCGGTTGATCAGTGGAAATCATTTTTCTCCCCACCTCTCCGATGTGACGAGTGATGCCTCAGATCGTAACGGGCCGGATGTTATGGGTTACTAACCCAAAGTTTGTTGTCATCCAGGAATCTGTTGTCTCTCCCAGAACAGACGTATACAAAAACAAATCAATAATATGACAATGACAATATGCTCCGGCGTCGCGTGTGTGTGTGCGCGCGCCGCGCTTCCCAGACTGACCAGATTGCTTGCGCGTATTTGCTATTTGCAGACGTGACTTAAATCCTGCACCATCTGCCCCATTATCATGTCAGATCTTTGCCGTCACGTGGGACGCGATGAACATTTGGATTGCAACCTTATGTGCATTGTTTTCACCAGATTCTCACCGACACCATGTCAGGCCCAGGGGGTTACAATTTACATTATCCCCCAACCATATACACTATATTGCCAAAAGTATTCGCTCACCCATCCAAATAATCAGAATCTGGTGTTCCAATCACTTCCATGGCCACAGGTGTATAAAATCAAGCACCTAGGCATGCAGACTGTTTTTACAAACATTTGTAAAAGAATGGGTCGCTCTCAGGAGCTCAGTGAATTCCAGCGTGGAACTGTGATAGGATGCCACCTGTGCAACAAATCCAGTCGTTAAATTTCCTCGCTCCCAAATATTCCACAGTCAACTGTCAGCTGTATTATAAGAACGTGGAAGTGTTTGGGAACGACAGCAACTCAGCCACGAAGTGGTAGGCCACGTAAACTGACGGAGGGGGGTCAGCGGATGCTGAGGCGCATAGTGCAAAGAGGTCGCCAACTATCTGCAGAGTCAATCGCTACAGACCTCCAAACTTCATGTGGCCTTCAGATTAGCTCAAGAACAATGCGCAGAGAGCTTCATGGAATGGGTTTCCATGGCCAAGCAGCTGCATCCAAGCCATACATCACCAAGTGCAATGCAAAGCGTCGGATGCAGTGGTGTAAAGCGCACCACCACTGGACTCTAGAGCAGTGGAGATGCGTTCTCTGGAGTGACAAATCGCGCTTCTCCATCTGGCAATCTGATGGACGAGTCTGGGTTTGGCGGTTGCCAGGAGAACGGTACTTGTCTGACTGCATTGTGCCAAGTGTAAAGTTTGGTGGAGGGGGATTATTGTGTGGGGTTGTTTTTCAGGAGCTGGGCTTGGCCCCTTAGTTCCAGTGAAAGGAACTCTGAATGCTTCAGCATACCAAGACATTTTGGACAATGCCATGCTCCCAACTTTGTGGGAGAGTTTGGAGCTGGCCCCTTCCTCTTTCAACATGACTGGCCACCAGTGCACAAAGCAAGGTCCATAAAGACATGGATGACAGAGTCTGGTGTGGAGGAACTTGACTGGCCTGCACAGAGTCCTGACCTCAATCCGATAGAACACCTTTGGGATGAATTAGAGCGGAGACTGGGAGCCAGGCCTTCTCGTCCAACATCAGTGTGTGACCTCACAAATGCGCTTCTGGAAGAATGGTCAAAAATTCCCATAAACACACTCCTAAACCTTGTGGACAGCCTTCCCAGAAGAGTTCAAGCTGTTATAGCTGCAGAGGGTGGAGCGACATCATATTGAACCCTATGGATTAGGAATGGGATGTCACTTAAGTTCAGATGCGAGTCAAGGCAGGTGAGCGAATACTTTTGGCAATATAGTGTATAACCAAAACACCCTGATCCCTGTCTTCAGGAAGAGGAGTCTTTGGTTTCAGCACTTTCAACTCCTATATACATGTAGGCCTAATACTGCCTTATTCCTCCATATACCCAGACCTCTCGCTGCCTTATTTCCCCATAAACAGAGGCTCCAGGCCTCCCGCTGCCTTATTTCCCCATATACTGAGGCTCTGGGCCTCCCGCTGCCTTATTTCCCCATATACTGAGTCTCTGGGCCTCCCGCTGCCTTATTTCCCCATATACTGAGTCTCTGGGCCTCCCGCTGCCTTATTTCCCCATATACTGAGGCTCCGGGCCTCCCGCTGCCTTATTTCCCCATATACTGAGTCTCTGGGCCTCCCGCTGCCTTATTTCCCCATATACTGAGTCTCTGGGCCTCCCGCTGCCTTATTTCCCCATATACTGAGTCTCTGGGCCTCCCGCTGCCTTATTTCCCCATATACTGAGTCTCTGGGCCTCCCGCTGCCTTATTTCCCCATAGACAGAGGCTCTGGGCCTCCCGCTGCCTTATTTCCCCATATACAGAGGCTCCGGGCCTCCCGGTCACATATTTCCTCTTACATCCAGACCCCTGACCTCACTCTGCCTTATTCCTCCCTATACTCAGGCCTCCCACTGCTTTATTACCCCATATACCCAAGTTCCTGGCCTCTCACTGCCTTATTTTTTAATTTCTCCAGGTCCCAGGCCTTGCTCTTCCGTATTCCTCCATATATCCAGACCCCAGACTGACTTATTCCTCCAT
This sequence comes from Leptobrachium leishanense, assembly GCA_009667805.1. Classification (NCBI taxonomy): domain Eukaryota; kingdom Metazoa; phylum Chordata; class Amphibia; order Anura; family Megophryidae; genus Leptobrachium; species Leptobrachium leishanense. Next base: position 85,203,264 of record CM019074.1, read on the forward strand.
ATACCCAGGCCCCAGACTGACTTATTCCTCCATATATCCAGACCCCAAACTGCCTTATTCCTCCATATATCCAGCCCCCAAACTGCCTTATTCCTCCATACTGTATACCCAGCCCCCAAACTGACTTATTCCTCCATATACCCAGCCCCCAAACTGCCTTATTCCTCCATATACCCAGGCCCCAAACTGCCTTATTCCTCCATATATCCAGCCCCCAAACTGCCTTATTCCTCCATATACCCAGGCCCCAAACTGACTTATTCCTCCATATACCCAGGCCCCAGACTGACTTATTCCTCCATATACCCAGCCCCCAAACTGACTTATTCCTCCATATACCCAGGCCCCAAACTGCCTTATTCCTCCATATACCCAGGCCCCAGACTGACTTATTCCTCCATATATCCAGCCCCCAAACTGCCTTATTCCTCAATATATCCAGCCCCCAAACTGCCTTATTCCTCCACATACCCAGGCCCCAGACTGACTTATTCCTCCATATACCCAGCCCCCAAACTGACTTATTCCTCCATATACCCAGGCCCCAAACTGCCTTATTCCTCCATATATCCAGCCCCCAAACTGCCTTATTCCTCCATATACACAGGCCCCAAACTGCCTTATTCCTCCATATACCCAGGCCCCAAACTGCCTTATTCCTCCATATATCCAGGCCCCAGACTGACTTATTCCTCCATATATCCAGCCCCCAAACTGCCTTATTCCTCAATATATCCAGCCCCCAAACTGCCTTATTCCTCCATATACCCAGGCCCCAAACTGACTTATTCCTCCATATACCCAGGCCCCAAACTGCCTTATTCCTCCATATATCCAGCCCCCAAACTGCCTTATTCCTCCATATATCCAGCCCCCAAACTGCCTTATTCCTCCACATACCCAGGCCCCAAACTGACTTATTCCTCCATATACCCAGGCCCCAAACTGCCTTATTCCACCACTATCTTCTCCCCCCATATTCTAGTTACTGGCCTCCCACTGGCTGGTTTCCAAGCTGCTTTACCCCTGGTCCCTCTATGCTCATTCATGGCGGTGACTCGGTGCCTTTCATTGCACTTTGTATCATTTCCTGCACAGCTCTTATTCTTACGTAAGGTTGGGTTGGGAGTTTTCTCAGAGAAGTAGGACAGGTGTCTCAATCCTAATCAGGTTACATAACATTTCTTAGGACGTCTTAAGGGGAAAATGGGTCGGATGCTCCATTCCTGTCCTCCTGTTAGTCTGCTCATCTTCTGTGACGAAGAACCCAGAACACACACACCGAGTACCAGCGACTCTGCTGAAATGACATGAATCTGTAGAGCGTATGACCTCAATTTGTGACCAAATCCCCGGATCGAGGTGACAAACTGGAGTTTTTAATCTCTGGAATTGAATTCTGTGCTTTTGCTGAGCTCATCCATAGCATACATCCATCAGGACCAGTCTTCTCTGACAACCTCCAGCTCGAGGAAACATCTTTCCCCCTTTAATCACACATCGAAGGTCTATTAATAGGGATAAGGTGTAATATAAGCGCCTGACGCGGAAGCCTTTTCCCAGCTTTGCGATAACACATGTATCCTGACCCAGAAAGTAGCAAGAAGTACATGGTTATTTGGCCGAACTCCCAGATATCACATCTTCTTTACACAACCTCCTTATTGTTGCTCTCCCACAGCTTTAACTACTGATCCGAGTCCAAAACACCTTTTTTTGACACTGTATCAAGTGTATAATATGAAAATATCTAAAAAGGTGCTTTTGTTATCCTTATATTTTCACAAGGTCCTCCAGATTTGTCACGTGTTCCTGGTAGGGCTGTCAGATCCACTAGGTTTTTCTTTTTAGAGCTGCCAAATATGAGATGTTTTCTTGGTAAGACTACCAGATCCACTGTGAATTAAGGCATGGCTGCCAGATCCACCATGTGTACAAGGCATGGCTGCCAGATCCACCATGTGTACAAGGCATATCTGCAAGATCCTCCATGTTTTCTTTGTAGGGCTACCAGTTCCACCATGTGTTCAAGGTACAGCTTCCAGATCAGCCATTTTTTCCTGATGGGGCTACCAGATCCACCATGTGTTCAAGGCATGGCTGCCAGATCCACAATGTTTTCTTTGTACGGTTACCAGACCCACCAGGTGTTCCAGGCATGCTGCAAAATCCACCATGTTTCCCTGGTACGGCTACCAGATCCACCATGTATTCAAGGCATGGCTGCCAGATCCACCATTTATTCAAGGCATGGCTGCCAGATCCACCATGTATTCAAGGCATGGCTGCCAGATCCACCATGTATTCAAGGCATGGCTGCCAGATCCACCATTTATTCAAGGCATGGCTGCCAGATCCACCATTTATTCAAGGCATGGCTGCCAGATCCACCATGATTTCTTTGTAGTGCTACCAGATCCACCATGATTTCTTTATAGTGCTACCAGATCCACCATGTGTTCAAGGTATGGCTGATAGATCTGCCATGTTTTCGTGAACACGCATCACCCTCACATGCTTTATCATTGTCCCTCTGTGACATCAGTGTCGTTGTTATTGTCTCTGTCAATATTTTTGTCAAGGACTGTCTTTCAGCGTGTCTCTGTGCCTTTCAGTGTCTCAGTCGTCATTATCTTTGTGCCCGTCCAATTTTTCGCAAGTGTCTCTGTGTGTGTCTGCCAGTCACTCTACATCACTTCCATTGTCTGTGTTCCTCTGTCAATGTCTTTCCCAGTGCCTCTGTGTGTGTCACTATCATTGACTGTGTTCCTCTGTTTATGTGTTCACCAGTGTCTCTGTTTGTGTCTCTGTTAGCATCTTTTAGAGAAAACAGAGAGGACTGGGAACTCACGCTGGACCATTAAGGTGCTTTATTACATGATGCCATCACAATATTTTGGCTCACACATGAGCCTTTTCAAGTCTTGAAACGTTGTGATGACATCCATGTAATAGAGTCCCTTCATTGTCCATCCTGAATGTCTGGTCCTCTCTGTTTCCTTTAAATACTATGGGGGTTTAGCTACCCTGGTGTGTGTGGCACCAGTGATCTTGACTCTTGGGTAGGTAAGTGCAGTTCCTCCTTTTTGCTTTAGACTGTCAATGTTTTTGTCATTGTCACTGTGTCTCTGTCAGAGTCTTTGTGTGTTTCTCTGTCTCCGTAAGTAATTGTGGTAGAGTCTCACAGTGTGTCTTTCAGTGTATCAGCTCTTATCGGTGCCTCTGAATCCCTGGCAGTGTGTTTGTCATTGTTTGTGTCTCGGTCAGTGTCATTGGGAATTTAAGTGTTTCTGTTAATGTTTTTGTTTGTGTCTCTCTCTGTCAGTGTATGCGCGTCTTTGTCAGTGTTTTGCCAGTGTTTCTGTGTGTGTCTGTAAGTATCTGTGTGTCTCTATACATTTTGTTGAAAAGGATTTCATGGCTGGGATTATGCGATGTCACATTAAGGACATAATAGAATTTATACTATAAATGGTCAGTTGATTCTATCAGAGAAAAGTGATCCAACCATTAAAAAATAAAAAATAACAACTCAGTTGTTATAATGAACATTATTTGTAACCCCTGGGATTTCCACACCTTACAGCCAGTGACTTCTAGTAAAATGTTAAGATGGTGCGGACTGAGCATGTCTGAAATGACCTCAGCAGGGGCAGATGTCATGAAATGTCCCACATTTTCATGAACGTCAAATCGTGCTCTCTTGGTCTCAACAACTTAACATGTTTGCTATCAAAATAGTAAAGAAATCCTTTAATCACAAAAGGATGAACTGCAAAAAGGTTTTATAACACTGTTATCAATTAAGGCGGTATATTTAACAGTCGTTTTGGAGGAAATGGTTAATCATCCCCTCTCTGGGGGAAAAAAAACAAAAAAAAACAAACACAGTGCTGTTCATCACTACCAATTGATTTTTATTGTCTATAATATTTAGTAAAAGATCTGCTCGGGACTTTCTACACTGCCCTAAGGGTAAGCGTTTACTGCCTACAATTGTGCGGCTCAACAGCCACGGCAATTTAATCTGCGATTAATGGCCCTTACGACAATCTGGAAAGAGCCTGCAGTTAACAATAGGTCATTCGGGTCCTGCCAGGGGACGGAAACCGCACCGGTCCATTCAACTCAATTGCTAAATACATATTAGGAACATCATCATATAACAGGGGTCAGCAGCCTTCGACCTCCGGATGTTCTGGATCTGAATCTCTCATGATGCTCAGGCAACTAAGGCTAGGGTCAGACGAAAGCAGTTTTAACGTGCGTTTAGACGCACGAAATCACGGCCGTGCTAGCAGCAAATGACGTCCAATGCCGGGGAACACACGAAGTACGGCCGCACGAATGTTCGTCCGCGCAACGCAAGTGGCAAACGAAACGCATTTTTTCTAGAACGTCAAACTGCTAGTACTGACGTACAGAGTGCGCTGCGTCCGCTAGCGGCGTGTGTGCGTGATTGAGAGACGTCAGACGCTGCTAATGTCCGGCCAACATAACGTCCAGACGCAAAAAGTGTTTTATTGATGATCCGTACAAAATCACGGACGAAAAGGCGCATCGTATGACCACTATCGCGTATTCCGTGAAAAAATGCGTCCATTCGTTCGAACGCACTTTTTCACAGACAACGCGAAAATGCGTTAGTCTGACCCTAGCCTAAATAAGTGACTGAGGATCATGGGAGATTTAGTTAAGGGCCAAGGTTGCTGACCCCCTGTCATATAATATGCCTTCATCAATGCTGTTTTAAGGATGTTTTAGTAGTTAGATACATCTGGAGACTGGTCCTGGGATTTGGGCAGGGAGCAGCATTTTCCTCATATCATACAAGTCATTTCTCATCGCAAAATCACCCCCAAGTGACAGCACTAAAGTGTACACATTATTATAGTGTGCAACACATTACAGGCTCACATATACATGGAAACCAATATTTAACTGCCCTGTGATACAACGTAACACTTTTATAATTAGAATGTGGTATATATATATATATATATATCATAGATCTCAAATCCTAAAAAAAAAAAAAAATATGGGACCGCACCAATATTTCTGGGCCCCAATTAGCAACTATCATCTTGCACTTGACTCAAATACCCAATCAAATTAGACAGAGGGATAGACGGAGGGAGGGATGGAGGAAAGGATAGAGGGATAGACGGAGGGAGGGATGGAGGAAAGGATAGAGGGATGGATGGAGGGAGGGATGGATGGAGGGAGGGATGGAGGAAAGGATAGAGGGATGGATGGAGGGAGGGATGGAGGAAAGGATAGAGGGATGGATGGATAGTGGGATAGATAGAGGGAGGAAAGGATAGATAGAGGGATGGATAGATAGAGAGAGGGATGGATAGATAGAGAGAGGGATGGATAGATAGAGAGAGGGATGGATAGATAGAGAGAGGGGTAGATAGAGAGAGGGATGGATAGATAGAGAGAGGGATGGATAGATAGAGAGAGGGGTAGATAGAGAGAGGGATGGATAGATAGAGAGAGGGATGGATAGATAGAGAGAGGGATGGATAGATAGAGAGAGGGATGGATAGATAGAGAGAGGGGTAGATAGAGAGAGGGATGGATAGATAGAGAGAGGGATGGATAGATAGAGAGAGGGATGGATATATAGAGGGAGGGATGGATAGATAGAGGGATGGATAGATAGAGGGATGGATAGATAGAGGGAGGGATGGATAGAGGGATGATGGATAGATAGAGGGAGGGATGGAAAGAGGGATGATGGATAGATAGAGGGGATATAGAAAGGGATATATATATATATATATAGGGATAGATAGAGGGATGGATAGTGGGATAGATGGTGGATGGATAGATAGAGGGAGGGATGGATAGAGAGAGGGATGGATGAATAGATAGACAGAGGGGATATATACAGTATATATAGAGGGATATGGATAGATAGAGGGATATATACAGTATATATAGAGGGATATGGATAGAGGGATGGATAGCTAGATAGATAGGATATATAAAGGGATATATAGAGGGATATATACAGTATATATAGAGGGATATAGATAGATAGATAGAGGGGATATATAGAGGGATATATAAAGGGATATATATATATATATATATATAGAGGGATTTGGCTTTTAGCAAACAAATATGATAACTCAGATATTTATTGTGTCTTAAAACAGAAACATAGGATTAATCTCCTGAATAAAAGCTTTATAGTGTTTGGGACCAATTGCCTCTGCAAGAATAATGGAGGAGCCGCTTTCCTGCTCGACTTGACCCCTGTGTGACATGATTAAATATAGCAACTTTATATTTATCACTAATATGATGGCTGACACCATTTAAAGCTGACATTGAATCACATCACTTACACCTCTATACCTTAGAATTAAAGATGGATGGACAGACAGACCATAATCTTTTGTAGCCACATATCTCATTTTCTGTCACTTTCTGAAGACAGCTTGTGATCTCTTTAATGGATTCTGGGCACATTAATACCAGATTATTTTATAGTATCTATAAACTCACTGGAGACAGTGTATGAACAGGTTGTTATGTCTCTGGCAGTTTTGAGGAAATCTTGTTACTGTACATTATATGTGATGTTTATTTGGGTCCAGGACATGTCATGATGTTTGAAAATACATGATGGTAAAATAAAATAATGTTTGATACAATGTATAAGAGATGCTTATGCTACACAGTGCTGGGAGTGATCAGGTTACAGAGTGTCTAGTTATTGTGAGATTATTAAATAAAACTAATGATTTATGGATGATGGGGGACCTTGATAATGAGTCCTTACCTCCTCTCCTTGGGAAAACTGTGACCCCAGGCCAATGAAATGTTCCACCTTGATAAAACCATCCTCATCTTCATCACAGACATCAAACACCTCCTTGAGCTTCTTCAGGAAATGCAAGAGATGCTGCTGGTCCCATATACTACAGCCTCCTGTCTCCATTACAGAGCACTGGTCCAGGTCACCAAGCACAGCATCCTGTCTCCATGAGATACCATTGGTCCAGGTTACTGTGCAGAGCCTTTGGATCCTGATTGCTGTGCAGAGCCTTCTGTATCCTGAACCAGGTCACTGTGCAGAGCCTTCTGTATCCTGATCCAGGTCACTGTGCAGAGCCCTCTGTATCCTGATCCAGGTCACTGTGCAGAGCCTTCTGTATCTTGATCCAGGTCACTGTGCAGAGCCTTATGTGTCCTGATCCAGGTCACTGTGCAGATCCTTCTGTGTCTGGATCCAGGTCACTGTGCAGAGCCTTCTGTATCCTGAATCAGGTCACTGTGCAGAGCCTTCTGTATCCTGATCCAGGTCACTGTGCAGAGCCCTCTGTATGCTGATCCAGGTCACTGTGCAGAGCCTTATGTGTCCTGATCCAGGTCACTGTGCAGAGCCTTCTGTGTCTGATCCAGGTCACTGGACAGAGCTTTCTGTATCCTAATCTAGGTCACTATGCAGAGCTTTATATATCCTTGATTCAGGTCACTGTGCAGAGCTTTATCTATCCTTTATCCAGATCACTGATCAGGGCATTATTTATTCTTGATTCAGGTCAATGTGCAGAGCTTTGTGTATGCTTTATCAAAGTCACTATGCAGAGCCTTCTGTATCCTTAATCCGTTTGTAGAGCTTTCTGTTACTTGGTTCAGGTCACTGTGCAGAGCTTTCTGTATCCTTGATCCAGGTCACTGTGCAGAGCTTTCTGTATCCTTGATCCAGGTCACTGTGCAGAGCTTTCTGTCTCCTTGATCCAGGTCACTGTGCAGAGCTTTCTGTCTCCTTGATCCAGGTCACTGTGCAGAGCTTTCTGTATCCTTGATCCAGGTCACTGTGCAGAGCTTTCTGTCTCCTTGATCCAGGTCACTGTGCAGAGCTTTCTGTCTCCTTGATCCAGGTCACTGTGCAGAGCTTTCTGTATCCTTGATCCAGGTCACTGTGCAGAGCTTTATCGGTCTTTGATCCAGGTCACTGTGCGGAGCTTTATCTGTCTTTGATACAGGTCACTGTGCAGAGCTTTCTGTATCCTTGATCCAGGTCACTGTGCAGAGCTTTCTGTATCCTTGATCCAGGTCACTGTGCAGAGCTTTCTGTATCCTTGATCCAGGTCACTGTGCAGAGCTTTCTGTATCCTTGATCCAGGTCACTGTGCAGAGCTTTCTGTCTCCTTGATCCAGGTCACTGTGCAGAGCTTTCTGTATCCTTGATCCAGGTCACTGTGCAGAGCTTTCTGTATCCTTGATCCAGGTCACTGTGCAGAGCTTTCTGTATCCTTGATCCAGGTCACTGTGCAGAGCTTTCTGTCTCCTTGATCCAGGTCACTGTGCAGAGCTTTCTGTATCCTTGATCCAGGTCACTGTGCAGAGCTTTCTGTATCCTTGATGCAGGTCACTGTGCAGAGCTTTCTGTATCCTTGATCCAGGTAACTGTGCAGAGCTTTCTGTATCCTTGATCCAGGTCACTGTGCAGAGCTTTCTGTCTCCTTGATCCAGGTCACTGTGCAGAGCTTTCTGTCTCCTTGATCCAGGTCACTGTGCAGAGCTTTCTGTATCCTTGATCCAGGTCACTGTGCAGAGCTTTATCGGTCTTTGATCCAGGTCACTGTGCAGAGCTTTATCTGTCTTTGATACAGGTCACTGTGCAGAGCTTTCTGTATCCTTGATCCAGGTCACTGTGCAGAGCTTTCTGTATCCTTGATCCAGGTCACTGTGCAGAGCTTTCTGTATCCTTGATCCAGGTCACTGTGCAGAGCTTTCTGTATCCTTGATCCAGGTCACTGTGCAGAGCTTTCTGTCTCCTTGATCCAGGTCACTGTGCAGAGCTTTCTGTATCCTTGATGCAGGTCACTGTGCAGAGCTTTCTGTCTCCTTGATCCAGGTCACTGTGCAGAGCTTTCTGTATCCTTGATCCAGGTCACTGTGCAGAGCTTTCTGTCTCCTTGATCCAGGTCACTGTGCAGAGCTTTCTGTATCCTTGATGCAGGTCACTGTGCAGAGCTTTCTGTATCCTTGATGCAGGTCACTGTGCAGAGCTTTCTGTATCCTTGATCCAGGTCACTGTGCAGAGCTTTATCTGTCTTTGATCCAGGTCACTGTGCAGAGCTTTATCTGTCTTTGATCCAGGTCACTGTGCAGAGCTTTATCTGTCTTTGATCCAGGTCACTGTGCAGAGCTCTCTGCATCCTTCATCCTGGTGCCTGGTTTAAGTATCCTTGAGATTCAGGTCACTGTGCAGAGCCTTCTGCCACCATTACAGAGCCTTGGTTCTGCTCTTTGGGCAGAGCTTGGATACAGCCGCCATCACCAGCTCCAGCTTATTGTAAATCATGACATCAGAAGCAGAAAGGGAGGGAGAGACAGGGAGGAGAATATGTGGATACAGGGATGGAAAGAAAGGAAGAAGTATAGAATGAGAAGGAGAGAGAGAGCAGGCTGAGATCAGGAGGACCCTGAGGATGGGGAAGGGATGGAGAAAGGGGAGATACAGAGATGGAGATGTAAAGCAGGGGTTGAGGAGGCTCGGTGAGATGGGGGGGGGGCAAAAAAGGTGAAACCAGGGTCACAGAAAAGGAGAGAATAAAAAATGGGGTCAGGGGGATATAGAGGAGAGGAAAAGGAGCGCTGGGATTTAGAGAGGGAGGAGAAAATAGGGACAGAGGGATAAAGAGGGGAAGGTGAAACTGTGGGCACACACAGGGATACAAAGACCCTCACCAGACCCAGTGTCTCCATATCTCAAACACTACCCTCACCAGACCCAGTGTCTCCATATCTCAAACACTACCCTCACCAGACCCAGTGTCACCATATCTCAGAAGAAACACTACCCTCACCAGACCCAGTGTCTCCATATCTCAGAAACACTACCCTCACCAGACCCAGTGTCTCCATATCTCAAACACTACCCTCACCAGACCCAGTGTCACCATATCTCAGAAGAAACACTACCCTCACCAGACCCCGTGTCACCATATCTCAGAAGAAACACTACCCTCACCAGACCCAGTGTCTCCATATCTCAGAAACACTACCCTCACCAGACCCAGTGTCACCATATCTCAGAAACACTACCCTCACCAGACCCAGTGTCACCATATCTCAGAAGAAACACTACCCTCACCAGACCCAGTGTCTCCATATCTCAGAAACACTACCCTCACCAGACCCAGTGTCTCCATATCTCAGAAACACTACCCTCACCAGACCCAGTGTCACCATATCTCAGAAGAAACACTACCCTCACCAGACCCAGTGTCACCATATCTCAGAAACACTACCCTCACCAGACCCAGTGTCACCATATCTCAGAAGAAACACTACCCTCACCAGACCCAGTGTCTCCATATCTCAGAAACACTACCCTCACCAGACCCAGTGTCACCATATCTCAGAAGAAACACTACCCTCACCAGACCCCGTGTCACCATATCTCAGAAACACTACTCTCACCAGACCCAGTGTCTCCATATCTCAGAAACACTACCCTCACCAGACCCAGTGTCTCCATATCTCAGAAACACTACCCTCACCAGACCCAGTGTCACCATATCTCAGAAGAAACACTACCCTCACCAGACCCAGTGTCTCCATATCTCAGAAACACTACCCTCACCAGACCACATGTCACCATACCTTAATGAGGTCCAGATAGTGGCAGGATTATGTGTATCATGATCAATGTACTGCCCAGGGCCGGCCCAAGACATTGTGCTGCCTGGAGCGAAGGCTGAAATGCTGCCCCCCACCACCACCTAACCCCAAAATACGCCCACGTGACACGTCCATTGTGTTATTGCCCCCAGCTCTCATGGGTATATATTGCCCTCAGCTCACATGGGTATATATTGCCAGCTCACATGGGTATATAAGTGCCCCCAGCTCACATGGGTATATATTGCCCCCAGCTCACATGGGTATATATTGCCCCCAGCTCACTTGGGTATATATTGCCCCCAGCTCTCATGAGTATATATTGCCAGCTCACATGGGTATATAGTGCCTCCAGCTCACATGGGTATATATTGCCAGCTCACATGGGTATATATTGCCCCCAGCTCTCATAGGTATATAGTGCCCCCAGCTCACATGGGTATATATTGCCAGCTCACATGGGTATATATTGCCCCCAGCTGCAGCTCTCATGGATATATTTGCTTCCAGCTCTCACCTCAGGCGAAGTTCCCCCCAGCTTACCTTTGCAGTTTGTGTCACACACTGGTACGTAGCGCTGGCAGTGGCTGGTCCTCGCTCCAGGCAGGCCTGTCAACTACACGGTCACCTCACAACTTGTGTGCTTGAAGAGGATCTATCCGTGGCCGCCTGCGCTCCTGTGGACGCAGGCCCAGCATGCGTCAATTGTGGGTGGGTGCAGTCAGCGGCGGCACGCAATGTAGCCACGCGCCGGCTGCCAAAGTAGATGCTGCCACCACGCTGGCAAAAAAATTGTGTAGCAGCGGCAGGCAATCAAGATGGCGGTGCAAAAATTTGCCGCTGTGCAATATTTGTCGCCTGGAGCAAGCTCTCCGCGCTGCTCCATCGTCGGGCCGGCCCTGGTACTGCCCACAACAAGGAAGTACAGATCTCAAAAATACTGCTCTCTCCAGACCCTGCGATCACCATATATTAATGAGGCATGGACAGTGGTACCGGCTGATTCATATAGGCCCGAACCCAAGTTTTCGCTGTAGATCGTAAACAAATGAATGGAAATTAAAAAAGAGTTTCAGGAAACGTACCTCCTCTTATGTTGAGCACATTTCATCACACCACATGCTGTGTGACGGCACAGCCAAGACAACAGCACTACCGCGGAACAAAATACCTTTCTCTTTGCAACTAAATCAGGGTTCTTCCAGCAAGGTGGTGCAACACGCCAAGCATCACACGAGCCAATGGAGAGAATCCAGCGTTTGTTTGAGAGCTATGTAACGTCAAGAAACTGCAGCCGCCCCGGTATCAAGATCCTACCAGATAGACTTTTTGTGGGGTTATTTGAAGGATCGAGTCTACTGTAACAAGCCCCGCACAACGGATATCTTCAGGGACAACATCAGGAATGAGATCCACAATCTCATCCACATTGATGATGCTACACTGAGACAGGTTAGTGACAACATACAGCATCGCCTCGACATGTGCTTAAAAGAAAACAGCGGTCACTTCCAGCACGTGTTGTGACGGGATGTGCTCAACACAAGAGGAGGTACATTTCCTGAAACGATCACCAATTTCCAATTGTTTGTGTAAGATCTGTAACAGAAAATTTGGTTTCATGTCTATATGAACCTTTCTTTTGCACCCATCTACATAGTCCATGCGCCCTCAAATCTCAAGGAGGTACAGATCTCAATAGCTCTTGTCTGCCTAATCAGTGTACTGCCCGTATCTCAACAAGGTGGAGATCTCTGTAGCAGCTAGTCAAGGGGTTGGCAACCCTGGCCCTCCAGATGTTATGGCACTACATCTCCCATAATGCTCAGCCTTTCATTTAGGTATACTGAGCATCGTAGGAAATTCAGTGCGAAAACATCCAGAGGGCCACGGTTGCTGACCCCTGATCCAGTCCATATCTGGAAGAGGAGCACATCTCTCTAGTGTAAGAGTTGGCATCCTTGGCACTTCCAGCTGTTGTTAAACTACATGTCCCACGATGCTCAGCCACTCATTAGACTGGCTGAGCCTCAAGGGAAATGTAGTTCCAAAACATCTAGAGGGCCAAGGTCGCTGACCGCTGCTCTAGCGCAACTTCCTTGTGTCCTGCTTCCTTGTGTCCCGTTTTACGTACTTTACACGCAAAAAAAAGCACATTCTTCACTGAATCCACCTTTTTTTTTTTAAGGATGACAAGCCACGTGACACATGACACGTCCTTATTCCTAGATTAATAAACACTGAATCCACTCTATCGGTCACATGGGATTTTTATTTTCCCGATCCCCTGGGATCTATGTGGCTACTGTTCATAGAGGGGGGGTACATTGCATGGTTGCACAGCAGCCTCCCTCCACCCCGACATGTTTCCTCAGTTGCCTGCACGGTTTACTGTCACGCACTCCTCCTTCTCCAGCTGTTGCTAGGCACCCACCTCTTTACTTGGAATAAATGCAATTTATAGAGCGTTTTTCCGCCAGGTATTTACAGCCAGGCTGCGGATATGCATATTATTATTATTATTATAGAATATCAGCATGTTTTGGCCCCTGTGACATATATTATGTATATTCCGGGAACTTGCGGCATCTGCAGAGAATTCGCCAGGCTTGGAGGCGATGAGATAAGCCATTGCATTGCTGGGCAGAGGTTACCGCCATCATCCTGTTGCTAGGCGACCAGCATCTTATTTAACCGTGGAGAAGCAAACTGACCGTTATCCTCCAGGTTTCATTTTTAACCCCTTAAAAGGAGCAAGGGTCTTTAAATTCAATGCATTTATGACGTAAAAGTTCCGTCGCTGGTCCTTAAGGGGTTAAGTGTGGCGAGAATCAAAACACGCGAAGTGCCGCGAGCGAAATGCCAAAATAACCGCACCACCAAAAGAGAGATTGTTGCAGAATTTGTCGGCCCCTCCCCCCCCCAACCATTTTCCCATTTTTATTCAAAAGGCACATTCTGAAATAAGATTTTATGATGCCCAAACACGACAATATGGTTTCCTAGACTACCGGATGACAAACAAAAAGGTATCACTTATTAACCCCTTCACTACCAAGCGATTTTTCATTAAGATAATAGCAGGATCCGGTGGAATTATGGACTTTCCGTAACCATAGTAAATACAGTTGTGTTCAAAATTATTCAACCCCCAATGCTGTAAAGGGTTTTAGGGAATTTAGTGTACATTTGTAATTGTATTCAGAATGAAATCCTACAAGGACTTTTTAAAGAACCATATGCAACTAAAATGACATCAATTGGTTTTGTAATACAGTAGTAAATGTTTCTTTTGTGAATTCTTCATTGACACAATTATTCAACCCCTTAAAGACTACCACTCTGAAGAACAGAGGTTCATTCAAGTGTTTTCAATCAGGTATTGAAAACACCTGTGGATGTCACGGAGCAGCAATAAAGCATAATAAGCACCAATTAGGCGCTTTAAAATGACTGTGATACTCAGCTCCTTCTAGACATTTACTGGTGTGGTTACAAACACGGTGAAGTCAAGAGAATGGTCCAGGAAGACAAGAGAAGAGGTGATTACTCTTCACAGGAAGGGCAATGGCTATAAGAAGATTGCAAAGATGTTAAACATACCAAGAGAGACCATAGGAAGCATCATTCGCAAATTCAAGGCAAAGGGCACTGTTGAAACGCTACCTGGTCGTGGCAGAAAGAAGATGCCGACTTTGACTGCTGTGCGCTACCTGAAGCGTAGAGTGGAGAAAAGTCCCCGTGTGACTGCTGAGGAACTGAGAAAAGATTTGTCAGATGTGGGTACTGAAGTTTCAGCTCAGACAATACGGCGCACACTGCGTAATGAAGGCCTCCATGCCAGAACTCCCAGGCGCACCCCCTTGCTGTCTCCAAAGAATAAGAAGAGTCGACTGCAGTATGCCAAAAGTCATGTGGACAAACCACAGAAGTTTTGGGATAGTGTTCTGTGGACTGATGAAACAAAATTAGAACTGTTTGGGTCCATGGATCAACGCTATGTTTGGAGGAGGAAGAACAAGGCCTATGAAGAAAAGAACACCTTGCCTACTGTGAAGCATGGCGGGGGGTCAATCATGCTTTGGGGCTGTTTTGCTTCTGCAGGTACAGGGAAGCTTCGGCGTGTGCAAGGTACCATGAATTCTCTTCAGTACCAGGAGATATTGGATGACAATGTGATGCAGTCCGTCACAAACCTGAGGCCTGGGAGACGTTGGACCTTTCAACAGGACAATGATCCCAAGCATACCTCCAAGTCCACTAGAGCATGGTTGCAGATTAAAGGCTGGAACATTTTGGAGTGGCCATCGCAGTCACCTGACTTAAATCCGATTGAGAACCTCTGGTGGGACTTAAAGAAAGCAGTTGCAGTGCGCAAGCCTAAGAATGTGACTGAACTGGAGGCTTTTGCCCATGACGAATGGGCGAAGATGCCCGTAGATCGCTGCAAGACACTTGTGTCAAGCTATGCTTCACGTTTAAAAGCTGTTATAACTGTAAAAGGATGTTGTACTAAGTACTAAGATTGAATGTCACTTGGGGGTTGAATAAAACTGATAATGATGTGAGCACAGAAAAGACATTTGTTGTTATTTCATTATAAATGTTATGTTATATTTGTCTGACCTACACGTGCCTCTTTGATTTAATTGTAAGCAAGATGACTGAATGATCAAAATCAATGTCAAACTGGCCAAAACACTCAATTTCAGTGGGGGTTGAATAATTTTTAACACAGCTGTACATATACAGCGGGACTGCTCTATGTTCACTGTAGGCAAGTCCTCTTTGACCGGCAGGGGGCTCCCTCTGCTGGCCAGAAAGTGCTACTGCATGTACAGTACATTGCAGCTTGAACGGTTTCCATGCAGGAGAAATAGAGGTCAAAGATTTAAAGCGGTTTTGACACTTCTGTCGTGGCTAATGTATAGAGATTTTAGGGCCATGTTCTGGAACACATTTGCAATAGATTTCCAGAATCAGACTAGATTAAAGGGGTTATTCAGAGAGTACCGACATTTCGGTGCGCTGTCCTTGGGCGCAGTTTGGTGTGTGCTTCGGCGATTTCGGTTTGTCAACCCTGCGGTGAATTCAGCATTCACCGCAGGGTCCCCGAACGGGTTCATCCAAACGCTATCAGCCCACCGAACTGGTAAAAAAATTTTTTTTTAAAGAAATGGAGCTCTGCTATTTTTTTTTAAAAAAAGAGAGTTAAAAAAAAAAAAACATGGAAATAATAAAGGTCCTACAGAAAAATAAAAAAGGTCTGTAACAGAATAAAAAATGCGAATCAAATATTTTGCGGGAAAAAAAATCCAGAAAAATGCTTAAAAAATAAATATACTTTTTGTGACAAATGAAAAGAATAAACTGTAGAATATATATATTTTTTGTAAATACGCAAATATTTCTTACTAATGAATCCTACGGGATTCGCCGGTTTAAACCGCTCTAACTGAAGCACCGAAAATCAGGACATTTCCCTGACATTTCGATGCAGTTTGGCATTCTCTGAATAGATTAACCATTACGTCTCTACGGGACAATTTCACTGCCGCCGAAGGTTACCGAATTGTGGTGAACTGCACCGTATTTAGCTGCAAACTCACCAATATTTGATGAATTGCCAGCTTTCTGAACGGCCTGCCACGAAATTGCACTGTACGGTGAAAATCTCCGTTTGGTGCAATTTGGTGGCAAGTTCGGCTCTTATTGAATAATACTTTAAGTATAGAGTATACTTAATTTTCAAAACCATCTACAGGCGCCTCAATATAGTCAAACAAACAGCAAAGTGGTGGCACAACAGCGCCCCAAGTGGTGGAGTATCAAAACTATACAGATATGCTGCAGGCAATATTCCTATCAGATATATATAGATGTTCTCTTCACGGAGTCACTCCCGCCAGCGCAAAAATAAACATGAGATACATAAATAACTGCAACATAGTGTGCTATATAGTGCAATAAAGTGCTTCAGTGCTGAAACAAAGCTAGAAATACTTATACTTCACTTTGAATTTGTATAAACACAGCTACAGCTACAAGCATTTATAAAGCGCCAGCGAATTCCTTAGCGCTGTACAATGGGAGACACAGAAAAACGAATATACACATACAAGTTACACACACCGAACGGTAGGAGGTAAGGACCCTGCTCAAGAGCTTACAATCTAAGAGGAGAGGGGTGACACATTAGGTGAGGGCACCTGGTGTATGTCTAGTAGCGGGGCACATGTGGGCTTGGTGGGAAGATGGAGCAGGAAATGTACAGCGAGGGCTCATGGATTGAGAGGATAGGCTACTCTAAAGTAATGTGTTTCCAGAGACTTCTTGAAGGACTGGAGAGACGGGGAGAGTCTGATGTTGGAGAGGGATGTCTTAAAAATAAACAGAGGAGAAAATGCATAGTGCAGTATAGTCTGTGTCCTTTATACGGTGCAATTAAAGGAGCTTTAGCGTTTCCACTCACATGTTACAGAGCTGGAGATATCGGCTCTGGTTTATTCGCCTTGGGTCAACTTCTGGGGTGACACTGCCCTATTCTGCGGTGTCGTCTCCAAGGTCCCCCGAAATGAGTATAGATAACTTCATAGGGTAATATATCTAAAGTATTGTAATAAATTGAGAAAACCGTGGGATCAAACGCACTCACCAATAGTGGAGCTGCGATAGAAAACCGGCTCTGGTATAGGCGCATTGGTTGCGTCCTTTCCGGTGCTTGTCTTTCAGTGGCTGCTGGTCTTTCCACCTCCCGAGACTTCCTTCGCTGCTCTTTATTAGCACTCTACTAGTTGTGAAGGGGTTAAAACAAGGACACATTTACTTTTGTTTTTAAATATTTATACTGATAAACAGGAAGCTACTAAAATGCAATAGAATAGGCCTAGAAACTGGTATACACACGCTGGATTTCCACACATGCGAGAGTTTATTACAGCACGTCTGGTGCTCGCAGGCTTTGAGCGGACTAGGCATCATGGGATATGTAGTTCTAAAACATCTGGGGTGCTGACTCCTGTCATCATCTGCTACAATAGAAGGATTTGGGGGTTTCTGTAGGGTCAGTGATTGTCCACCTTTGTGCCAGGAATGGTCTTCAGGTGTGCTGCATGGCCAGGATCCACAGTAATGGCAGAAGGAGGCATAGGAGTGCTAGAGCAATGATACAGAGGAGTTACTAGAAACCTCAGGGTTCCAGGTGCGGGAATCCACGAAGAGCCTTGGCAAAAACGTATGTTGTTTTGGACCAGGTCCACAATGTCAACCCCTGACAATTAGCGTCCCACTTTTTCCCAGGTCCACAGTGACCATTTCAGTCCATCCCACTTTTAATGTATTGTGCGCTATGTATATCACAGAGCTCCACAGCAATAAAATTCACATTAATGTGCCGTGTGTATGAGCGTATCACAGCAATGCGTGGCGCGTATGAGCGTATCACACATAGGCGTGCGCACGGGGTGTGCCGGGTGTGCCTGGGCACACCCTAACCAGCCCAGAGCCGAATCAGCCCCGAGGGTGTTCTCTAGCACCCGCGCTACCCAGCTGCACGCCTGGCCCGCCGTCCGCATATAAAGGATCATCGCACTAATGAGGTGGAGAGAGCATGTCCCCCCCGTCCCTGTTACCCAGCCTGAACGCGGTACCGGGCTCTTCACCAGGCACGCACTGAAGAGGGATCCGTGGCCGGCGCTCTGTAACTCGCAGTCGCTCCTACTGACGTCAGAGCGACTCCCATTAAGGAAATAGACCCGGCCGGCTAAGGAGCAGGAATATCCTAGTTTGAGGCTAGTGATGGGACAGACCGTGCACTCCGCTGCTTATACATGTGTTGGGGGGGGGGGGGTTGGGGGCACTGGTCCAGTGGCTAGTGGACTATTTTAAATCCCCTACACCAGCTAGCTCTGTTTTCCTGCGGGTGTGGCAATCCGAAAGAAAACAGAGGTAGCTGGTGTAGGAGATGTAAATTAGGCCATTAGCCACTGGACCCCCCCCCCCAACACATGTATAAGCAGTGGACTGTCACATTACTTGCTGGCGTTGCTGCAGGATCGTATGTAAAGCACACGCCTGTTGCTTTCCCGGCCTGCCGGATCTATTTTGTTAATGGTCACTGACCGTCTTTAGCAGGGGCGACAGCGTCAGCAAGTTGTAGAGCGGGAAGCCGCGGATCACTTTCTCTGCGTGCTGAGTTCCTCACAGAGGTGCGGTCTGCTCTGTCAGGGTGAGTACAGCTTGGCAGAAGGTGCAGGTCCCTGATCTGTGGTGACCAGCTGGTGGTGCTCCATTGACAATACAAAAATAAGAGGCAGCGCTCCCAGATCACACAGCACTGTGAGCTATCAAATCACAAATAAATTCACAAACGTTCTGTGTAAAAAAAAATAAAGTCATTCAAAGGAAAATCTTCTTATCACATAACTTGTCGGCTTGATGAGATGAAGTGATGAGAAGTTTTTCCTTTGAATGACTTTTTTTGTACACAGAACGTTTGTGACTTTGTGATTTGATAGCTCACAGTGGTTTGTGATCTGGGAGAGCTGTCCCTTATTTTTGCTATTTTTACCTTTTTTGGGGTGATAGGACTCGGACAGATCCTCCTTAGGGAATTCAGCAGCAAACCAAATGAATTGACTATCTCAGCGCCACGTTATCTGATATACTTGTGTTCGCTCCAATGACAATTATTAACTTGACCTAATCCTATATCCTCATCACACATGCTGGCTCATCCTTTCTCACAGGATCCACAGTAATAAAACCAAATTAATGGGCAGTGTGTGTACACAGGATACACCGCAGTAAAACACACCTAATGGGTGGGAAGTGTGTGTGACCGTAAACAGGATATTGAGCAATCAAACTCACGTAATGGTCAGTGTGTGTGAGTGTACACAGGATACACAGCAATAAAACTCAATGGGCAGTGTGTGCAAAGTGTACACAGGATACACAGCATTTAAAAAAAATAAATAATAATCCATCCTCTGTGGCGCTGTAGGGGCAGCTGGTTACATTCAGCCCATTGCTGAAATGTGCTCCTTCAACTCAGTCATGGATCTTACTGGGCCGTGCCTGCCAGGGAGCTTCTGAACACGTCACTTGTTACGCGCAGGTCTCACTCTAATGTGCAATCTAATGTGGCAAAGCGTGAAAGCTGAGTGGGCGTGTATGAGAGTGATACGCTCAGAAGCTGCCTGGCAGTCACGGCCCTGCAACGCTGGGCGGATCAGTAAGATCCACGCCCCAGCCAAGAGGGCAGATTTCAGCAACCGGCCAAAAGTCACTGGCTGGAGACAAGTCTCCAGCCGGTAACATTAGGCCTGTGGCCCAGTGTGTGAGTTCGGGGGCATTTTTTGCCGCCCCCCCTCCCTAGACAAACGCCTTGTTTGCCTCGTGGCAGATACGCCCCTGTGTGGTGGTGGGCATATGTGTAGGGGGGTATGTGTGGACGGCATTTCACTATTAAAAATATAGTTCCTATTTTTGTCCTCAAATAATTGGGTGGATGCTGCTGACAGCAGTGATGTCAGTGGCTGGTGAGGCACTGGCTAGTATCAGAGCCAGATATACACAGGTTACATAGGTTCAGGTTCAGTGCTCCCCAGGATCTGGCTGCTCTCAGTGCTCCCCAGAATCTAGCTGTTCAGTGCAACCCATGATCTGGCTGCTCATTGCAACCCATGATCTGGCTGCTCATTGCAACCCATGATCTGGCTGCTCATTGCAACCCATGATCTGGCTGCTCATTGCAACCCATGATCTGGCTGCTCATTGCAACCCATGATCTGGCTGCTCATTGCAACCCATGATCTGGCTGCTCATTGCATCCCATGATCTGGCTGCTCTCAGTGCAACCCATGATCTGGCTGCTCTCAGTGCAACCCATGATCTGGCTGCTCTCAGTGCAACCCATGATCTGGCTGCTCTCAGTGCAACCCATGATCTGGCTGCTCTCAGTGCAACCCATGATCTGGCTGCTCTCAGTGCAACCCATGATCTGGCTGCTCTCAGTGCAACCCATGATCTGGCTGCTCTCAGTGCAACCCATGATCTGGCTGCTCTCAGTGCAACCCATGATCTGGCTGCTCTCAGTGCACCCCAGGAACTGGCTGCTCTCGGTGCTCCCCAGGATCCAGCTGTTCAGTGCAACCCATGATCTGGCTGCGCTCAGTGCTCCCCCCCCCCGCTTGCCGCCTGCCTATTGATCCCATTGCTTCTACTCAGACCCTACACGAACGCCGCCAGCCTCCACACCTTTGCTAGAACGAACCTCACTCTCTTCCAACGAATACAGCAGCTCCTCACATCTCCTCGGATACCACCTATTTCTTCAGAAACTACTAAGCAAGTATTCCACCTGGCGTCACAGACAAATGTCGGGTAGTGTTATGTATATATACAGTTTATTCCTCCCCGGCTTGGTGTCTGCCCCGCTGTAAGGCACCAACGTGACAGGCAAGGTTCTGAACCCAGGATGCAGTGACACACGGAGACCAGGTTAGGGAAAACAGGGGTTTATTTGTAGGATTCAGATAAATAATAAGTCCAGGTTATGCAGGATGAAGGGCAGAACTTAAGGAGAGGGACCAATGGAATATGCAATCTTTGGTGGACACAAAGGGATGCAGGAGACACAATACAAGGAGACACAGAGGGTAGACACACATAGGAGACTTACTGGGGATACAAGACAGGACAGGAAAAGGGCTGAATGGTTTCTTGATAGCTGAGGAATCAGGAGACAGTTGATCAGCGGGAAACCAGGATGAAGGGGTCTAGGATGAAGTCTCTGGATGGCTTGGGAGACTTGATGCAGAGAGTAAGCACAGGATAGCGTCTGGATCTGTGTACTTCGCTTGCTGGCTCAGGAACCATAATGCTGAAGCATTGCCTTCTGGGTGCTCCACCCTTAAATAGGGAAATAGTCTCTGCGTGGATTAGAGGCACCTGTTAGGCCTGCAGTGCTGAGAGCAAGGTGGGACATAGGCTACGCCGTCTTGTAGAAGTGCTGCCCTGCAGTCAGGACAACGCAGCTCCAGGTTTGCATTTCTTCCGTTTACGGCGGGCTTTACGTGGGGTGCTGGGGGGCTCCAGACAGGGGTCCTGACACCCATATAGGCTAACCATGCTGCATGTCTGGCTCCACCATTTCCTGTCCACACCTTACAGAAAGCCAGTCCTCAAGGATAATGGGCATAAGTGGGGACCTAAGGGTTAATGAGTTAAATGTATTTCTCTCTTAAATCTGTTTGTATTTTAGGAGTTGGTTTGTGTTAGTTATACAATGTAGACTTATTGTTGTTGCAGTTTGTCCTTAGATTGATCTGACAGTGTGTTGCTAATCCTGTCTAGTGTGTATTCATTAGGTTTCTGCATCTCCAGAAGGAATTCAACCCCCCCTCATGTAGACAATGTATTCTGCTGATTTATGTCAGGTTACCTCCCCCTCTCTGTTCCTCATATAATGGACCCTATTTCCAATAAAGTATATTCATTCCCCTATATCTAATTTTATACTGAGCTATTGGGTGCACACCCTAATGCAATAGGCTGCGCACGCCTATGGTATCACAGCAATGCGTGGCGCGTATGAGCGTATCACAGCAATGCGTGGCGCGTATGAGCGTATCACAGCAATGCGTGGCGCGTATGAGCGTATCACAGCAATGCGTGGCGCGTATGAGCGTATCACAGCAATGCGTGGCGCGTATGAGCGTATCACAGCAATGCGTGGCGCGTATGAGCGTATCACAGCAATGCGTGGCGCGTATGAGCGTACCACAGCAATGCGTGGCGCGTATGAGCGTACCACAGCAATGCGTGGCGCGTATGAGCGTACCACAGCAATGCGTGGCGCGTATGAGCGTATCCCAGCAACGCGTGGCGCGTATAAGCGTATCCCAGCAACGCGTGGCGCGTATGAGCGTATCACAGCAACGCGTGGCGCGTATCACAGCAATGTGCATGAGCATATCACAGCAATGTGTGGCGCGTATGAGCATATCGCAGAGCTCCAAAGTAAAACGAACGAAAGAGGAAAAAAAAAATGTATATACTTAATAGAATTTCTTTAATAAAAATGGTCACCTTTCATAACATTTTGCAGGGAGGAGGGGGGGGGGGTTTATTCATTTTCATCCAGTGGAATATCCTAGGCTAGTTCCCGGCCCAGACGCAGCGCTCCTAGTTCTACTCCTGGGTACGGGTGTGTAATGGAGAGTACTTAAAGCTGGTGTGCCAAACAATGAAAAGGTTGAAAATTCAGGCCTTCCAGGATTAGCTGCTCTGACTGACAGCTCAGCATCTACAGCAGGCCCGTCAAACTCTGCACTACAACTCCCATGATTCCCTGGCTATCTATTGCATTGGATGAAATCTGGGAATCAAAGGCATCAGCATCAGGAGGGGGGGGGGGGCTGTGCGTCTGATGTCCCTGGTCTACAAGGATCTGTGGCCTGAGGCCACTACCACCGAAAAACGAGATGTCCTTAAGTTGATTAGGGATGAGCTGTTCGGTTCGATCAGTTCGGAGTTTGACTTGAACATCGGCAGTTCGAACGTACGAACTTTTTGGCATGTTCGGTTCGAGTTCTAAAATAATTTGAAAAGAAAAAAAAAAAGTATAAATCTAGAAATAAAGAGACTCTTTACTGCAGAATATTGTAAGCAACGGTTTATTAGATATTGAATTAAAAAACTACCCAGGGCAAGAAGGCACGCATGTGGGCGATGATTAGCAAATGGACGAACTGTATGTCGTCAAGAGGCGGTATGTATAATAGCATGAAACATGTTACATACACATAACACATCTACCAACATATGTCAACACATGCTGTAGCGTAATGTATTATCTGTTTGTCAGACAAATGTGACGTCATAAAATTATTCTGGCAAAATATTTGCACACGTTTACATTTTTCTGAAACGATCACACCTCAAAATTACATGTGCTTAGAGTGCATGATGCTTGCATAGGATTTTTTGCGCTGCCTGTGTGTTTCATCTTTAAAAATGCTGCAATGGGTGATGTGGATTTTCTAGCTTACAAGGAAAGCATGCTTTACAGTCTGCCTAATGTCTAGGTGCAAAGATTCTCACCTCCAAATGACATGTGCTTACAGCAGGGCTCTCAAACGGCGTAAACAGGTGTTAGGGTTTGGAAATAACACGCGCTTCTAATTAGTCTGGCCTCATGAATGATACATTTCCTGCAGACTGGGTGTGGATCCTGCACATGTATGAACACTGTGCTTCTGAATTCTAAGAAGTGTTCATTTCTACATCAGTTCCTCTGATATGTTGTTTAACTCCTTAAGGACCAGGGCTCTGTAAAGCCAATCATTGTAGATGTTACATCAATTGTCAAGGGCTTAAAATCTTTATCACACTTAGATTTAAACGTAATATTCCAGTATTTGTATGTCATATACCTCTCCCGAAGGGCCTATGTGAGCATACAATTATTATGGTGTTAGATCTATAGTTTTGGTGCAAGCGTGGTGGAAGGGCTTGCTGCTTCTGCATTAGTAACACAACGTGAAAATGTCTATCATAAAACGTACAAGCTGAGTCCCTAGAGTCTGACTATCCATTGTCATACCTTGCTTTATACATAGCCAGTCCCTGTGCGGTTTAACCCCTTAAGGGTGGCTAGGTGTCATGTGTGGGTCTCTGATGGCGAGGTTTCTATACATCCTAGAAATCCGCCACTTCACGGGCAGGTTATGGGGACCTCCTAGGCACGATATTTGAAGGAATTTCTCATTTTTATCCTTAACCCTTATTTAATGGAAATCTCACTGTCCCTTTAAAAACATTTTTTTTTAAAACTTTGTCCTTGTTTCCTGTCCCCCAGGGCACTACCAGTTCCCCCATACACCTTTTATGGCAAATATCTTGCATATATGCCCTCTTGGAGGGCACTCAAAAAAAAAAAAAAAAAAAAAAAACACTTTTCACTCCCATTGAGTTCAGTTCGAACTCGAACTCTTGAAATTGTGCGAGTAAGAATGCGAACTGAACACTGGGTTGTTGGATATCAGCAACAGGGATGAGCCCAATATGCACTTAGTTTTTCCTGTTCTTGTAAGTTTATCATATTTTCCTGGTCACGGGGGCAAACATTGTGTGATAGCTGCAATATGGGGGGGGGGGGGGAAGACAGGTTACAAACTTTCCATCACTTGGAGTAAATGGTCTGTCAATGGCTGTATGGGATGTATTCAAAAAGGACATCCCCATGGGGTAGATTAGAGGTCTTGTGTCATCTCAGGTAGCCTGGAGAACAACAGACCACCTGCTGCCTGATCTAAACATTCTCCCCCCAACAACCCCATTGACTGTTAATGATGTTGCAACTCCACGTAGATTTGACGCTGGTTTCTTCCTTGCTCTGGAAATGGCAGGGAGAGGTGCTGAATAGCTCTTTATATTCCCCCCCCCAAAATCACTTGCAGAGACAGAGTGTAGGGTGAAAATGCAATGTTTTAATGGCAAATCGTACATCAATTCGATACAGAACAGAAACTCAAACCCCCTGCCCTCAGACATCTCCTTGAGCCTGCAAAGGAAAGCTATGTGATGGTTTGCAGGCGAGTCAGTTTGAGGGCGATTCCAGGGAAGCGGCGGTTCTTCCAGGGTGTCGCTGTAAAGCTGTGGCTGCCACTGTCCAAAAAGCACCGCAATCCACCGAAAGGGGGGGGGGGGAAACGAGCGGCATCGATGGCACAAAACCCTGCGGCCAGCTGGTGTACATGGGACATGGGAGAGCAGCCGCTACTCTGGATCCAATGTGGAAAAGGGAGGTCGGGTTGACAGGGTTTGAGGGAGCTCCCCTCGAGAATCACCCCAGGCCAGGTTCGATAACACCACGACACAAACTCCGCTGTGGGATCACGGGCCGATCGGGCACCTGGGTGGAAAGCAGCGGGGGGGGGGGGGGGGGAGGAGGAGAAGGGGGGAATCTGCAAGTCATACACTTTATTGCAACAAATAATTGTGAATGACAGCTGTGCGGTCAATGGTATCACAGGGTCAACGTCAGGCCACCATAGCAACTCTACAACCAAATGCCTCACCTGGTGGGAATCAACCAGGCTTTCCTTCCAAGGTCAACCAGACACATTGAGCAAGTGCAACTCTTCCATAACACCACCCCCCACCATCTAGATTGTTGTAAGTTCCCACGGGAATAGGGTCCTCATATCTGCTGGCAGGAATACTGACCCGTCTCCTGTATGTATTGTAGAATTGACCTGTCTTTACCCATTACACTTTGTACAGCGCTGCAGAAGGTGTTGGCGCTTAATACCTGCCAATTTACACCAACTGAGCATTTACCCAATAGACCCCCACCCAGACCTCCTATATTTACTACCTTTACACATAAACATTCCAAAACCCAGCTGTCCTGAAGAAGTAAGATTAACTCCTTGTAGCCAGCGAGTAAATTGTATCAATTGCTAAAAATCAATATTTTAAAAGAGGTGTCAGCCATAATGATTTTACACTTATATCATTCTACAAATGTAGGTAATAAAATGCAAACCAACCGTGCCTGTCAGGTAGAGTTATACTACAAAAACACTACAATGAGGTTCCATATATACAAAATAAAGTGTTTTATTTATGCAGAATTTTTAAGAATAGACTTGTGCATGAATAATGAACACGCAGGTTTAGGAAACGGTGTCCATATAGGATTGTGCGGCCGCGGAGAGCCATGATATTGTCCAGCAATACAATGCTTTCTAGCAGGTCCTAGATATTTACGAGCAATACTGTAACGTTCAGCTGTCCATTTATCAGTGCAAAAATCACATGTATTCAGATACTTAGAAGCGAAAGGATTACAGACCAAGGTCCGTGCAGTCAGAGGCTCAGTCCCACAATACATCCTCAGGGGAGGGTCACTCTTGGTTGATAATCATTCTGAGCATCTTCAGAGCGACATCCCCTTGATCAGATGGAATCTGTACAAAAGAATAAATGTGATGAGGTCAGAACAAAGAACTGGAGACATAGGAGGGGGTCAGGGCTGGTGTGTGCCCGTGTGTACTTGTGAACAGAGTGGGTGTCAAAAATGGTGACGCGATGCCCGGATGCTTTGTCCACTGCACAGTTGTAAAGGCAACCCAACGCCGTATACCCAGCCCCCCTCTGCTCACCATGTGTCCAGCCTTCAGGATCCAGAAGAAGGCAAAGTTTTCGTAGGTTTTGTGAAAAGCTGCAGTCTCGGTGCACTGGGGACACATGTGCAGGGGCGTCCACATTAGGTTCCTGAACTGGTCGATTTTCTGCCAGCTTAGTTTCTTTACCCAGTTTTTTTGCCCTAGAACATCCAGGAGGGGGAAGGAGTTAGGATCTATTAACCGACCTGGAACACACACACACACCTTACTCTGTCACTCACCTACGGTGTCCACGATGAGGTCGAGCTGCCCATTGTAAACAGTGACATTGATGTTGGCATGCAGAAGTTTATCCACGACATCAACAACAGGTTTCATGAAGTCACCGGCCATCGCAGAGAAAACGTTTTTTGCCTGACCTGAGTCAAAGAAATATTTTTTTAAACTAAATTAAACCACAGAAGCCCATACTAGGAAATCTACTGATTCTATGACCATCAGATGCTTATTTTTGGGACTCCACACGTCCCACGTTGAGGATTTATGAGGTCCCACATGAGTCCCCTGGTTGTATGGATCTGCACAGGCTGAGTGCTCACAAAACCTGGAGGTACATCTCCGTAGCTTTTGATTTTCCGATTAAATGGACTGGCCACATCAACAAGGTGGAGATATCAGCATCAAGCAACCTTGGCCCTCCATCTCCCATAACGCTCAGACTTCCATTGAGGTTTTATTGAACATGGGGCCCAAGACGGCAGGGGACCTTGTAACTAGGGTCAGTGAGCCAGTGTCACCTTGACCTTAGAAAGCCGCATCCCATGCATATTCATTCGGGTTTAGGCCTCTTTTCTGGAGGACAGTTCCCTTCCTAGCCTTGTTCCAGTGACCCTTTGGCACAGCGATCGGAAATGCCAGCCACCCCCCCCATGCAATGACCCAGAATCCACTGAAAGTAGAGTTGGAGATCCCCACTTTAGCACCTTGTCTTCTATAAATATGGACATCACCAGATCAAGGCTCCATTCAGAAGCGGGACCCAGACCAAGCATCTAAAAGGGTACATGACCATTCATGGCTCTAACAGGTCTTGCATTGTATTACCCATCTGTACAGACGCAAGTTATATTTTTTAATATAAAAAGATAAAAATCAAAGAACCAGAAGAGAAAAGGCCACATAAAAGCTGTAATAAAAACGCTGGATGTTTAAAGAGTGGGATGCTGACACCTACTTCCCCATATGACGTCATCGGGAATGACTCTCAGCAGCTTCCTGACGGGTCCATTCATCAGTTCGAAGAGGAGATCTCCTTGGTGACGCAGTGTGTGACTATAGAAGAGCCGCGCTGTAAGAGGGAGAACAAGAGGCGTGAGTCCAAACATGTCCCACAGCAGATGACACGGCCTCATGAGGACATGTACCAGTGATAACCAATCCAGACACCCCTAAAAGTATCATAACCTCACACGCGATACGGAGACAGACCTGACTCTCTGGCAACATGGGATATCATGCCAGCTTATTGGATGAATGGCCCCCAGAAAAGTGGTCCAAGTCACTATATGGGTCAGACCACCATCACAGCAGGTCAAGAAAGCTAGAACTCTCCACAGCTACCTGTATACCACTTTATACGGGACGTAGGGTTTTACCCCATGTCATACCTTATACAGGAAGACATTTTCATAGTACCAAAACCTCATGCTTTGATGGGAGACCTAAGGAGATCTCAAAAACCAAACTTAAAAAGGGGTTGCTGGTTGGGGAGGCTGGATATTCGTGCTTTCACCGCATTGACCAATGGAGATGCGGTCACAAAAGATGAACATCTATTGTATAAGCCTGTCACAATATCAATGTACACCGCCCCAGGAGGTTCCCGTCTGTACAAAGCCAATGCCTGCCCTAATGAAATGAAACCACTTATTTGGGACGTGCTCTACAGAGAGCTCCAGGAGATGACAATGTTATACAGATGTGCTGATCGAGAACCTGTAAACCAATTTGACAGGGAGGGGGTGCACGCACCAAGACATTTAAACAGATCTGAACCTCCTGGGACGCTGTACATCGATGTTGTGGCAGGCTTAAATGCACAGCATCCCAGCAGGTTTGCATCTGTAAAAGTCAAAGGTCTTGAAGCTTGCACCTCTCCCTGTCAAGTGGTTTGCAGGTTCTCCGTCAGCGGAGCACTTTAACATCGCCATGTCTTGGCTCTGTAGTGGAGACTCGAGGGAGCAGAAGTTGGTTTAAATCACATTAGGCTGACAATTCAGTCCTGCAAGACTCAATGGTATTTTGGTGCTCTATGGAGCCTCCATGATGCCATCAGGCCTGGAGTGCAGGTTAACATTATCGGGACTCATCTGTTAAATGTTTGTCCAGTGATCAGTTTGCTGTTATTTGACAGGGGGGGGGGGGGGTTATTACAACTTACAGATGTAATAGATGCTGGATTGTTGACGTTTTTCTGGTTTCGCCAACATCATGGGATTTTTGGTTAATATGTTGTAAAAATTTACATCATCAGTAAACTAGAGGAAAACAAAGCAAACATGTAACGGAGAAACACCACGTACAAACAAAAGCAGAGAATGTCAGCACAAAATCTACTCCATACACATTACTGCATAATATACCAATTCAGTATTAGGGCACGTGATCCATGGGTACATGAAACCCCAACGATATATGCTGCACATGCCAGCGCGTGCAACCCCAACGATATATGCTGCACATGCACCCCAGGGTCTCGAGGTATCTATAACCGATTATGGGGCAAAATATGGCACACAGACAAGTTGATACGTCATCTAGAAGTTCTAAACACTGTTTAGTAGAGGTTTTAATGCGACCTAGAGACGATCCGATTTGGATTAAGGGGACAGCAGCCTGGAAACAAAGCCTGAAAAAAATCATGGCTTCCAGCACAGAGGCCTACTAAAACAAGTGAGGAGTCACATTGAAAGCCCCCCTTTCTAGAAGTGATTAAAGATCTACAGTGCGGATCCCTGTCACCCTGAGATCATTACCATTTTTTTTGCCGTAAAATGCCACTTTAAGTCATTTCGTTGCAGAACCCACTTATTATATAACGTGTTCAGTGGATATAAAATACAATCACATTACACCAAGCCAGGACTTAGATTATGCAAAATTTTACACTCAGTGTGTGAGGTTACAGCTTCTATTACGTATTCCTACACAAATCAGGAACGTTGAGATGGTTGCTGCGTTCACCACAATGAATTAAGAGGTAGGTTGCTGTGGGAGCGATGCAGCCGTGCATAGCACTGATCACGTGTCCAAAATGCCATTTGTACACAGGGGAGAAAATTAACCATGTGGGGCACAGCATAGGAGTTGGTCCATAGGTAGGTAATATGACCTTAGAAAGGTCACATGACCTCCAAGCATTAATTTACCTCCTCTACCAAATCTTCCGTTTTGCTCCACAGCTCTGTGGCGCGCTCAAACTCGCCACTCTTCACTGCGTCCTGCACGGCCGCCGCAGCCTCCTGGACCTTGGCTAGTCCTTGTTCGTCAAGGAGGGACTGAAACAAAAGGAGGAGAGGAGACAACCTATTGTAAGTACGGAGAGCATTAAAAAATCAGGCGACACTTCAGTCACACGAAGACCGAGTAATGACATAATACAGATGTCTTGGCCACACATGCCATGGAACAGATAAATTGCAGCAGTTTCGTCTACACCCCAGCTGCTACAGGACTATTGGCCAAGCGGCTTGAAATCTCCCAGGTCACATGGAAATTCTAAACACCACCACTAGGACCTGTTCCACCTCTAGGCTCCCTGATCAGGTTTTAAACGGTTCTGACTGGCATAGTCAGTTGCCACCTTGCCCACATGCAGCACACCCTGACCCTTAAGAAACTAGGGGCTCACTGCAATACACAGGCATTGTAGGGGTTAAAGTGAACCTGCACCTGCCAGAGAGACATAGCGAGTAGGTCTGACTCGTGGGCCCCGGCACATGTACTCACCATGCTGTACAGATAAGGGCCCCAGCTCAAAACGGAGTCTGCAAACACAAAAACAAGTCAGGGTGAAGTTTAAGCCCACAAACACATGCATTGAAAAAGGATGCAAAGTCAGTTTTTAATCTCACCCATCAAATAGGGGGCCCTAGTCTGTAAAAGTTAATCAGCGTACAGGCAGGGCATTTGTGAAATACAAAAATTGTCAGATCTGCTTAAGATTCAGCGCTGCGGAATATGCTGGCGCTTTATAAAGAACACGGATTTTCAATATCCTTCCTCCACACCAGTTCCTGTGGATGACACAGGAATAACCAACCAAATGTGTCCCTTTTAATTCCTCTGACCTTCAATAGGTCTGGATTGCCACCTGATCTAAAATCTATCCATTGTGTTTACTTTATGTTGCTGACATCTTACATGTCTTTTGTTTTTCTCTTGTATGTTTAGTTAAGAAAATATCTGTCACTGGGTGCCTCCACTGTGAGGTTTTGTGCTGTAAACTGTCCCCCCCATATCTTTCCATCGCATGCTCCTCACTGACAGTAGAATGGGTCAGTCAACGACTCACATTGTATCATGTGGGATTTAGTCAAGAGGACATCACCAGGGGGTAGATTAGAAGTCTTTTAAGCTCCCTGTTTTATCTCATTCAGCTGCCGGCCCTTATCAAGTAGCCTGGAAAACAATAGTCCCCTGCTGCCTTATCTAAGCAACCCTCATCCACCTCATTAACTGGTGTGTCCCTTTATGCCGTAAATTTAAAAGGTTTTAAAATGAACTCACCTATTGGAGAGATCCACGAGTCCCCCAGAGCGACTCCTTTGAAGTTACACTTTATAGTCCCTGCCTGTATGGCCTATAAAAAAAGAGAAGGTGCACAGGAGAATGAGGCCACAGAACAAGGGAGGGAATACTGAATGAACCAGAACACACAAATTCTGGTTTACATTCTCAGGGGTAGAAATGGAGTTTTAAACGCACAAATGAAACCGACATGTTCACTGTCCGACTATTTAGCAAAAATTATATCAATTACAAGGAAACTATCACCGGTGGGGCTTCTGTCAAAGATCCTCAAAATTCTACCAAAAACGTCCTCCTTGTCATTACTGTAGATGAAATCCTCTTTCTACAAGTCTCAAGGGTGACTTTTAGATGTTGTGCAGTCCTGTTAAAATTAACAGGTCAGAGATTCCAGTGTCAATCTCTACCGCTGCAAGTGTTTTGCCCTTACAAAAAAAGTCATGAACGGTGATTGAAAGCCGCTGAAATCACAAGTTGAGTCAAATAGTGAAACGAGAACAGCTTTTCGCTCTTTTATGTTAAAACAAAATAAACTTGCCTCATGAAGAGCCAGGGAGATCACCGCAGCCATCTTCCCGCCGTACGATTCTGAGAAGATGTAGAATGGGGTTGTCTAGGACGGAAGCAGAAAGATCAGATGCAATTTTAAGGATACACATGTCAGCTGCCCAATCTGAGCAGGAGGAGTTCAAGCATTGTGGGGCTCATTAGAACCCAGAACGACTATGGTACCGTGGCCAAACATTGCATTGCTCTTTAGGCCAGGGATCAGCAACCTTTGACCTACATCTCCCATGAGTCTCTAACCTGATGATTATCTGAGCATCATGGGAAATGATGTGCCAAAACATCTGGAGGGCCAAGGTCACTGAGCCCAGCTTTAAGTGTTGGGCCACATACAGACCATAGTTACCTGGAAGTCAGTCTTTGAGCTAAAGAATGTCTTGAGAAGAACCATCATGTCATCGGAAACAGTGGACACGTTTCTTGCATAGGCTCCTTCATCCGTAGTGTAGCTGAACCCAGTCCCCACGGGATTATCCACGAACAGCAAACTGGCTGCTTTCAGCTACAAGACAGGGTACAGATTTATAGGGGAGAAAAGAAAGGCAGTCATAAGATCAAAGGACCATCAAACCATCTCTGCATGCAAGGAGGATACACATTGATCAGGATATAAAAAACATAATGGGTTCCAGAGTGTCAGGTCTCGCAGGAAAGGATGGAATGGACTCGCCACTAACTACAAATACGTGAAGAAAAATGTAACATCACAACTTAAAGACCAGTAAAAATCATACCCAAGTAGTGTTCCGATCGTGAAACAAAGTGTCATAAGGGCCGATCTCCTCGAAGTTTCCAAATCCACATCCAGAAGCTCCAGGGCCGCCCTGCGGAATAAAATGCAACACACACATCATTCTAGATCTGGATGGAAGGTCATACAACCAGGGAGTAGCAAGAGAAACGTGAACACTAAAGTGTCAATGATCAGATAAAGGGGCACTTTAATGCAATTTTACCCTCCCCCACACCTTTTATGCCCTTCAATAAATTGTTGCTGACAGCATCTGCCAAATCCCCCCACACATTTCTAGGTGTAAATACTCACCCCCCCCACCGCTTCTGATATGTGGAAGTCCCTGCAGCTTTTTTATGCAAGATACATAAGAACGTACATTGTGCAGATCTTGGATTTTTGTATGACAGTTCTAGCGCCTGTGCAGGACGGTGTATTGGTGCTGCACATACAGAACCAATCCAATGGCTGTCGACTCTCCGGACGCCTGCTACTGCAAGCAGTCAGAGGATGATGTCAGCATGCAGACTGACAGCCTGGAAATTTAAAACCCCGGCTGTCTGGTGCCATGTGTTTGGCAAAAGTAACTCAAAACACAGATTACTGACAAACAGCAGCGGACGAGGTGTTGGGGCGCTGCACACAGCACGGCCGCGTCAGAAAGCTGAGGTGGTTAGGGTGTGTAGCGTGCCATTAGTTTTGGGAAGATGAATGAAAACCCTTACCTGAAGCCACATGACCAGAGGAACTTGGGTGTAGTGCTCTGCATAGTAAAGCCACCAGAACATGTGGGCATTGCTTCTTACATCAACGTACCCCCAATCTTGCTGGGGCGCCTTGCCTCTTACTGCCGCACCTGAAACAAAACAGGTTACAAACGTTCTTGTGGGTAGGATTGCTATATGAAGGTCCCTAGAGTGACAACCAGATATGTCCACCAAGGGGGAAAATCAATACAATGCTTTAGAGCCCCCGTCGACGAGTATCGACAGTGAGGATCTATAGACGCACGCACAAGCATGTGACCAGCCCTGACCGCAGCATCACAAAACTGCGACGGACGCAGGTAAGTGCGTTTTAACGTGCAAAAATAAAGCCTAGTGTGCACCCAGCCTAAAGATACACATCAGAGCAAACCCCCAGAACAGCAATAAAGATTTCTCACGCTTGTACCAACAGTAAAGGGGCTGACAAAAGCCCAGGCTCAATTTCTAGTCGCCATGGTGCCTGGGATTTGTCGAGCCCTGTACTAAAATGAAACTAAGACTCGTTCCCCCTCACGCAGCACAAACAAAACACACTAGAATTGGACAGAGGCGGACTGCTCGAGATCACAGCTGCTGGTTGAGGGGGAGAAAACACCTCAGCAATTTAACAATCTGCTTCATCAGGACCTAACCCTGGTCATCAGACTGATGACTCAGGATTGGTGGATGATTCTGATTTGTGCAAACAAAAAAAAAAAAAAAAAAAAAAGAAAGTAATTCTGACGGAATGAGAGCTACAGATTATAAACCAGGTTTTAAAAAAAAAAAAAAAAAAAAAAAGCGAACAGCTACTGCTTATCCAATTTCCAGCAACAAATCCTGTTTGATGGGATTAAATAAGAACAGTTTAAGCAGAATTTAATTGTGGTAAAGCAAAGAAAAAAACCCAAAAAAAACCCCACAATAGAATGTCCTGTTCAGCATATGGTTTACACCATTAATCATGGCTACTCCCTGACATGAAACCCAACTGGAAAACCCCAAGTCCCTGATAACTTTGCTGCCCAGAGCGAGGAGAGGCGCTGCCCAGAGCGAGGGGAGGCGCTGCCCAGAGCGAGGGGAGGCGCTGCCCAGAGCGAGGGGAGGCGCTGCCCAGAGCGAGGGGAGGCGCTGCCCAGAGCGAGGGGAGGCGCTGCCCAGAGCGAGGGGAGGCGCTGCCCAGAGCGAGGGGAGGCGCTGCCCAGAGCGAGGGGAGGCGCTGCCCAGAGCGAGGGAGGCGCTGCCCAGAGCGAGGGGAGGCGCTGCCCAGAGCGAGGGAGGCGCTGCCCAGAGCGAGGGGAGGCGCTGCCCAGAGCGAGGGGAGGCGCTGCCCAGAGCGAGGAGAGGCGCTGCCCAGAGCGAGGAGAGGCGCTGCCCAGAGCGAGGAGAGGCGCTGCCCAGAGCGAGGAGAGGCGCTGCCCAGAGCGAGGAGAGGCGCTGCCCAGAGCGAGGAGAGGCGCAGCCCAGAGCGAGGAGAGGCGCTGCCCAAAGCGAGGAGAGGCGCTGCCCAGAGCGAGGAGAGGCGCTGCGCAGAGTGAGAGGCACCGCACCAGCAGCCTCCTGAACAGGGAGTCCTCACCTTGAGCTGCAGACAGCAGGAGCACAAAGCTCAGGACACTCAGGAGATCCATCTCTAAACTGCTTACTGGACTCCTAGTCACAAGATACCAGAGGCACTCTGACAATCACGTGATATACCCTGCACAGAGGTGAAACAGGAAGTGGGAAGGTACAAGCCAACCAATCACGTGATACACATCAGCAATACGCTACTCGGCAGCATCCAAAGAGAGGCTTGAGACGCAGTATCGGTCATATGACCAGTGATAAGCCAATAAAGGCGCTTACAAGAAACACTTGATTTTAGTCTTCTCTTTTAAAGATGGCGGCGCCCAGTGAGGTGCGTGTGAAGCTGCTGTTTGATTTCCCGCCGCCTGCCGTCCCTCAGAGCTCGACGCTGTGGTTTTTATTGGATCAGAGCAAATGCCGGGTGGTGGCGGACCTGACCAGCGTCATCCGCGACCGCTTCTTTTATGGGCTGTCCGGAGGCATCAGCTTGTACCTGGAGAACGGCCTGCTGATCCCCGGAGAGAGCGTCCACGTCGTGCGGGACAACGACAGCATCAAGTAAGAGGCTTGGGTGGGGGCATCACCCTCTCCAATGGGCCATGGTCTCCCTCCCAGAACCATCTTTCTGATTTAAAGTGACCCAGTTATGTCCTATATGAGCCAGTATCATCAGAGACAAAATATGTTCCAGCATATACCCTCAATTAAAGTCTGCTTGCTTGGCCTGGTGTTGGCATGCCAACGGAGTGATTGACCGCTAAAAACCCTCCATGAATGTGGCCCTTCCCCCACACTAAATCACTGGCAGCGACTGGCATGCTGACAGTGCAGTCAACGCTCCAACCTCCCCACCGTGGCCCAATCTGACATCATCCTGTGATGATGCTCCCTGCGGCGAGGCACATGGCAGCACCGATGCTGCAAGTGGGTGCGACGCGGTTGGTTTTGTATCAAGAGGTAAGTTAGGGATGTCCTGATCTGCCTCTTTTTGGCCACTGCTTTGGTCTGAGTCTTTCAGGATTAGGCAATTCAGAGTCCTGATCCGATACTCCGCGACCAGCGGCTTGGCCTTTAAAGAACACCTGGACTTTGCCAGATCTCTGGGTGAACACAAATCTCTGCAACACAGCCCATAATCTGCTTCCCCCACAAGGTACAACATCCCGTGTGTGGGGAGTAGAGGTGCGTTTATGTAGCTTGCCAAAGGCTACGCTGGCAGATTTCACAATCCACAGCTTCAATACAACACCAGTTGCCTCTGCAGTGAATTCTGAGGCTACGGAACTCCAGCTGGGAGTCTCGATGCCGCAGACTTTAAACCGCTGCTCTAAGAAAACTAGTGTGATCGTATCCTGATCTTATGGATCGGACCAGGGCATCCCTAACTGATCTACTCACTGCTTGACACCTCAGAGTCAAACCTGTCAGTAACTGGTTTACTTTAAATGCAACGTGAGGTGCTCAGTCTACCATGGGTGTAATTTGCGCTTTGTTTTGAGGACCGTATGTTCTTCTTGTCCATGGTTATCCCTGGTGGGTTAGGAATTATCTAAAAATATAGTTATAATTGTGTTTTATAAAGCTTTGATTTAATTTTTTCCTTAGAGTTCAGTGGGAAGGCAGCAACCAAGAAGCTGATCTCCAGTCAACAATGAACAATGTATCTCCACCAAAAATGGCCAAGAGACACCGGTTAAAATCAAAGAAAAACTCGAGCCGGGAGCCAGACTTGTCGTTGCACAAAAGCCCGAGATCCTCGAGTCCTGTAGAGATTGTTAGACTAGTGAAGAGGAGGAGGAGCGAAGTTGTACCTGATGATCAATCTGATGTTCCTGCAGAGTCGCCACCTAGGAAAATCAACTCTGACTCCAAGAGGAGACGGAAGATTGTGAAGGACGTCCATTCCGATGTTCCTGTGAAGAAACAATGTAAAAAAAACCTCTCTTCTGACACGAGAAAGGTTGTGATGGACATTCATTCTGATGGTCCTGCAGAGACGCCAAATAAGAAAACCACCTCTTCCTCGAAGATGAGGAAGAGCAAAGTCGTGAAGGACATCCATTCCGAGAAACTGGATACAGAAACCACCTCTTCTGACTCGAGGAGGAAGAGTAAGGTCGTGAAGGACACGGATGTCCCTCCAGAGAAGCCGTATACGGAAACCATCTCTTCTGGCTCGCGGAGGAAGAGCAAGGTCGTGAAGGACGTCCATTTGGATGTCCCTCCAGAGAAACCGTATACAGAAACCACCTCTGACTCGAGGAGGCCGGTCATGACAGACATCCATTCCTCTTCTCCTGCAGAGAAGCAATCTTCAAACTCAAAGGTGGAAGCTAATTTTTCCAACACTGACAGCTCAGACTCTGATACTTTTGTAATCA
Source organism: Leptobrachium leishanense (assembly GCA_009667805.1). Lineage (NCBI taxonomy): Eukaryota > Metazoa > Chordata > Amphibia > Anura > Megophryidae > Leptobrachium > Leptobrachium leishanense. The sequence goes on from CM019074.1 coordinate 85,240,861, forward strand.
AAAAATCAAGTGCTGCTGCAATGTTTCCTCCTCATCCGCTACATCTGCCAAACGGGAACTCCGTGTCTCCTGTAGGGGTTCAGCATGGGTCAGAACCCAACAGCCGCACTTTTGGGCGCGGGAGGGGACCATTTCCATGGAGAGGGCAAGGAGGACATGGCCTCAGAATTAGAGGCCCTGCAAACTATGGCAGAGGGAGAGGGAACTGCAACTACTTCTTCAATTACGATGCAGAAGCTAAAGAACAACATCTGAACGAGTCTGCAACTAACCAGTCCATCGTAATCCAGGTAAGGGTAGGATATACGGTCTGCTGCGTTCCTGGTTTAACACCTTAATGAACTGTCCATACTTTCATCATCTATTAAGATGTGAATAGGCCATTAGCGTAATGAGGGCTCCTAGCAGTCTCCTGACTCAAGAATGTGTGTTGCCATTGAAAGGACCTCTTCTCCACAGATGGTCATGCTCTTGAGTAGCCCTCTATGGAATGTCCTGCAACCCCAGCCAATCTTCAGTCATGTTTTCCAACCACAGGAGAGGAGTGAAGTATGACATGATGCTGATTGACAGATGTAGTAGTGGCCTGCTTAAGGGTCACTCGAGCCATGATGACCATGTTATTGAATATATACAGTGAGCGTCCGTGTCCACCTAATGTCCTGTGTTCCTGCAGCTGTAGAAGGTTTTCCATCTTTGCAGCACACAGAAGGCCTTCAGTCTGCAGGTGCTGGCCAGACTTCGAGTTTTGAATATCTAAACCTGTCAAATTGAAAATCGGGTCATTTCTGTGAATACACAAATCCATAGTTTCCAATGGGAGCATTTTGTTGCTGCCGAGCTGATGGTGAAATATTCTTACTGTCGAATATGGTGCAAGGCGCCTGTATTTGTGTATTCACAAAGCTGTCAATTCGCCAGATTCTCCAGAAATTGCACTGAACGGTGCAATTTACAGTTTGGTGCAATTCGGAGGTTAGTGAATTACACCTAAAGTTGTAATGACTACAGAGTTAACGTTGTTTTTAAAGCAAATGGTATCCTATGGGAGAGTCACCATCTTGTGGCTGGAAAGGGTACAGAAAAATAACAGCGTCTTAAAAAAAGAGGGAAATTGGCACAGGTTAAAAAGCCTCAGTCTAAACCAGCGGTCAGCAACTTTTGGCCCTCACTGCATTTTGGAAATACAGTTCCCATGAGTCTTTACCAACCTAATGAATGACTTAGCATCATGGGAGATGTAGTTCTGGAACCTGACGTGGTGCAATCTGGTGGTATTTGGGGTTATGTGCCAGCAGATTTACTACTCCTTGGGTAATCGGTAACTCTCCTTGCAAGGTCAGGTTAGACGTGCATCCTCCGACACATAAAACCTGTATGAATGCCATTTAAATTCGGATTATTTTCTTCAGAATCCAGTGGATATTCCCAAAAAGGATTACAGCGCCCTGCCCCTGCTTACGTCGCTTCCAGAGCCCGGCAGGGTTATCGCCTTCAAGGTAAGAACTGTTTTCTTAATTTGGGAGACTGTCGACAATCACCTCAGATCTACACTGTAGTGCAGGCCACCATCTCCTTTGCCTGTTCTTAGACCTGTTCTTGCTCTCTATAAGCTTAGGGCAGGGCTCAGCAACTTTGGAACTACATCTCCCAGGAGGCTCAGTCAATCTAATGCGTACCTGAGCATTATGCGAGATGTAGTTTCCGATGTTGCTGATCCCAGGTTTAGAGGATAATCCAAACGTGGACCCTTTGATGGTCCCAGATGCGTATCAACTATACCTGCCTGACTGAACGCCGGTAGGGTTGCTGTATCGCTCGTCCAAAGATGGCGTCCTTGGCATTTCAGTACTGGCTGCCGTTTCTGGGTGATGGCAGACACCTTTGCATATGGTATAGTCTACTCTGTATTGGAACCATGGATGTAAAACCTTGAGACCTGAGTGGGGCGACTCACTATAGGGCAGGATGCTGGTGCTGTCGCCTTTTTCGGTGTTTCTAATCTAGATCAGATCGTGACACACACGGGGCTCTTTTTATGAGCACAAATTCCTTTGTCTTCTGGCTGATTTTATTTGATTTGAAGTTCTTTACAAGTATGTTACTGCAGTTTATATGGTCGCCTGCAGACTGAGGAGCAGCGGCTTCACTTTCCTTCCACCTGCCCCTATGACCGCAGGATTGTCACTGCTGACTGCCCTTTAAATAGCCACTTGTGATCTGTCATTTAACCCCTTAACGCACAGTTACGTCCTGCAATAGGTGGGCTTTAACGCCGCAGGACGTAACTGTACGTCCCCGGCGTCTGCAGCCCCCCGGCAGCAGATACTCACCTCCTCCGGCGGCTCCCTCGCTGCTCTGACTCCCACGGAGTCAGGCTGGCACTTTTGACGCTTCCCGGCGCACTGACGTCATCGCGCCGGACGCGATGACGTCAGTTTCAGGTGTCCCCTCCCAGCCGGAGCAGGGGAAGCGCCTGGAGAGGAGGGATCCAAACCTCCCATCTCCCCATCGCTGGGGGCTATCAGCTAATGCCAGGCATCCCTGGAAAGGGCACAGCCTGGCCTTTCCAGGATGTATGGCATTAACCCCTTGATGGCAAGGCTGTGACCCAGCACCAATCTATGCCAGGTCACAGCCTTTTTCCGGTGGGGGCCGCCATCTTGGATGGCAGCCCCACCTCCAGGACTCCCCAAGTCCACTGATGTCATCGGGTGTGGCCCGATGATGTCAGTTAACCAGGGACCCCCTAGCTGCCAAGGGATTTCCTAAGGAAATCCCATGGTGGAGATAGGGGGGTTCTTTGAACCCCTTTATCTCATGATCGGTGACAGCCAGGGGGTCAGGTAGGGTATCGTTTGAAACCCCTGATTATGGCCTTTCGAATGATATCAAAATTTGACCAGATTACTAGTAAAATTAAAGTGTATAAAAAAAAAAAATCATGCTTTTTTTTTTTTTTTTAGTGCAGCACTATTGTTCACATTTCAATTATAATGTGAACAATGATGCTTCACTAATGATTTTTTTTTGGGGGTTAGCTAAAAATCACGTAATTTCTCCCCAAAAAAAAATAACTCTTTTTAACAAGTCTACCCCATAGAATATATCCGCAACGGCTCGGGTAATAAAATGCAAAAAAGAAAACACTTTACACACTGTGGATGATTGCAATTTTATTGAAATTTCTATTTTGTTTATTTACAATTTTGTTATAGCATTTTGGCAGGGCATGACGTATACATATAATAATGATATATTATTAATCTGCCGAGTCTGCCGGAAAGAACGATATATATGATGTCTGGGTGGTACAATAATAAGTGACTTAAAACCACGTTTAAAACCGTCAAAATGAGCTCGGCAAACTTCTACTTCGAAACAGCGCCGAACTTGTAAAATTACTCCCGTCCTTAAGGGGTTAATGGACCTTATTGTTTAAGCTGTTTCCCTGGAGACTTTTTGTTTCTAAGAATTCTTTGTATCTTTTATAGCTCCTGGAACTGTCTGACAGCTACAGCCCGGAGGTTTCCGATTACAAGGTATCCTTTCTATTAAAGTGACTGGTTCCGGGTGGAGGGAACGTTCAGATTTATACAACTTCGCCAGGAAGTCTGCAAAAAACATGTTCAGAGACGGCAAGACGGAGCTCAACCTCTGCCCTTCCCAGATATTTATTGCCTACAATTCCCAGAATTCTTTGCGTGCAATCAATGGTCAGAGAATCGTGGGAGTTGTAGTTCAGAGGCATCTGTGGGACTGGAGTTTGTCAGCCCTGCTGTAGAACAGGGGGTCAAACGGATACAATTAAATCTTGTGGCGGGGGGGGGGGGGGAGACTTAGTAGAACTCTATGGGCTGTGAACTTGCCCAGAGCCAGTAAAGTTTATGGATGTTGGTTTACAACGGCTCTTGTTAACCCTTCAGGCCCAAAGGTTTCAATCTGAAACCACCCTTTCAGATTGAAACTGCTGTAGTTTTCCCAATTGGTGTTTTTCGCGTTCTTAGCAAAGCTTTACATATAAAAATCTATTTATTCTCAAATCTCATTTTCATGGGCCTGAAAGGGTTAAGGATACACCAGCATTGGAATGGTGTTTTAAGTCTCCCTCATATAGTGGATTCACCCCTTGATAGCTGCAGCTCCACGCTGTATGCCACAAGCAAGGTCCTTCAGTGGAAAATACTTTTTAGTCTTTTTTTTAACCTCTTCATTTCATGGCACACTTACAAGGGGTTAAAAAGTGCCATGGCACACTCGCTGGGCACTGGTTGCTGCCTGTTATCCAGCTTCTATTAAAACCGTTAAACAGAAGAGCGAGATGTTATATAAAGTGTAACTGCATATAGTGACAAACCAGAATGGATCGGATGCCCCGTCACATCAAATCAGAGCAGCCAATGGGAACGCAGTGTACAAAATACAGTATTTTAAAAAAAAAAGCAAATGGTGGCTTCCAAATGTCAAGGTTTTTGTAGCACCAGGTGGCACACAATGCCAAAAGTGTGTGTGTATGTGTGTGATGCCTAGTGCTTGGCTCATGGACAAAATGCAAATTGGAACAAGAGCTAGCACTCTACGGTCTAAGTGTGGGTGTGTAATGTGTGTTAATTTTGAGACGTTCTTTTAAAGGAGCATTAGAAGTTTTTTGTGAGCTTTAAATAAATGTATTTACCTCCCATTTATTTCCTACATTCCGGGGGTTTTCCTATTGGGTCAGATTGCGCATTCGGCCTCGCTATGTCTCACTTGCATTCTCTGGCCTTTGATCCGCAGGAAGGCAGAATTCTGAGATATGATCCGGGAACCCAAGATTTGGAACTGGAAATCCTGTCGCTGCAAACAAGTGAGTGACCGTGAATTCCTGCAAACACGGAGCCGACCCCCCCCCCCCCTCCGTTCTACTTTTCAAAGAATAAGCAGTCGATGGCTCCGCTTTAAAGGGACCCTCTATTCATCCTGGCCACTTTACACTTTTTACCTGGTCGGGATGTGAGGAGTGCCCCCCCCCCTTCCCCTCCAGGCCCTCCTAATCTGGAGTTTCTTCCTGGTGTCACCAGCAGCCGGGATTTAAAAATTTTCCTGGCTGCCAGTCACAAGTGAAGCCAGAGCAGTGTATCGACGTCACCTTCTTGGAGACCACCCACTGTAGCAAGTGGTGTCAGTCGGCCGATTGCTCGAATCTGCTCATGGGCGCAGCACCGATCCATCGTTCTGCATGAGCTGTATGGGACTTGTATACAAAAAGCGCACAAGTTTGTAGTTCTGCGCCATTTGCAGTTACGATGTCATGCAAGGAACGAAGATTGCTCCGAAAAAGTTCATTGACGTCTGGGTTAAAAGGTCCCCCTAGCTGATGGAGAGCTGCGAGGGACAAAAGGTGAGTAAAATCCCCCCCCAAAAAAAAATGGGCAAGGGCTGTCAGCAGCCTCTACCCAATTAAGGGCAAGTAAAAAGGAAATTGCTTTTTTTTTATTTATTCCTAAAGGAATACTCTTCCACTGAACTGCAAATATTGAGCCCCACCTAATATTCGGCTATATACAATCATTTTCTTTCGGCCGTATGTTGGGCTTTCAATTCTTCTCCTCAATCCAAACTGTCAGGTGATTAGGACACCACCAAACCCACAATCCAAGCTCTTACTGCAATTAAGAACATGCCATACCTTTTTTATTAATGAATTACCAGTGAAAAAAATACTTAATCCAAACTTGGATATAGATTTCTAAAAATGACAAATCAATAACCTGGTCATACACCTGGGAAAACGGATACATTTATTACAATATGGTAATATCCTGTAATAAAACTACCTATTGTCTATATTTGCAGCAAAAAAGGAACCTGGAAAGTTTGACCTGGTGTACGAGCGTGAGGATGGATCGAGCAGTGTGGAGTATGCGGTGACGCAGGACAGTAAGGTGGGTCGTGTTTGGAGCAATGGATACACAGCTCCAGGGACAGGAGGGAAAGAAAATAGAGCTCGTTATGGTATCTGCTAATTTAGGGATGGAGAGGTGGGTCACGGTATACGGTGATGGATACACAGCCCTACAGAGGCAGGAAGAGGACAAATACTGTAGATGCTCAAGTATACCGCTAGATTTTGGTGACAAAAAATGTACCTTTAAAATTTGGAGGGGTCGCGTTATAATCGAGACCTCTGCATCGCGTGTAAAAAAACAAAAACAAAAAAAAAGTCTCCCTGATGCCTGCAAACACTTCAGGAACTCCAGGAGAGGTGGGATCCATCACGACAAGAGGGCACGCTCAGTTTAAGCCAATCTTTCACATCGCTCACCTCCGGCCATTTTATGGTAAGTAGTAAGACGGGTTTCCGGCGGCTTCATACTTAGTAACAACTGCAATCATTCTAGAGCAGAGCACCCTGACCTGAGGGGGAGCCTGACTGTGTACAGTAAAATTTTGCTCGCGTTCTATTGGAGTCTTGAGTATTCTGATTTCCATAATAAATTTCTATCCAATGCGTTATATTTGGGTCTCGCTATACTCAAGTATCTACGGCAGGGATCTCAAACTCACGGCCCCCCAGATGTTTTTGCCTACAAGTCCCAGAATTCTTTGAATGCATTAGATGGCTAGGGAATCATGGGAGCTGTAGTTCAGAAACATCAGGGGGGCCAGAGTTTGAGATCCCTGATCTACGGTATACTGTATCGCTAAAAGAGAGGGGTTCCAAATCCTGATCCTCAGGCACCCCTAACAGACGGAGGTTAAGATTTGAGGCACATGTATCCATCATTAACCCAAGTGGGATGTGTCTATTTGTGTACATGCAGTAAGTGAAGTCAGATATTTAGCAAAAAGGAATATGGTCCTGTGCGACTCAAAGGGGGTAAAGAACTTAAAGACTATGTGGGTATCATGGCCTGTACAGTAAGCTTTGCATCAGTATGAACTTTCCTGTCCTAAAGTGTCTGACTTTACCTTACCTTGGCTGCCTACTTTCCAAGGTGTGTGGTTGTGTAATATTTTCTTTTATGTATATATTTCAGATCATTCAGAAGTGGAGCTCGCTTATTGAACCGAGACTTGTCGAGGAAACTCGATTGGAAGGGCCTGTGTTACAGACAGAAAGCACAGATCCTTAATCCTGTATATGTGAATATGCATTATGTAGGTGGGAGTAACAGGGCATGGACAGCTCAGGCAGTGTAACCCTTGTATGAGAGATTTTGGGGTTTCCATGGCCCAAAGTGAGATCTTCTGCATGGAGGACTCTGGGGACAGACATTGACACGCCCGAGTGACAGGTTCTAATGAGGGTGATCAAAGAAGTAGTTTACGCAAAGTCCCCCTAAACATATTGCACCCGGCCCCCTCCAGCTGTGCCCTGAGGATTGTCTAGAGACTGAACATCTGATGTCCATAGGTGGACTTCTGTGACCCACCAAGTTACTTCTCCCATCCCTTTAACGGACCCCCCCTCCCAACAACCTGCCTGACTCAACAGAGGGTGTGAACACTAAACACCTGGAACAGCAACCATAAGACGTTCCAGATTCCGGTTAGGGTGCGAGTGCTGGCTCAGAGCTGTTCTTGATTTCTCCTCCCTCCCCTGGTCTTGCTGGGTTTTATAGAAGTGCTGGTCCAATAAGGTGTTCTGCTCTGAACCCATGAGGTTACGTTGTACTGTGAAGACACGGGGACTTTCTTAAACTGCTTCCACCTTTCGATCTGTATTCTGATTAATTTTAAAGTGTGTGTGACCCTCTCCCCATGTCGCGCTTTTACCTTGTTGTGTTTGCTTCAAATAGAAACCTATTTTTTTAAACCTGTGTGACGTTCTTTATTTTACATTTTGTGTGTGTTTTTACAAAGATCCAGTATTGTGTGGTCTGGACTCGCTCTGACTTAGACAACACAAAGCAGTTTAGAGATGCTTTCTCCAGGTAACACAGCCTCACTGCAACTTGTCTAGAAAGGCCCACAAGGGTGTTTTGTGAGTCACTCTGGATTGCCCCCTTTTGTGTATATATCGACCCCGGTTAATAAACCCAAGAGGTTTGTCGGGTCTTGAAAGCTGATCTAGAAAAGCCCAGAAAGATGTTGACCTAAAGCCACCTCGGCCTCAACATGTTTTGGAACTAAATCTCCCATAATGCTCAACAACCCACTATGTTGTCTGAGCATCATGGGAAATGTAGTTGTAATCCACCCAGAGGGCCAAGGCTTCTGACGTCTGGTTTACCTATGTAAACTACGCACTCAAGATTACAAGTCGTTCCCCCCCCCCCCCAATGTCATGTAGGTGGGCATCTCAAACTCTGGGCCCCGATATGTTTCTGAACTAAAAAGCCCATGATTCGCTGGCCATCTGCTACAATCAAAGAATTCTGGGAATTGCAGGCAGGTATTTTGGCACAATGTTTCCTGTGAGACTCTGCCAGTCTAATTCGTACCTGCCCATTGTGGGAGATGCAGTTCCAAACAATCTGGAGGGCTGAGGTTGCTGACCCCTGCTGTAAACGGCTGTCACACCTGTAAAGAAGGAACATTAGGGGGTCTGTAGATCAACTGTGCCTATTTTGCATCCCATAAGATCTAATCCATGCATGGTCATTAGGGGGTTGACATTATGAAGGGAATATCTTCATGCTTTTGTGGTTTGGTGACCTTTTTCTAACTCTCCTAGAGGATCAGAAGTCCTTGGCCAGAAACTGGGGGTCCTGCCGGTAGCTCCTATTCCCCCTTCCCCTGTTTTATTCTCTGCCAGAGGTTGGTGATCTGCTGGATCTCCTTTCAGGAGATATACAGGGTTATTCAGAGAGCGTGAAAAGCAGGAGAATGACTGGAGAATGAGAATTTCTAGGTCAAAATAGCCAAACCAGAAAAATTCTCCCTTTTCATCTCACTTTCCAAATCGGCTATTTTGACCTAGAATTTTTCATTCTCCAGCCATTCTCCTGCTTTTCACCGCTCTCTGAATAACCCTGATAGAATACTCCAATATCAAAATGTGTTTTTTTTTTTTTTTTGAGTTATTCAGAAAGCACCGACACATTCAGTGGTTTCGCATTTCGTGCACTTTGGCGATTTACAGTTTGCCGACCCTGGTGTGAATTCACTATTCATCCTAGTTTTTTTTTTAAAAAAGTGTTTAAATCTCTAAAAATACATGAATGTGTGGAAATAATGAGCCCTAAAAAAAATGGGAATCCAAGTTTTGCCTCAAATACAAAAAGATATATTACCGTTTTCAAGAAAAAGCCTTTTTAATTTGTTTTACATTTGAAACCTATGGGATTTGTCTGCACTGAACCACCGGCAATTCCCAAATTTTCCTAGTCCCGGTGACGGAAAGTTTGGATTTTAATAAGGACTCGGAGGCGAGTATTTGCAATCTTTCTTTATTACTCCTATAGCAGTAAAGAGTGATAACAAGAACCAGAAAAATACATGTCAAACCCCCAACGTGGGGTAACCCTCTTAGTAAGTCCAGCCCCCTAGCCTATAAACAGTCTGAGCTGGAGCAGTAACGCCCTCTTTCTTCATGCGACTGGAACCACAAGATCAAGGAACAGGTAACGGTAGATTCATCCGGAAAACACGCCGATCCCGTGAGGACTCACAATCCACAGATCATCAATTCGCTGTAAGAACAGAAACACGAAGGCAGGCATTAGGAAAGGAACACTACCGAACCCTCGGTTTCCCGCTTCCCAATCAACAGGAGGACAACCCTTCTCAAACCATGCGCTGCGCATAGATACAATCATCCTGGCCGGTCTAGAACACACCCCCCTCAGGGCGGGAGAGGTGGGAAATACTCGCCTCTGAGTCCTTATTAAAATCCAAACTTCCCGTCACCGGGACTAGGAAAATTTGGGAATTTTAAGGCAGGCCTCGGAGGCTTCATATTTGCACGTTCAACGCGTCAGTGCCTGTGACCAATGAGAGACCGGCTTAAAGTAAAACGTACGAAACGTAGATTCATGCGACCAATCCGCCGACTTCATAATGTCCTCTAGGCGACAACCCGCCATAAAAGCATTAGAAGCCGCAGCACTACGGATGGAATGAGCGCCGAAGCGCGAAATATCCACCCCAGCAAGATCTAACAGGGTTATGAGGAACCCGAAATGAAACAAATAATGGGGATCCCGGCAAAGGACGAAGAGCCAAAGTACGATTTTCATATTCCTGAAGACAAAGAACCGGACACAACTCCGGTATCAACGGAAAAGCTGGAAAAAACACAGTACGAATCGCCGTCTTAGTACGTCTCGAGACATCGAAACAAACGCCGTCCGGTGAGAAAGAACGGACACCAAAATCCAACGCCCTGACATCCCCGACACGCTTACAGGAGATAAGGCAAAACAAAACCAACAGTTTAGCCGACAACTGGCGCAGTGACAACGAGGCATTGCACGGCCATGCACGAAGGAAAGTCACCACTAGCGTAACATCCCACGTAGATGAATATCGTGGTGTCAGGGGGCGAGACAGACGCACTCCCTTAAGAAGACGACAAACCAGAGGGTGTCTACCCAATGGAGAGTTATCAAAACCCAGCTGGCCCGCCGACAAAGCCGACCGGTACACATTAATAGTACGGAAAGCCAATCCCGAATCAAACAAAGAGGACAGGAAATCTAGAACCGAGTTTAGAGGGGCAGAAGTGGAATCCTCACCCCTTCGCAAACACCAGCCGTGCCAAGCTGTCCAAGCAGAACGATAGGCCCCTCTCGTGCCTGGAGCCCAAGCGTGCTGGAGTAACTCCTCAGTTCTTGGCGAAACGCCTGTGGCCCGCCATGAGAACCGGAAATCCACCAGACCACAAGGGCCAAACGACCTTCCCGCAACAGAGGGTGAGGGAGGCCGTCCATTCCCGTCAGTAGGGACGGCGAGGTCGGGATCCGCCTGGGCGGGGTCAGGGAATACCTCAACAGAAAAGGAAACCACGGTTGGGACCGCCAGTATGGGGTCACTAAAACCATCTCCGACCCGGTGTCGCATAGACGCCTCAAAACACGTAACAATAGCTGAAACGGAGGGAAGGCGTAAAGCCGGCCCTCCGGCCACACCTGAGCGAAGGCGTCCGTGCCTTCCGCCTCTGGATCCGGACGCCAACTGTAAAACCTCGGTAATTGTCGATTCAGTCTGGATGCAAACAGATCCATCTGGAGAGGACCCCATAGTCCGTTGATGGTGGCAAACACCGATGGCGCCAGGCGCCAATCCCCCGAGTCTGTCAGATGGCGAGAATTCCAGTCCGCCACTGTGTTGGCGAGACCTGGAAGATACTGAGCCACCACAAACAGACCGCGGGGAAGACAAAAATCCCAAAGGTCGGCAGCTGCCGACGTCAGAGCCACAGAACGAGCCCCCCCTAGGGCATTGATATAGCGGACCGCCGATAGGTTGTCCAGTTTCAGGATGGCCCGTATCTTGGGAGTAGGAACGCTCAGGGTCATACTGCACGAATCTAGGAGGAAACCCAGAAATTCCAGACAACGAGTGGGTATCAACAAAGACTTTTCCACATTGATCAGGAAACCCAGGTCCTGTAACAGGGAGAGTGTCCATGACAAGTGTACTTGAAGGGACGTCGAAGAATCCGACATAAGTAAGATGTCGTCCAGGTAGATCACGAGTCGGACGCCCCTCACCCGGAGGGATTCTACCACCGGTTTCATAAGCTTCGTGAAGCACCACGGAGCGGATGAAAGGCCGAAAGGAAGGCACGCGAAGCGCCACATGCGGCCGCGCCAAGGGAAACACAGGAAGTCTCTGGAAGCTGGCGCCATAGGGACGGTTAGGTACGCGTCTTTCCGGTCTAATTTGACAAGCCAATCTCGTTCGCTGAGTAAATCCCTGAGGGTATGAAACCCTTCCATTTGGAAATGACGGTAGGACACCCCCAAATTGAGTTCCCTGAGGTTTTTGACAGGGCGTGTCCCGCCCCCTTTCTTCGCAACCAGGAACAAATTGCTCACAAACCTGGGTGAGTCCCAAGGGACTTCCTCTATGGCCCCTTTGGATGCCAGGGCCACCACCTCGTCTTGAACTAAGTGCTCTTGCTCCACAGAAAAACTGAGTGGTCGTGGAGGCGTGGAGCGATATGGAGGGACAGCCTCGAAGTCTATCTCGAACCCTTTGACCGTGTTTAAAACCCATGGGTCTGCAGTGATCAACTCCCATTTTGGAAGAAAATGTTGAATACGGCCCCCCACCCGAACAGATGCATGAGGAACAATACATGGAAGACTTACCATTCTGTCGTCAAGCACGAAATTGGGTTCTGCCACCTCGGAATCCGCGGCCTCCACAGGCCTGAGCCCTGGCCGAGGAACCATAAGCGGGGGGACCAGAGTCGGTGGCATTAGAGGTACGAAATGATCCTCTCGTAATGCCCGTAGATCTGGCGCGGCTGATAGAGCGGCCCCTTCCTCTACCAGCCCTATCGAAAACCTTTTTGGGAAATACCTTCTTAATGGCTGTTTCCACTTTATCCAGCGCGGTAAAAGCGCTGGTGTATGTGCCCATATTTTTTATAAAACCATCTCCGAAGAGAAGGCCTTGAGCCTTGGCCCCTTTATCTTTATTGGCCATAGAAGTAAGTTGAGGATCCATCCTCAGAATCATAGACTTACGTCTCTCCGCGGCTAGAGCCGCATTAGCACCGCCCAACAGGCACAAAGAGCGTTGTATCCAGTCCTCTAAGTCCAAGGGAGTACCTTGTAAGCGAGCATCCTCCACCACGTCAAGGAGGTATATCAACGGTGATGCAACATCCAACACCTTGTCTTTACAGACCCTGAAGGCCATATCCACCCCTTTCTTGGGGGACCATCCCTTGTTGGTCATGAACTTTACAAAATCCTCATCAACCACCGGGGTGAGACAAGTTTTGCCCGCGGTGGTAGGGCGAGGGCATTCCGCCCTCATATTCACCCTGGTCTCCTTATCCATAGGGAGCTGCATGTGGGCATCCACCCACATCTCCACATGAGGCATCGGGGACCATGCCGTGGAGCGTGGATGTAAGACCCCTGCCGGGGAAAACATCGGGCGGCCCTGAGGGTCACACACAACCTCTTTAGCAGACAGTAAAGGTGGTGGGGGCCTTTCCTCCTCAGCCAACAGGCCAACATCATGTGGAGCGTATAACTCAATCGCACCATCATCCTCCCCATGCTCAGGTTCCTCACTCTCTGAGTCAGTGATATTGGGGAGTCGGCCAGAACCCGTAGGTAAAGGCCTATTTTTAGAGACCGCAACCAGTGCCCCGCGGTCAGGGGCTCTCTTGTGCGAGGACACCTCGCCATCGTCAGAAAGCAGAGTATCGGGGATGCTAGCCCCTCTTGGAGGACTATCAATGTGCTTAGTCTTAGTCTGACTCACGCGCGCGCACTCGCCCGCGCTGACTCACGCGCGCGCACTCGCCCGCGCTGACTCAGGCGCGCGCACTCGCCCGCGCTGACTCAGGCGCGCGCACTCGCCCGCGCTGACTCAGGCGCGCGCACTCGCCCGCGCTGACTCACGCAGACTCGCCCGCTGACTCACGCAGACTCGCCCGCTGACTCGCGCACTCGCCCGCACTGACTCGCGCCTGCGCTGACTCGCGCACTTGACCGCGCCGACAAGCGCACTCGCCCACGCGACGACTCGCGCACCCCGACTCGCGCAATCGCCCGCGTGGACTCGCTGACTCGCCCCCGCGCCGACTTGCGCCATCGCCGACTCGCGCACTCGACCACTCGGGGACTCGCCCGCGCTGACTCGCGCGCCCGCAACGACTCGCGCCTGCGCTGACTCGCGCACTCGACCGCGCCGACACGCGCACTCGCCAACTCGCGCAATCGCCGGCTTGCCCACGCGACGACTCGCGCCCTCGCCGACTCGCGCAATCGCCCGCGCGGACTCGCTGACTCGCCCCCGCGCCGACTTGCGCCATCGCTGACTCGCGCACTCGACCAACTCGGGGACTCGCCCGCGCTGACTCGCGCCCGCGACGACTCGCACCCGCGCCGACTAGCGCCCTCGCCGACTCACGCACCCCGACTCGTGCACTCGCCCGCGCTGACTCGCGCCCACGCCGACACGCGCACTCGCCGACACGTGCACTCGACCAACTCGGGGACTCGCCTGCGCTGACTCGCGCACTCGCCCCCGTGCGGACTCGCGCACTCGCCCGCGCCGACTCGCACACTCGCCCACGCGACGACACGCGCCCTCGCCGACTCGCGCCCTCGCCGACTCGCGCACTCGACCAACTCGGGGACTCGCCCGCGCCGACTAGCGCCCTCGCCGACTCGCGCACCCCGACTCGCGCAATCGCCGACTCGTGCACTCGCCCGCGCTGACTCGCGCACTCTCCCCCGCGCTGACTTGCGCACTCGCCCCTGCGCTGACTTGCGCACACTCGCCCCTGCGCTGACTTGCGCACTCGCCCCTGCGCTGACTCGCGCACTCGCCCGCGCCGACTCGCGCACATCGCCGACACGCGCACTCGCCGACTCGCACACTCGCCCACGCGACGACACGCGCCCTCGCGACTCGCGCCCTCGCCGACTCGCGCACTGCACTCGACCACTCGGGGACTCGCCCGCGCCGACTAGCGCCCTCGCCGACTCGCGCACCCCGACTCGCGCAATCGCCGACTCGTGCACTCGCCCGCGCTGACTCGCGCACTCTCCCCCGCGCTGACTTGCGCACTCGCCCCTGCGCTGACTTGCGCACTCGCCCCTGCGCTGACTTGCGCACTCGCCCCTGCGCTGACTCGCGCACTCGCCCGCGCCGACTCGCGCACTCGCCGACACGCGCACTCGCCGACTCGCACACTCGCCCACGCGACGACGACCACGCGCCTCGCCGACTCGCGCCCTCGCCGACTCGCGCACTCGACCAACTCGGGGACTCGCCCGCGCCGACTAGCGCCCTCGCCGACTCGCGCAATCGCCGACTCGTGCACTCGCCCGCGCTGACTCGCGCACTCGCCCCGCGCTGACTTGCGCACTCGCCCCTGCGCTGTTAGTAAATGCTCAATCAGCCCCAAAGATGCTGTGATTAGTTTCACAGCGTTCTTGGGGCCAGGAATGCGTAGCAATCGGATTTCACTTTGCTGCGGCCAGGGTCGGATTAAGATCTCTATGGGCCTGGAGCTGAATATTTTGGTGGGCTTTTTTTGGGAATTTAGTGAAAATGAAAACCTATTTTAGGTTATTGAACAGTGCAGATACCGGTATTTCTAACCAGACAGATACTGAGGGAGTAAATTTTCAATCATCACAGCGTGTAAGTAATTAATTTTTTCATATTTTACCATCCAAACCTCTGTGGTTAATATATTCTATAGGTAATTCTTGTTAAAAAATTAAATGGGAACCTGTTACTGCATGTTTATGAGAAAAATATAAAATTTTAGCCCAAAATTTTGATATTTCCCATGTGCTTTGGATAATGGTGTTTTATGAATAATATGACTATGTATAAAAACACTGAACTTGCTCCCAGCGGGTAAATGAGAAGGTGAGTAATAGCAGTGGTATTGCTCATTTTATACGTGACAAATGGACAATGCCATCGCTTTGGAAACAAAAATAAGTAAATAAAAAAAGTTTTTTTTTTCTTTTCTCTTAGATTTTACATGGTCATGTTTGGTATTATGGAAAGGCCAGACTCTGTCCTGTCCGATGACACCGCAGTCGACCTTGCGAGGTGTAGAGATTAGTGGCGCAGGGTTCCAAACCCCCTCCCCCCCCCCCCGTGCACTTTGCTGCAGAGCGGCAGTTTAGGTTCTTCGACTAGCGCCCTCGCCGACTCGCGCACACCCGACTCGCGCAATCGCCGACTCGTGCACTCGCCCGCGCTGACTCGCGCACTCTCCCCCGCGCTGACTTGCGCACTCGCCCCTGCGCTGACTTGCGCACTCGCCCCTGCGCTGACTTGCGCACTCGCCCCTGCGCTGACTCGCGCACTCGCCCGCGCCGACTCGCGCACTCGCCGACACGCGCACTCGCCGACTCGCACACTCGCCCACGCGACGACACGCGCCCTCGCCGACTCGCGCCTCGCCGACTCGCGCACTCGACCAACTCGGGGACTCGCCCGCGCCGACTAGCGCCCTCGCCGACTCGCGCAATCGCCGACTCGTGCACTCGCCCGCGCTGACTCGCTGACTCGCGCACTCGCCCCCGCGCTGACTTGCGCACTCGCCCCTGCGCTGACTCGCGCACTCGCCCGCGCCGACTCGCGCACTCGCCGACACGCGCACTCGCCGACTCGCGCAATCGCCGACTCGCACACTCGCCCACGCGACGACACGCGCCCTCGCCGACTCGCGCCCTCACCGACTCGCGCACTCGACCAACTCGGGGACTCGCCTGCGCTGACTCGCGCACTCGCCCTGACTCGCGCACTCGACCGCGCCGACTCGCGCACTCGCCCGCTCTGACTCGCCGACTCGCCCGCGCCAACTTGCGCACTCGCCGACTCGCCCGCGCTGACTCGCGCACTCGCCCACGCTGACTCGCGCCCGCGCCGACTCGCGCAATCGCCCGCGCTGACTCGCGCTCGTGCAATCGCCCGCGCTGACTCGCGCCCGCGCCGACTCGCGCAATCGCCCGCGCTGACTCGCGCCCGCGCCGACTAACGCCGACTCGCGCACTCGCCCGTGCTGACTCGCGGCCCGCGCCAACTTGCGCCCTCGCCTGCGCTAACTCGCGCCCGTGCCGACTCGCGCCATCGCTGACTCGCGCACTAGCGCACTCTCCCGCGCTGACTCGCGCCCACGCCGACTCACGCACTCGCCGACTCGCGGACTCGCCCGCAACGACTCGCGCCCGCGCCGACTAGCGCCGACTCGCGCCCTCGTCGACTCGCACACTCCCCGACTCACGCAAGCGCCGACTCGCGCACTCGCCCGCGCCGACTCTCGCCCGCGCCGACTCGCCCGCGCCAACTAGAGCCGACTCGCGCCCTCGTCGACTCGCGTAATCGCCCGCGCTGACTCGCGCCTGCGACGACTCGCGCCAACTAGCGCCCTCGCCGACTCGCGCCCTCGCCGACTCGCGCACTCCGACTCGCGCAATCGCCCGCGCTGATTCGCGCCCGCGCCGACACGCGCACTCCCGACTTGCGCAATCGCCGACTCGCGCACTCGCCCACGCTGACTTGCGCCCGCACCGACTCGCGCACCGCGACTCGCGACTCGCGCACTCGCCGACTCGGGCACTCGCCGACTCGCGCAATCGCCGACTCGCGCACTCGCCCGCGCTGTCCGCGCTGACTCGCGCCCGCGCCGACTCGCTCGCGCACTCGGCCCGCGACGCCTCGCGCCCGCGCCGACTCGTGCCCTCGGCCGACTCGCGCACCCGACTCGCGCCATCGCCGACTCGCCCGCGCTGACTCGCGCACTCGCCCGCGCTGACTCGCGCACTCGCCCGCGCTGACTCACTCCCACGCGCTGACTCACTCCCACACACACTCACCCGCTGACTCACTCCCACACACACTCACCCGCTGACTCACTCCCACACACTCACCCGCTGACTCACTCGCCCACTGACACGCTCACTCGTGCTCTTTTATGGTTCAGTCTCACTCAAACTCCCTCTCTTTCTTGTGCTGTCTGTCTCTTGTGCGCTCTCTCACTGCACCTTTTCTTGTGCTTTGTTTTATCTTGCAGTCTGTTTCTTGCTGTGTCTCTGATTTTCTGTGCTGTCCCTCTCTCTGCTGTCTCTTTCTCCCTGTGTGTGTGGATTTCTTTCCTTCCCTGTCTCTGCAGTAGCTGAGGGTGAAAGTTCAGCCCCGCCCTCCCCTCACAGTGCAAGAGGGAGGAGAAGAGCAACTCCGTCGCACATGCTCAGTGTGTTTTTTTTTTTAGCTCTCCCTAGGTATACACACTGATTGGTTAGCTCAAACTGCCTCCTGAGGTGGGCGCGGAAAACTCCAACAAAGAAAAGCCGGTTAAATATGAAAAAATATCATATTTACTTGGTTTTTATGTATGCTGAATGACACTACTGACTCATTCAACAGGCATTGCGCGTTTTTAAAAGCACACTAGCAAAGCGTGCATGTCCCTTTAAACGTGTTTTCAGCATCGCAAATTAGGCTGGAGGAAGTGTGAATTCTTCAACATGCTATTTATACGCCTGTATGACCAGCTCCAGTCATATTTTATTTCCATTTATCTTCTGATGAGGATAATGGCTTTTTATGGATTGCGCAGATTCTTTGTGTCAAACACAGCCCCGAATCCTAGATCTGTCGTTACGCAAACTGCTTGTAAAAACGTGTGTGCAGGCGCGCACTGGATTTTTCGCAGCATTATAACTAAACCTGCAAAGTCAGAATGCTTTTGAGCAATAAAAATGTTAATTGTTTTTTTTCTATTAATAATGCAAAGTGAGGGACCAACAGAAAAAAAAATCTAGATCAGATCATTTGGGACGACCACCCCGTGGCTCCAAACCCGCATCATTTCTTCTAGGACAGGCGTCTCAAAATCCAGCCCCCTGGATGTTTCTGAACTACAACTCCCATGATTCTCTGGAAATTTTATTGCATTCAAAGAATTCTGGGAGTTGTAGTCAATAAACACCATTTCGAGATCCCGGCTTTAGGGCAAAAAAAAATCTAATACATGTGATCGGTGACAGTGATCAGATGCTAATAATACTTTGAGGCATGGGTTGGGCAGGGAACCAAACAAGATAAGGCTGGAGTCAGACGAGCGAACTATACGCGGCCGTACTGAAGAGCCTCCCTGCGTCCGTCGCAGCGTTGTAACGCTTCGGGGTTGGCCACACGCTGTACCGTGTGCACGAATTGCACGCGCTACAACAGACGTGCTGCGGCCATGCTGAAAGCCTCCCTGTCGAAGTGCTACGACCCTCCATGGGAAGATCGAGCCTTGCAGAGCTGAGCGCAGTCACTGCGCACAGGATGTGGCCAGACGGGCGTCCGAGTGTAAGGAACATCCACCCTCACAGACATTCCTTCCGCTCTGCAAAACGCCCGTCTGACCCCGGCCTTGGTGTTAGTAAATGCTCAATCAGCCCCAAAGATGCTGTGATTAGTTTCACAGCGTTCTTGGGGCCAGGAATGGCGTAGCAATCGGATTTCACTTTGCTGCGGCCAGGGTCGGATTAAGATCTCTATGGGCCTGGAGCTGAATATTTTGGTGGGCTTTTTTTGGGAATTTAGTGAAATGAAAACCTATTTTAGGTTATTGAACAGTGCAGATACCGGTATTTCTAACCAGACAGATACTGAGGGAGTAAATTTTCAATCATCACAGCGTGTAAAATTATTTTTTCATATTTTACCATCCAAACCTCTGTGGTTATATATTCTATAGGTAATTCTTGTTAAAAAAATTAAATGGGAACCTGTTACTGCATGTTTATGAGAAAATATAAAATTTTAGCCCAAAAATTTGATATTTCCCATGTGCTTTGGATAATGGTGTTTTATGAATAATATGACTATGTATAAAAACACTGAACTTGCTCCCAGCGGGTGAAATGAGAAGGTGAGTAATAGCAGTGGTATTGCTCATTTTATACGTGACAAATGGACAATGCCATCGCTTTGGAACAAAAATAAGTAAATAAAAAAAGTTTTTTGTTTTCTTTTCTCTTAGATTTTACATGGTCATGTTTGGTATTAATGGAAAGGCCAGACTCTGTCCTGTCCGATGACACCGCAGTCGACCTTGCGAGGTGTAGAGATTAGTGGCGCAGGGTTCCAAACCCCTCCCCCCCCCGTGCACTTTGCTGCAGAGCGGCAGTTTAGGTTCTTGATGTAATAATGGATTGTACCATCACTTCCACGCTTGTTAGTGACATGAAAAATGTGATGTTGAGTTACTGCAGCATCATTGTTCCTTTTTATAATTGAAAAGTGAAAAATATTGCTGTTAGAAAGAAAATTAAAAAATAAATATTTATTATTTTACTTTTATTGTTACATAAAACCTGGTCATGTTTGGTATCATTGGAAAGGTCATGCTCTGGCCTTTCCAGTGATACCTGACATGATCCTGTAGCTGCTATGCAGCTGGAGATATAGAGGTCCAAATGCCTATCAATGCAAACAAATTTATCTTTTCTCTGGGGCATGGGCCTGGAGCTGCTGCTCCATCTGCCTCTATGTTAATCCGGCCCTGGCTGCGGCTTCCCAAGACCAATTCTGGTACAAACCAGTATGGGTACTTTCTGTGTCGTTAGTTGTAATTTAGTCTGTTCTGGAAGGGGTTAAAGTAGTTATACAGCATCAGCAAGGTCTCTCCAAGGTACAAGTTTCAATTTTTGTCTTTGAATTTTTTTTTTCTTCTGCTAAATATCTATTTTTGAACACATTCCTACCTTACAGCATTTTTCTGTAATGCTACTTTACAGCATTTTTTTACAGCATCACCTGTGAGTACTAAAAAGGTGGAGACAGGGTATGAATAACATGCCGATACCAGGTTTACCATGGTTACATAATAAAGACCTGTAACTTCATTGGACACGTACCATATATTATGTATGTATGAAATCAAAGATGGTTATTAAAAGAGCACTGAAATTTCACTGCTCTTTCCTTCAGCGCAGTGCAGTGCAGTGCAGTGCGGTGCGAGTCCTGTTCGCTATGCTGACCCTGCGTTGAATTCACTATTCACTGTAGGGTCCCTGAAGTGTGCAGAACGCCACTGTCGCCGACCTCCGAACAGCCCACCAAAGACTGCCGAACAAAAAAAAAACAAATCGAACGGAACTCGAAAAGAAAATAAAGGTGTGGAAATAATAAAAAGGTCTTTTAAAAAAAAAAGCCATTTAACTTTTTATGACAGAATAATAAAAGCCATTAAAAAAAAAAAAAAAAAGGAATCAAAAATTTCGCCTAGAAAATACCAAACTGATTTGAAAAAATAAAAAAGTTTTTTTTGCAGAAACTGAAAAAAATAAGCGGTTAAATAAAAATAATATTCCCCCCCCCACTGACTCCTATGGGATTTGCCTTTTTAAACCTGTCGCTCTGATCCAAAGAAAATCAAGGTATTTCGGTGCAGTTCGGCGTTCTCTGAATAGATTTACCATTACTTCTCTATTGGACAATTTCATGGACGCCGAAGATCGCCAGTATTTGGGGAATTGACAGCTTTCTGAATAGCCAAACTGCCACAAAGTTGCACCGTACGGTGAAATTCATCATTCGGTGGCAAGTTCAGTGCTCTTTGAATAACCCTATAGAAGTGTCACTGGGTGCATCCATTGTGTGATATTTTGTGTTATAAACTCCCCCCCCCCCAGTAACCTTCCATCACTTGCTCCTCACTATGCAGCTTTGGCCGTAGAAAATGGAGTGGATGGGTCATATCATTGTATTGTGTGGGATGTATTCAAGGGACATCACCAGGGGGTAGAGTATAAATCTTTTAAGCTCGCTGTTTTATCTCATTCAGCTGCCAGCTCTTATCTCGGGTAGCCTAATCAACACCATAGATCCCCTGCAGTCATGTCTAAACATTCACTCCTCCACCTCATTGCCACTTCGCTACTTTTTTATCCTATACCCGAAGCCTGTATAGTGAGATTTTTGTTCAGGTTTTGGTGAACATTACATCATGAGAAAAATCCACAGAACGGAAATAGACAAAAAAAATTATATATTTTTTCTTTTTACATGCACTTACTTCAAACAAAGAAAAAAATAGCAGCATGTGTTTGGTTTATAATGTGTTTGTAATGCACAAGTAACCTAGTTACAGCTTATGTTAGCGGTAGTTTCCCTTTAATGTCACGGAATGAGGCCACAGGGCTCTGACAACAGAAACGAAACCTAACAGGCGCCTGCGAGGCGAGGTCCTTCCTATAAGTCACAAGGTGCAGGCCCCGCCTCCCTGGTTGGTTGATCCCATCAAATTGTATATTTGTCATAGGCGGAAGTAGAGCTAGGTCCTGGAAGGGCAATAAATCGCTTTTTTTTCTTTCTGTCATCACGTGACATTATCGGCAGCTGACAGGCAGCGGCCCTGCTTGAAGAACTCATGCACAGGGAAATAAACAAATCCCACTTCTGTTTTTGTGCTTTTTTTATCTGCTAGGAAGTGTTATCCAATATTAACCCTTTCTGGTCACTCCACAGGCTTTTAACGCGGCTCCGAGGGTTAATAATAACATGTCTGAAACAGGCAGTCGTTGGTTACAATTCCTTATACAACGTCGTGAACGCTGGTTGACTGAAAGGGTTAACGGTGATGATAATTGCAGCCCTTAATAAAGCGCTGACGTATTCCGAAGCGCTGTACAATGAAAGGATCCTGCTGAAGAGCTTACAATCTAAGAGGAGAGGGGCGATACGCAGGGTGTGGGTAAAAAGAGTGCAGCGTATGAGATATATATATATATATCAATCAAATGCAGCTTTTCTCCTTCATGGTTGAGGTTTTTTAGGTTTCATAGTGTGTGTGTACATATATATATATATATATTTATACATAGACGGCGTGAGACGCACTCAGGGACTTCCAATCAAACAATAAACTTTATTAATAGGTCCGACGTTTCGGCTCTGAGCCTTTTTCAAGCCTTGATAAAAGGCTCAGACAGAGCCGAAACGTCGGACCTATGTCAATTTTAACATTCTATTAATAAAGTTTATTGTTTGATTGGAAGTCCCTGAGTGCGTCTCACATGGTTTATGTATACATTATAATCCGAGACGGTTTTCCCTGGCATCATTGCAGAGTGCTGGACCTAGTGTGTAGATATATATTTATATATATATGTATTGTTTGCTTTGTGTTGTTATCTTGAAAAAGGACCACATGGGGTGAAACGTCGATCCTAAGTGACGTATAATATTTTGAAACCCCCGGAATGCATCTTCTTTATGTTTGATATATGCCCTGGAGCTAGGCTTTATAGCACCGGGGTATACTGCATGCTGTTACGAAGACAGTGGTACGTACCCTGCTTTCGATGCATATATATATATATATATATATACAGGGTTATTCAAAGAGATCCGAGTGGCTGAAGAAAGGTAACCGAACGCTGAAAATCAGCGTTCGGTTACCTTTCCTGGCCATTCGGCTATCCAGAGAGCAGGAAATTCGCCAAATCCTGGCGAATTGCCTGAACATACGGTGCCTGTTCGGTGCGTATTCGAGGGCAGTGAAATCCCCATGAAAAAGCAATGCTTCGGCTATTCAGAGAACACAAACCAGCAGTGAAAGGTTCCCGAAATGCCCTGCCGTTCAGTGGTTTAATTCAACAGGTTTATTCAGGCGCATTCCATAGGCTTCAATGTTAAAAATATTCCCGTTTTAATTCAATATCTAATAAACCGTTCATTATAAAATTCTGCAGTAAAGAGTCTCTTTATTTATAGATTTTTTAGGATATTTTAAGCATTTTTAAGTCAGATTTTTTTAACTTTACTTATTTTTTCTGTAACAGCCCTCTTTATTATCATTCATTGGATCATATATGTAAATTTCAGACATTTTCGCTCAGTAGTTTCTTTGCAAACGGCGTTTCACTTTTCAAACATTCAAGCGAACGTTTTTTTTAATTTATTCACTCCATTCATCTGCGGTCTCGGCTTTTTCCGCCGGCTTCGCTGCATGTGATCGGCTCCTGCTCGAGTTTTTCCGGCGTCTTCGACGGGTTAATAGAGATGGTTTTGCGGGTTTTCGGCGTGCATTCGCTGGGTTTTCGCCAGGTGTTCTGCAGGTTTTCGGCAGCTTTTCCTTGCACTTCGACAGCCCTGTGGTGCTTGCAGAATACACCGCAGGGTGGCAGAAATGGGAAAGCCGATTTGCACCGAATTGAAGAGAACGAAAAGTCACCGAACGTGCGGTGACTTTTCGAATCTCTTTGAATAACCATGATCGTATCTAAATCACGAGTATAGCAGTACGTAGTAATACCTTTTTTATTGGACTAACGTTACATTTAAAAGACAAGCTTTCGAGAGTGTAACCTCTCTTCTTCAGGTCAGGATGCTATACATATATACTGTGTATATATATATATATATGTGTTTGTGTATGCTGCAGAAACTGTTTACGCTATATAAATGATAATATACATAATATGCATTACATATGATATATAGTATAGTTACCATTGTAAATACATATCTTTTACCGTTGTTTCCATGTGTTAATTGTATGTTTGTTTTGTCCTACTCATTGTACAGCGCTGCTTAATATGTTGGCGCTTTATATTCCAATTGTACGTGATGTCTTAGATTGTAAGCTCTCGAGCAGGGTCCTCTCTCCTACTGTTTGGTGTGTGTAATGTGTATGTATATTTGTTATTCTGTCTCTCCCTTTTGTACAGCGCTACGGGACTTGTTGGCGCTTTATAAATGCTTGTAACTAACTGTTCATGTTTCTCTGTCTTTTGCATAATGTGTCTGTTAACGCTTTGTGTGCTGAATGCACAAGCTGACGTGCTCTACATTTCCTGTGGAAATTCGCTGCAGGCCATGTTTAGCTGCTGAACGTCACGCGATGAAAAGGGATATGTGATTTATCGCCCTTTCAGGACCTCAGTA
This sequence comes from Leptobrachium leishanense, assembly GCA_009667805.1. Lineage (NCBI taxonomy): Eukaryota > Metazoa > Chordata > Amphibia > Anura > Megophryidae > Leptobrachium > Leptobrachium leishanense. The sequence continues at coordinate 85,265,392 of CM019074.1, forward strand.
GACTCGGCTTTGCATTCAGCAGCCTAAAAATACGGCTCCTGCCTTCTCAAACCAGTATGTCCATCATGGCTCAATCCCTGGAGGACATGGCGGAGGAGCTCACCTGCTCCATATGCCTCAGTTACTTCAGCACCCCGGTGTCCACCCCGTGTGGACACAACTTCTGTTCGGAGTGCCTGGAGCTCGCCTGGGCCACTGCGGGTGGCAAGGAGTATAGCTGTCCCCAATGCAGATGCACCTTCGAAAAGAAGCCTGAACTGATGAAGAACACCCTGCTGAGCAACCTGGTGAGCTGTATCATGGAGGCTAAGGGGGAGAGCCAGGACACTGCAGGGGACATCATTGTGGAGGAGGAGATGGAGGAGGACAAGTACGAAGAGGAGGACATGGTGCAGTGTGACCATTGCATGAAGGCACCAGCTGCCAAGACCTGCATGACCTGCATGGCATCGTTCTGCCAGGAGCACCTGCAGCCTCACCTGGAGAGCCTAGCCTTCAGAGACCACCCGCTCAGTCATCCCATCAAAGACCTCCACCTGAGGAAGTGCATGGACCACGGCAAGATCCTGGACCACTACTGCTGGGAGCACAACGTTTGCATCTGCTGCTACTGCCTGGCCGAACACAAGCGGTGCAAGACCCAAAGCCTCGAAGACACCAAGACCAGCAAAGAGGTGAGACCATCCCTGCCGGTTCCTGGTCACCTGCTGGGCGACCGTCCCCGGAGCCCCAGATGAGGAGACTGGGTTGGCATCATGGCCATCCAACATCTGCCCATCATGACCTGGCCATCTCCAGGCTTACCCTGGCATGGCGGTCTGGGATATTCTATAATAGTAAAAAGATGGCGGCTTTCCTTTAGACCAGGGATCTCAAACTCTGCCCCTCCTAGATATTTATTGCCTACAATTCCCAGAATTCTTTGAATGCAATACATGGCCAGATAATCCTGGGAGGAGCAGTTCAGGAACATCTGGGTGGCCATAGTTTGAGATCTTCCAGTACAAGCATAATATTTGTAGAGATCGTGTCATTTTAACTCGATTGGCTGACCTGCTAAGGATATGTGGGACACGTCCTGTGCATTCCTCTCCCTCTGTAGTGGAGGATCACGGCTAATTATTGTTGCTGCTTTTATAGATTGTACCCAGGCCCGGATTAAGATCTCTATGGGGCTGGAGCTGAATATTTTGGGTGGCTTTTTTTGTAATTTATTGAAATGAAAACATATTTTTGGTTATTTAATGGTGCAGATACGGCTATATCTAACCAGGCAGATACTGTGTGATTAATTATTCATTCAGATTTCAATCATTTGAAGAGTGTAAACCCCCTCCCCCTCATTTTATCATCCAAACCTTTGTGGTTATATATTCCATAGGGCATTCTTGTTAAAAAATGGGAAATGGGAACCTGTTACTGCATTTTTCTGAAAAAATAAACAATTTTAACCCTAAAATAAAAAAATATATATATATATATATTTCCCTTCTGTTTTGGAACACGTTGATGTATCTCCTAGTGATGTTTCTGATGCAGATCCTGGGCCACCACCTGCCAGCAGGAGACGCACAGCTCCAGCTGAGGAGTGGGTAGTGCCTCATCGCCAGAGGCCAGATATACCTCCTTTCACGGCAAATCCTGGCATCAATATTGATGTTGCAGGATTTACCGCCACACGGTTTTTGCAGGTGTTTATGGGGGATGATTTGTTGGGCCATATTGTTGCCCAATCAAATCTGTATGCCCATCAGCATTGTGCTGCGAAGCCAGACTCCTACTTGGCAAAGCAGCAATCATGGGCGTCCGCAGAAATTTTTCCAGGGGGGGGGGGCAAAATTTTAATGGCATCCATATTCGCCGTTTTGACAATGCCATGAAGGGGGACAGTCATAAAATACAGCGTATTAATAGAAAGGCTGCGAAACATGAAGCAAGTCTAATAGAAGAATAAAGGTGTAAGCGTCTGATCAGAGTGTTGCATTTTCTAGTCTGTTAATGCCATTCAATGCACCGAACTAGTCACACACCCAGGATCAACGCACTAAGGGAAGTGTTTAAGGCCATCTCTGTATACACAAACCATGACCCCCTGCCCCCCACACCAGGCTCCCCACTCCAAATATTAATATATATATATACACACACCAGCCCCCCTTCTCACACACACATACTGTGTGTATTATATATATATATATATATATTTATACACATATATTTATACACACTCACCTTCCCTGCATACACACATACACAACTCCTCTCCTCAAGCCTCTCTTAGATTGTAAGCTCTGGGGCAGGGTCCCCTCTCCTCTTAGATTGTAAGCTCTTGAGCAGGGGCCCCTCTCCTCTTAGATTGTAAGCTCTGGGGCAGGGTCCCCTCTCCTCTTAGATTGTAAGCTCTTGAGCAGGGGCCCCTCTCCTCTTAGATTGTAAGCTCTCTGGGCAGGGTCCCCTCTCCTCTTAGATTGTAAGCTCTTGAGCAGGGGCCCCTCTCCTCTTAGATTGTAAGCTCTGGGGCAGGGTCCCCTCTCCTCTTAGATTGTAAGCTCTGGAGCAGGGTCCCCTCTCCTCTTAGATTGTAAGCTCTTGAGCAGGGTCCCCTCTCCTCTTAGATTGTAAGCTCTGGAGCAGGGTCCCCTCTCCTCTTAGATTGTAAGCTCTGGAGCAGGGTCCCCTCTCCTCTTTAGATTGTAAGCTCTGGGGCAGGGTCCCCTCTCCTCTTAGATTGTAAGCTCTGGAGCAGGGTCCCCTCTCCTCTTAGATTGTAAGCTCTGGAGCAGGGTCCCCTCTCCTCTTAGATTGTAAGCTCTGGGGCAGGGTCCCCTCTCCTCTTAGATTGTAAGCTCTGGGGCAGGGTCCCCTCTCCTCTTAGATTGTAAGCTCTGGAGCAGGGTCCCCTCTCCTCTTAGATTGTAAGCTCTGGGGCAGGGTCCCCTCTCCTCTTAGATTGTAAGCTCTGGAGCAGGGTCCCCTCTCCTCTTAGATTGTAAGCTCTGGAGCAGGGTCCCCTCTCCTCTTAGATTGTAAGCTCTTGAGCAGGGTCCCCTCTCCTCTTAGATTGTAAGCTCTGGAGCAGGGTCCCCTCTCCTCTTAGATTGTAAGCTCTGGAGCAGGGTCCCCTCTCCTCTTAGATTGTAAGCTCTTGAGCAGGGTCCCCTCTCCTCTTAGATTGTAAGCTCTGGAGCAGGGTCCCCTCTCCTCTTAGATTGTAAACTCTGGAGCAGGGTCCCCTCTCCTCTTTAGATTGTAAGCTCTGGGGCAGGGTCCCCTCTCCTCTTAGATTGTAAGCTCTGGAGCAGGGTCCCCTCTCCTCTTAGATTGTAAGCTCTGGAGCAGGGTCCCCTCTCCTCTTAGAATGTAAGCTCTCGAGCAGGGTCACCTGTCCTCTTAGATTGTAAGCTCTTGAGCAGTGTCCCCTCTCCTCTTAGATTGTAAGCTCTGGGGCAGGGTCCCCTCTCCTCTTAGATTGTAAACTCTCGAGCAGGGTCCCCTCTCCTCTTAGATTGTAAGCTCTGGGGCAGGGTCCCCTCTCCTCTTAGATTGTAAACTCTCGAGCAGGGTCCTTTCTCTGCTTAGATTGTAAGCTCTGGAGCAGGGTCCTAAGAGGAGAGGGGATCCTGCCCCAGAGCTTACAATCTAAAGAGGAGAGGGGACCCTGCTCGAGAGCTTACATTCTAAGAGGAGAGGGGACCCTGCCCCAGAGCTTACATTCTAAGAGGAGAGGGGACCCTGCTCGAGAGCTTACATTCTAAGAGGAGAGGGGACCCTGCTCGAGAGTTTACAATCTAAGAGGAGAGGGGACCCTGCCCCAGAGCTTACAATCTAAGAGGAGAAAGGACCCTGCTCGAGAGCTTACAATCTAAGTGGAGAGGGGACCCTACAGACCCAGGGCCCAAAACTGGGGTCCAGACCCCAGGGCCCAGACCCCAAGGCCCAGTCCCAGGGCCCATACCCCAAGGCCCAGACCCCAAGGCCCAAACCCAGGTTGGAAAACTGAAATGTGCACCCCCCAAATAAGGCCTATTAGCCCCCAAATGACCCAACATACCTATACATGAGTGGTATCAATTTACTCAGAAGATGTTGCTGAACATATTTTGGGGTGCTTTTTGGCAGTAAACCTTAAAGTTCACAGTACATGTATTCTTAAATTGCATTAAAAAAAAATCACCAAAAAAGGTATTTCTCTCAAAATTTGGCATAGATTTGTGGTAAAATGGTTGCATGGAAAGAGTTAAAGTACACCAAGTTTGTTGATTTGTGTACTTTAAAAAAATATGTATATGTGGCGGGTTATTCAGGAATTAGTGACAGATATCAGTGTTACAATGTCACTATGACTACTTTTGAAAATAAACTCTTTGGAAATGGCAAAGTGCTACTTGCACTTATTGTTGCATAAGAGAAGGAAAAAAACGAGGAATATGTAAACATTGGGTATTGCTAAACTCAGAACTAAATTTAGAAACTACTAAGGAATTAATTTTTTTTTGATGGTTGTTGATACATAAGAAATTTTGGGGGTCAAAGTTCGAAAAAGTGGTGTTTTGTAAAACCTTTTGTCATATTTCACAATTTTTTATATAGTAAATTATATGAAGTGATGAAAAAAATGGTATCTTTATAAAGTCAATTTAGGCTAGGGTCAGACTGAGGCAGTGCGAACGCGCGTTCTGGCGCACTTAATCACGGCCGCACTAGCAGCAAATGACGGGCAATGACGGCCAATATACGAAGTACGGTCGCACGAAAGTCCGGCCGCGCAACGCAAGTGGAAAATGAACGCATTTTTTCGAGAACGTAAAACCGCTAGTACAGACGTACAGAGTGCGCTGCGTCCGCTAGAGGCGTGTGTGCGTGAATTGGAGATGTCAGACGCTGCTAATGTCCGGCCAACATAACGTCCAGATGTACAAAGTGTTTTATTGATGATCCGTACAAAATCACGGACGAAAAATGCGCATCGTATGACCGGTATCGCGTACTCCGTGAAAAAATACGTCCATTCGTTCGAACGCACTTTTTCACGGACAACGTGAAAATGCGTTCGTCTGACCCTAGCCTTAATGATGAGAAAAAGATTGTAAAATATGTGTGGGTTGCATAAACGAGTAAGGCTAGGGTCAGATGAAAGCATTTTTCCCCGCGAACGTGAAAAAGTGCGTCCGAACGAATTGACGTATTTTTTCACGGAATGCGCAAAAACGGTCAGACGACGCGCATTTTCGGGCGTGATTTTGTACGGATCATCAATAAAACTCTTTTTGCGTCTGGACGTTATGTAGGCTGGACATTAGCAGCGTCTGACATCTCCTAATCACGCAAACACGCCGCTATGCCGCAGCTGCGCACTCAGTACGTCAGTACTAGCGGTTCAGCGTTCTCAGAAGAATGCGTTCAAATTCCACTTGCGTTGCACGGCCGGACTTTTGTGCGGCCGTACATCGTATATTGGCCGTCATTGCCCGTCATCTGCTGCTAGTGCGGCCGTAATTATGTGCGCCAGAACGCACGTTAAAAGTGCGCTGGTCTGACCCCAGCCTAAGAGGAAAATTTGACCTAAACACAAACAGTGCAGAAACGTAAAAACAGCAGCGGTCACTAAAGGACGGATTTGTGTAAAACCGCCCGGTCACTAAGGGGTTAAAGGGTCCACATTAAACCCTGCTACATTATACCCTCCTTATAGAAATGTATCACACTAATCCTTATGTGAGTGTTCCATTCAAATGACGTGGTTCTTATACATATTGCCTTCATGTGACCATCGCAGTGATCGTGACTCATCTGTAAGTATACTAGTGGCCAAAATTGTGGATACATCTTCTGATTTTATCAGTTTTGGTTGACAAGACAATTCCTCTGCTTCCCTGGCCTGGACATAGACTCGACTTGAATCCCATCGAAAATCTGTAGTTAGGATTGAAACGCATGGTCCTGAGCAAGAATCCAAGCAACAAGCAAGGACTCATTGAGTCTATAATCAATTCCTGGCATCATTTGATCACAGAAGAGGACTTCAAAAGACTTGTAGGGTCAACGCCTAGAAGGTGTCAGGCAGAAGTTAAGGCTAATCAACACGTTATTGAAAAAACACATTCAGGGTTATTCAAAGAGAATCGAAAAGTCACCGCACGTTCGGTGACTTTTCGTTCTCTTCAATTCGGTTCGATTTGGCGATCCCATTTCGGCGACCCTGCGGCGTATTCAGCAAGCACCACAGGGTCCCCGAATTGCAGGGAAAAGTCACCGCAAACCCGCCGAAAACTGACCGCAAAACCAGGGCACACCGAAAACCCGCAAAAACATCTGGATTAACCCCGCCGAACACGCCGGAGAAACCCGAGCAGGAGCCGATCACAGCGCAGAGCAGATGACACCGCAGACGAATGGAGTGGAAAAGGAAAACAGTACGCTTGAATGTTTGAAAAGTGAAACGCTGTTTGCAAAGAAACTACGGAACGAAAATGTCTGGAATTTACATATAAAGATCCAATGAATGATAATAAAAAGGGCTGTTACAGAAAAAAGAAAAAACGATTTTAAACAAAAAACGGGAAAAAAATGTTTGCAAAAAAATCCCCAAAAATGCCTGAAAGATCCTTAAAAAAAATCTAAAAATAAAGAGACTTTTTACTGCAGAATATTATAATAAACGGTTTATTAGATATTGCATTAAAACGGGAATATTTTTAACATTGAAGCCTATGGGATTCGCCCGAATAAACCTGTCGAATGAAACCACCGAACAGCAGGACAATTCGGCAACTTTTCACTGCTGGTTTTTGTTCTCTGAATAGCCGAAGCATTGCTTCTCTATGGAGATTTCACTGTCCTCGAACAGGCACCGTACGTGTAGGCAATTCGCCAACATTTGGCAAACTGCCTGCTCTCTGGATAGCCGAATGGCCAGGAAAGGTAACCGAATGCTGAATTTCACTGTTTGGTTACCTTTCGGCCACAATTCGGATCTCTTTGAATAACCCTGACTGTGACAAACTAGAAATAATCATTTTTATGCTATATAAGAGCCAAGATGCATTATGGGACATTTCCAGTCCAAATTGATCTTATTTAAAGATTTTTTGTTGTTAAGGAATTCATTTACTTATGTTGAGGAGTCCATAAAGTTCACCCCCTTACAGACTTCTAGCTCTCCTGTCACCTTTGATTTCTTCTCTGGTATAATTGAGATCCCATTCAGTAAATCAATCATTGTTGCTGGGTTCTATCGCCCACCGAGCTCTCCAGTGCACTCCCTCTCTGACATATCTCAAATCCTTAATAACCTACTTGCCCAAAACCAAAAAAGTGAACTGCTGGTCCTTGGCGATTTTAATACAGATTGGCTAAATCCTAAAAACAATAAACACTGCTCGCTGTTTAAAACTTTGCAGCTAACTCAATTAATCTCCTCCCCCACTCGCATTAATATGAAAAGCCCCAACCATACCTTGTTGGACTGGATTCTCTCCTCATCTCCTGATAGAATACAGGAGGCAGGCGTGCTTGCTAATAGCTTTAGTGACCATTGTCTAGTGTACTGCGTGCGCAAAATTAAGGCCTTGAAATCTTCCCCAAAGGTAATAACCACCAGGTCTTTCAAGAAATTTATTCTTGAATCCTTCCTAAGTGATCTCAAACAGCTCCCCTGGTACAGGCTAAACCTAATCCCAGACCTAGACTGTGCAGTTGAATACTTTCAGTCTGAGCTCCTGCAAGTCTGGAATTCCCATGCCCCGCTGCGTAAAGTGCGAGTAAAAGGGACTCATCTCCCCTGGGTTACAGCTGATCTTACACTAATGTACCAGCTTAGAGATTCACGGTGGTCAAATTTCAAGAGTACTGGTTCCATGAACGATCACTACGAATACTGAAAATGTCGGAATGAATGCACAAAACAAACAAAAATGGCCAAAGCCCATTACTTCAATGAAAATCTAAACAATAACATCTCAAACCCTAGAAACTTTTGGAGAACCATAAGTAACATACAAGCACCCCCAGTCCACTCCCAGCCAGCTGCTGTCAAAGTAAACAACCAAACCCTGCAACACCCGCTAGATGTAGCAAATGCCTTTAATGATTATTTTGTTGGATGTGCCACCACTTTGATTGCCAAGCTAGGAAATGACATGCAATCAGAGAGGCCTCATGCAGGTCAGGCCCCAACAACTGTGCAAAGTCCCTGTATCACACAGGAATTCAGTTTTAGACCAGTGCCTGTCAGTGTCGTTACTAAACTTCTCCGTAAGCAAAAAATGAAATACCAGTCTGGACCTGATCAAATACCAGCAATGCTGCTGAAAATCAGTGCGCCAGCAATTGCAAATCCAGTCGCAACCCTAATAAATGAGTCACTGGCAACTGGTTACATACCCAAGCTCTGGAAGACTGCAAGAGTGGTACCTATCCATAAAAGTGGGGACAGTACTTTGGTATCCAACTACCGTCCGATATCGTTGCTCCCTGTAATGTCAAAAGTCTTGGAAAAATGTGTCTACACACAATTACGTGATTATTATCAATATTGGAACTACTTAACCCCGGATCAATCAGGCTTTCGCCCAAATCACTCAACCACAACCGCCCTTTTAAAAGTCTGCAATGATATCCAAGCTGGGATGGAACAAGGAAACCTAACTGGAGCCATCTTCCTTGATTTTGCCAAGGCCTTTGACACGGTAGACCATGGCATCTTGTTAGAAAAACTTAAAAACTCTGGCATTGGTGATCGCACGCTAACCTGGTTTCAATCATATGTATCCGACCGATCACAATATGTGTCAATTTCTGGCAGCTCCTCCCTTCCGCTCCCAGTCACTTGCGGTGTACCCCAAGGCTCAGTACTAGGCCCCCTGCTATTCACAATATTCATAAATGATCTGCCCAACGTCTGCAAAGCCTCAACTGTACATATGTACGCAGACGACACTGTGATCTATACCAGCAAACCAAATCTCCCGCAGCTGGAGGCCGTGCTGCAAGAACAATTCACAGAGGTAGAAAAGTGGATCAAAAACAACAAACTTTTTTTAAATACTGACAAAACTGTAACGATGCTCTTTGGAACAGCACCTAAACTACACAAATTGCAAAATCCCCATCTATGTGTTGGGACAATATCAAATGGCACACTGACCACAGTCACTTCTCTCAAATATCTAGGTATGTGGTTGGACCCTAATCTATCCTTTGGCCCCCACATCGAAAAACTCTCATCTAAACTTTACCCCAAACTAGGTGCCCTGTACAGAAACAAATCCTGCCTGAGCCCCGCGGTAAGAAAGCAGATTGTACAGCAAATGCTTATGCCGGCTATTGATTACGGAGATGTAGTGTATGCAGCCGCCCCGCAAACACACCTTCATAAACTTACTACACTGTATAACTCATTCTGCCGCTTTGCGCTACAATGTAACTACATGACCCACCATTGTGACATGTTAAAACAGCTAAACTGGACATCGCTAGAATCCAGACGCACCCTTCACCTTTCCAGCCTGGTGTTTAAGAGCATCTCTGGGAAGCTGCCACCCTACCTGAATAGACTGCTTCCCCCAGCAGCTCCCTCATCCTATAACCTCCGATCCAGGACCAGCACCTTACTTGCAATACCACAATACAAAAAGACAGTGGCTCGGTCCTCATTTTCCTACAGAGCACCACAATTATGGAATAACCTCCCAGACACCATCAAATCTTCCACCAGTCTTAAGTCACTCAAAATTTCCCTGTTAACATACCTCAATACAGAATGCACCTGTAAACATGTAACCTAGTGACTATATTTCCTACATATTTATTTTCTGTTAATCTGTATATTTGTGTTGTTAATATCTTACATTGTATTACTTTGTATTTCTGTAAATGTAACACTTCAATGTACTTGAACCCAGGACATACTTGAAAACGAGAGAAGTCTCAATGTATCCTTCCTGGTAAAATCCTTTATAAATAAATAAATTTACTATATTAAATTCTACTCGTGCCGTGACATTTTTAGAGATTTTTCATATAAAAAGCACTTTAAACTGAAAACGTTTGTAAAACTGCAAGGTATCCACAATTTTGGCCACCGGTGTAGCTGCCAATTTCGTTTTAGGCTGGGGGTCAGACCAGCGCACTTTTAACGTGCGTTCTGGCGCACATAATTACGGCCGCACTAGCAGCAGATGACGGGCAATGACGGCCAATATACGATGTACGGCCGCACAAAAGTCCGGCCGTGCAACACAAGTGGAATTTGAACGCATTTTTCTGAGAACGCTGAACCGCTAGTACTGACGTACTGAGTGCGCAGCTGCGGCATAGCGGCGTGTTTGCGTGATTAGGAGATGTCAGACGCTGCTAATGTCCAGCCTACATAACGTCCAGACACAAAAAGAGTTTTATTGACGATCCGTACAAAATCACGCCCGACAATGCGCGTCGTCTGACCGTTTTTGCGCATTCCGTGAAAAAATACGTTCGGACGCATTTTTTCACGTTCGCGGGGAAAAATGCTTTCGTCTGACCCTAGCCTTATAGTGGTTTTATGTTAGGGCTCAGATTTAACTTTTTTATTTGTTTTCGTTTTCGATGGGATAAAAAGATTGCAAATGTCAAAGTTGATGGTTGAGCCGAGGGAGTGAAGAAACAGATAGTATTTTGCGAATTTATATCTATAATGATTTCGATCCATACAGGTTTATGACAGGCACGTATTTTTGTCATATTTACTCCTGACTTAGGGGGTTATTCAGAGAGAGGTGAAAACCAGGAGAACTGGCAGGAAGAGAGAGCAATCTAGACCAAATAGTCAATTTGGAAAGTGATATAAATGGGAGAATTTTTCTGGTTTGGCTGTTTTGACCTAGAATTTTCACTTCTCCACTCATTCTCCTGAGTTTCACCTCTCTCTGAAAAACCAGGTTAGTTTGGATAGGCGGTCACCTCACTAGGAAATAGGAATTGTCTTTAGGGTCTGCACTGCCCCCCCCCCCGCCCCAGTATTTTCGTATGATATCCTATCCTGATACTTTTGTGTGGCAAGATGGTGCAAATGGATAAAGTCATAATTTTACCTTTAGGCTAGGGTCAGACGAACGCATTTTTCGCATCGTCCGTAAAAAAGTGCGTCCGAATGCATGGACGTACTTTTTCATGGAATACGTGATAGTGGTCATACGATGCGCAATTTCGGCCGTGATTTTCATACCGATCCAAACCAGGAAACTTTGGGTGTCTGGACGTTATGTTGGCCGGACATGAGCAGCGTCTGACGTCTCCTAAACAAACAAACACACACACGTCAGTACTAGCGGTTCGACGTTCTAGCGAAAATGCGTTTGTTTGCCGCTTGCGTTGCGCGGCTGAACTTTCGTGCGGCCGTATTTCGCGTGTGGGCCGGCGTTGGACGTCATTTTCTGCTACTATGGCCGTCATAAAGTGTGGCTAAACGCACGTTCGCACTGCGTTCGTCTGACCCCAGCCTTAGATACATTTAGATTTTTCAAATAAAAATGGCCATAGAATTCTATTATTGTGTTTTTTATGATGGATTGATGCTTCATGTGGAACCATCCCGTGTATGTATGAAATATTAAATGGAATAATCAGGATGCACGCTGTCAAAATGTCAATGTTAATTTATCCCAAAAATATGGTGACATGTTTCTACGTGTTGACAATTGTTTGACATTAAAGTTGTCCTCTAAGGCTGGGGTCAGACTAACGCATTTTTAACGTGCGTTTAGGCGCACTTTATCACGGCCATAGTAGCAGCAAATGACGGCCAATATATGAAGTATGGCTGCATGAAAGTTCGGCCACGCAACGCAAGCGGCAAACAAACGCATTTTTTCCAGAACGTCGAACCTCTAGTACTGACGTACAGAGTGCGCTGCGTCCACTAGCGGTGTGTGTGCGTGATTAGGAGATGTCAGACGCTGCTCATGTCCGGCCAACATAACGTCCAGACACCCAAAGTTTCCTGGTTTGGATCCGTAAAAAATCACGCATGAAAATGCGCATCGTATGACCACTATCGCGTCTTCCGTGAAAAAAGACGTCAATGCGTTTGGACGCACTTTTTGATGGTCGCTGCGAATAATGCGCTTGTTTGACCCTAGCCTAAAAGAAGAGGGTTTGCTGAAAGAAAACAGACATGTATTGCGTAGCTACCTTGGAGAAAATTGCTAAAAACCTGTAACCAAATATAGATGTGGGCTAAGGCTGGGGTCAGACGAGCGTTTTTAAGAGAGGAAGGAACAACCGTGACACTGGACGTTCCTTCCACTCGGACGCCCGTCTGGCCACCTCGCTGAGTGCAGTTAGTGCGCCCAGCGCTGCGAGGCTTGATCCTCCTATGGAGGATCGCACATTGCAGTCCCGTCCAACGCATGTTGTAGCACTTCGACAGGGAGGCTTTCAGAATGTCCGCAGCACGCCCGCTGTAGCGCACGCAATTTGTGCACACGCTACAGCGTATGGCTGGCCACAACGCTGCGACAGAAGTCGGGAGGTACGTCAGTACGGACGCACATAGTGCGCTCGTCTGACCCCGGCCTAAGGGAGAGAAATGGATCAGCACCAAAGGAATTAAATCGCGTCTATTCTTCAGTCTCTTTCTATTATCTCAGTCATACAAAAACAAACACTGGTTGTAACACAAGCAATCACACCCATGTAGGCATATACACACCCTCACCATATATACACAGAGCTCCTTTCAGTATGGGGTGCACAGGTGGAGCGGCTAATGACTTTGCAGTGAAGAAAATGTATGTATATAAGATTTGTCAAAATTAAATAGAACATATTGACAAGCTGTCACTTTATTACAGACCTACAAACCAGAGGCGTAACTAGAAACCTCAGGGCCCAGGTGCAGGAACCATGACGCCCCCCCCCCCCACCTTAGGAACTAAAAACATATTTTGTCCCCCCTCCCGTCAACATGCATCGGTCCCCTCCAGGTCCACAATGTTGACTCCAGACAATCATTGTCCCATTTTTCCAGGTCCACTATGACCTCTTCAGTCCATCCCATTTTCAATGTAAAGTGCACTATTTGTATCTCACAGAGCTCCACAGCAATAAATCTCACAGTTATGTGCGCTGTGTATGAACGTATCACAGAGCTCCACAGAAATAAAACTCACAGCAATGTGCAGTGTGTATGAGCGTATCACAGAGCTCCACAGCAATAAAACTAATGTGCAGCGTGTATGAAGGCATCACTGAAATAAAACTCACAGCAATGTGCAGTGTGTATGAGCGTATAACAGAGCTCCACAGCAATAAAACTAATGTGCAGCGTGTATGAAGGCATCACAGAAATAAAACTCACAGTAATATGCAGTGTGTATGAGTGTATAACCGAGCTCCACAGCAAAAAAACTCACAGCAATGTGCAGTGTGTATGAGCGTATCACAGAGCTCCAAAGCAATAAAACTAAGTAATGTGCAGTGTGTATGAAGGCATCACAGAGCTTCACAGCAATAAAGCTCACAGTAATATGTGGTGTGTATCACAGAGCTCCAAAGTATAACTCACACATAAGTAAAAACTAGATTTAAAAAAATAATTATTTCTATAAAATATAGGCAAGCCCCCAGACCCAGGCAGGTGAGTGTGGGCACCCCGGACTCAAGGGCACAGGTGCAGTGGTAGTTACGCCCCTGCTACAAACATTGCCACATACAAGCATAATAATACACACATGTACATTCATTCAAACAAAAACTACCACACACAGACTTTCAATCATATTTTCATACACAATAAGGACATTTAATTTTTTGTGGTAGTGGCCCTTTAACAACACCATAGACTATAATGGCTCTGCTAATTTTACAACAGCTCTGATTAAAAAATAAAAATGTCCTTATTGTGTTTATTTGATGTTGCTGATATCTTACATGTGTTTATTTTATGTTGTTGATATCTTAGCCTAGGGTCAGACTAACGCATTTTTCGCAGCGTCCGTCAAAAAGTGCGTCCGAAAGCATTGCCATATTTTTTCACGCAATGCGCGAAAACGGTCATACGATGCACATTTTTGTGCGTGATTGTTTACGGATCCAAACCAGGAAACTTTGGGTGTCTGGACATTATGTTGGCCGGACATGAGCAGCATCTGACGTCTGCTAATCAAGCATACACGCCGCTTTGCTGCCGCAGCGCACTCTGTACGTCAGTACTAGCGGTTCTGCGTTCTCAAAAAAATGCGTTCATTTTCCACTTGCGTTGCGCGGCCGGACTTTCGTGCGACCGTACTTCGTATATTGGCCGTCATTGCGCGTCATTTGCTGCTAGTGCGGCCGTGATTAAGTGCGCCTAAACGCACGTTAAAAGTGCGCTAGTCTGACCCCAGCCTTACATGTGTTTATTTAATGTTGCTGATATCTTACATGCGCTTTGTTTTTCTCTTGTATGTTTGGTTAAGAAAATATTTTCCTCTATATGTGTCACTGGGTGCATCCATTGTGTGATATTTTCCTCTATACGTGTCACTGGGTGCATCCATTGTGTGATATTTTCCTCTATACGTGTCACTGGGTGCATCCATTGTGTGATATTTTCCTCTATACGTGTCACTGGGTGCATCCATTGTGTGATATTTTCCTCTATACGTGTCACTGGGTGCATCCATTGTGTGATATTTTCCTCTATACGTGTCACTGGGTGCATCCATTGTGTGATATTTTCCTCTATATGTGTCACTGGGTGCATCCATTGTGTGATATTTTGTGTTGTAAACTGTCCCCGACAGTATCTTTCCATCACTTGCTCCTCACTGTGTGGCTTTGGCCACAGAATGGAGTGAATGGGTCAGTCACTGACTCAAATCATTGTATTGTGTGGGATGTATTCAAGGGACATAACCAGGGGGTAGATTAGAAGGCTTTTAAAATCCCTGTCTTAATTCAGTCGCCTGCCATCTCTCATCTGGAGTAGCTTGAAGAACAATAGCCCCCCCCCCACTGCCATAGCCAACATGGCCTCCTCCGTCTCAGGAACTGTTGAATACTGTAGATTAGATAAGCCACAGACATAAAGAAAAACCTTTGGTAAATTTTGCCTCGTGGGGAAAAAAAAATGAACGAAATGTTAGGGAGATCGAAAAAACTACTTTTATTTTCCCTTTTTACATGCAATTACTTCAAACAAAGAAAAAAAAAGCAGCAGCATGCGTTTTATAACGTGGTTTTATTTGCAATGCACAAGTAATTCTAGTTAGTTTGTGTAAGTGTTAGTGTCCCTTTAAGTTAAAGCCAATTTTGGAATAGGGCCCAATGTTTCTTTCTGCATTTTTGTATCTTTCTTTGCTTTTTCAGACTAGTCCTACAAGTCCCTGTGGTGCTTTATCTTTTGGAATGTTATCTGGGTGACAAAAAGGAGATAATGATCACAAGTTAAATACAAGACACTTGGGACACTGTTTTAGCAGCCATGGGGTTAAAGTTTAAAATGCGAATTGACTTAAAATCCCAGACATTTCTTGTCTTTTTTATTTCTACAGTTGGAGCTAAAAAAATTGCTGCATTCGTTAATGAAGAAAATAAGCAAAGCTGCAAGCACGGCTGAGGATGTTGGGAAGGAAGAGAAAAAAGTCATGGTGAGTTTCTGGACAATGATGTTTTGGGTGGGTTGGAGGATAGGGATCCACTTCCGAGCCAGTGGTGGTTTATAATCAGTGATGAGTAAAATGATAGCGCTATCATCCTTATAGTTTAAAAGTAACGCTATGGGGAGGAATTTCTAAATATTATATAATCACAGCCAGCTTTATAATTAGGAACAGTAGGCAGCTGCATCGGGCATCGCTCCCACTGGGGCCTCAAATTATAGCATTTATGTAGAACGCCTTTATACTGCAATGCCACACAAATACACTACAACATTCACATACACTTGTCTAGCATGAGAATTAGTCTTCTTAATATAAATTTTTGGGATGAATTTCTACGTTTTGTGCACTGAAAGAAGACCTCTGTGCCTAGGGGCTTTTCTCTAGTGACCATAAAATGGGACATCTATTCCCCCAACAGTAGTAATAATCAAATTGCACGACATCCTCCAGTCACTCTTATAAATGGCAGGATTTTAGAGGAGGGCTGGCAAGGTTTGGCCTGGGAGGAAAGTAGAAATGAAAAGGTCCTTTTATTACCAAATCACAAAACGTGAATCCCCTTTTTTATAATTTTAGATATTTTTTAAAGTACTATTTTTAAAACACTAGGCCTCTGTACTACTAGAAAAAAATAATAATAACTGTGTATACATTGGATAAATAGAAATGGGACATAAATCGGATGAATTCACTGGAATAAGCTATTTTGTTCCTTGTCTGTGAATTTCCAAATTGTTGAGTCTGGGTGGAATGCTTTAATCTACGGCTGGCCACATGCCCACACCCAACTCCCAGCATGCTCGGTCAGTGTAACACAGCAAAGGTGACCACGCACTGTCTTATTGGTAAATATATACGTATCTTGTATTCCACTTTTGCGCTTTTTCCCTCTGGCGCAGAAACATCAATAATAATAAATCTAGAAATAGAAATGTATCTAAAAAAAATAAATAATAGACACATAGTGCAGATCAATTAAAAATATTAATGACAAATAAGACTGGCTCCTCTGGACCGCTCTCACTGGATATATAATCAATAAAGGCCAGGGCTTTTATTTCAGGGGGTACTCGGGGGTATGCAGTACCGACACCTCACCACCAGCCAGAATTAACAGGAGAGAGCATGATGCTCCTCCCTCCTCCTGCAGTGACAGGCAGAGAATCGTAAGCACTCGGCAGCTCATGTTGCTCCTGAATTCTTCAGTTTGTCAGGCGTGTATGTAGGGACTGATAACCCACCTCCCCAGTAAGTGACAAGGGAGGGCTGCTCCCCCTCTCTCTGCATCCGCTGAAACTTTGAACGGCATGGGGAGGGGGGGATGCAGCATGTTTACACACATCTGCCAGAGCTGTGGATTGTCAGGCAAGCGGTGTGATCAGAGGAGCTGGCACTGTAAGGTGGTAGTGAGTTTTATTGCTGTGGAGCTCATACACACTGTGCATTACTGTGAGTTTCATTGATATGGAGCTCATAGGCACTGCACATTACTGTGAGTTTCATTGCTGTGGAGCTCATACACACTGTGCATTACTGTGAGTTTCATTGCTGTGGAGCTCATACACACTGCACATTACTGTGAGTTTCATTGCTGTGGAGCTCATACACACTGCACATTACTGTGAGTTTCATTGCTGTGGAGCTCATACACACTGTGCATTACTGTGAGTTTCATTGCTGTGGAGCTCATACACACTGCGCATTACTGTGAGTTTTATTGCTGTGGAGTTCATACATACTCAGCAAAACTGTGAGTTTCATTGCTGTGGTGCTCACAAATGCTAAGGGATTATCCACTCAGTGCCATCGTTGCAAACCCCCCCCCCAAAAAAAACAACCGCTAACTGCCCTGCAATACAGATTTTTCTTGCAACAGAGGCACTTAGTGGATAAGCCCCATCGGGTTACAACAATAGTTGTAGTTCATTTAAAGGAACACAGTATTAAAAAATATGGTTCCCTTTTATAGTGTCTTCCTTTAAGTGAACTACAACTATTGTTTAGGAGGACATGAAAATAGTCATAATCATTTTTTCCCCAGGCGTGAGAGTACCCCACCTATTTTTCCAGAAAAAAGCACTGGCCACAAGTCAACGTTTCAATCCATCTAGAAGACTTTTCTCTGGACAAGTTTTGGTGAACTGTCCTGGAGTGCCGGCACATTTAATACATAGGCACTTTAATACATATAAAGCACTGATAAAGGCATATCAAATGTTACCACTCCACTGAAATCCGATTGGTCCTGGATTTCATGAGTTGCAACACCCAGCTGGGGATCCAACTGCCACTGAGATCACCAACACTGGCCCACCGCATCGAAAAACAGCCCAGGTTCCAAATAGTGTTAAAAGTAACAAAATTTTAATATTCACAATTGAAAAATATATTTTTATAATTAATATTAATTTATAATTAAGTTCATTAGGATTAAACCCTGATGAAGTCCAGATTTTAATAAGACGAAACGCGTTGGATAATATTACACACCTACTATATTTTTCAATATTATCCAATCCTATTAAAATCTGGACTTCGTCAGGGATTAATTCTGATGAAATTAATTATAAACTAATATTAATTATAAAATATATTTTTCAATTGTGAATATTAAAATTAGTTTGGTTCCAAATAGTGTTAAAAGTAACCCATTTTAATATTTACAATTGAAAAATATAGGTATGTAATTGTAAATATAAAAATTTGTTACTTTTAACACTATTTGGAACCAAACTAATTTTGATATTCACAATTAAAAAATCTAAGTATGTAATATTATCCAACACATTTTGTGCTCATCACACTCTATATCCTGAGAATTGCGCACAAGGCCTATCCTGTGCTGCTCTGGTGACACCTAACAGTCCCCACGCAGCAATGTTTCTCTGAGAGATAAGAAATTGAGTTATGGCAGTAGCATTGTTCACTTTTTCATTGAAAAGCAGACAATGCTGCTGCTTTAGAACAAAAAAAGGAAATATTTTACTTTTTCTAATTTTATTTGTACGTTTTACATTGTCACGTTTGATATCAATGGAAAGGCTGGACTCTGGCCTTTCCAATGACACCTAACGTGACCTTGTGGGATGTGGGGGACTGGAGATACAGGGTCCAAAATGACCCCTGTATCTCCTATAATGGGATTGTTGCTCCAGAAGGGGGACACATGCCCCCTGTGCCCTCCCCCTTAATCTGCCAGTGTATTGTACTGATTTTTCAGTGCTGTAGAATATGTTGTCGCTTTATAAATGTGGCGTAGTAATAAAAATAATTATAAATCGCTGCCCAGGCTGGCCCTAAATCCAAAAATGCGATTAAAAAGAAAATACATTTGCTTTAGGAAGTAACAAAGAAGAAGAAGGAGCTCCTGGGAGGGGAATTTGAGGAGATCAAGTCTCTGATTCAAGTAGAAGAAAGAAGAGCCATTAGCAAAATTGAAGAGGAAGAGAAAAAGGTTAAAAATAAATTCAACTACACTCACAACGTCCTCGTCAAGAAACAGCGAGAATTCGAGGTTTTCAAGAAAAGAGTAGAGTCTGTGCTGCAGGTGAACGATGAACTGGAGTTCCTGAAGGTACGTTTCTAAATGATCATCCTAGTGGGGTTTTTAGGTAAGCCTTCAGAAATCCAACCTGGTAAATAAAGTATTTTAGCAATTTGAACTATTCACTATTTTCCTACCTACGAGGGGTTGATCCTATTTATTCAGTAGGGTTTTAGGGTCCTGCAGATTCAGCTTCCTGCTCCTCATCTTCCTTGGTTACAGCAGGAGGTGGGAGATACTGCCGTTTCGTACGAGGAGAGAGGATCGATGTCAGGTTACAGAGTAATGAGATGCAGAAAGCTCAACAGGAATACACAAGAGTCTTCCAATGCTCTTGGATGACTCATGAGGGTCTGAAAACCTGTTCAGGACCATCTGGGGTGTCATGGTTGACCTCCACTTCTCTATGATACCATGAGACTATATTAGCTCCCCACTACCTGTCCTCACTAATCACCAAATACACCCCAGCCCGCTCCCTAAGGTCAAACAGTGACCTGCGCCTAGCTTCTCCCCGCATCACCTCTTCCCATGATAGACTGCAGGATTTCTCACGCGCAGCCCCCACTCTCTGGAACGCTCTCCCTCGTACTGTCAGACTTTCCCCTAACTTCTCTTCCTTCAAACGCTCCCTTAAAACATTCCTATTTAGGGAAGCCTACCACCCAACTCACTGACGCAACCATCAATCACTCTCACCTTACAGTCCTCTCCTCCTGTTTCCAACCCCAACCCTCCCAGATTGTGAGTTCCTACGGGAATAGGGCCCTCATCTCCTCCTGTACTGTTTGTCAAATGTTGTTCAATGTATTGTAACCCTGTCTATACTGTGCTTATTGTACAGCGCTGCGGAATATGCTGGCGCTTTATAAATAAAGAATAATAATAATAATAATAATAATTAGGTGGTGTAGATGTCTCACTTCATAAAGTTCAATAGATCCCCTTCTTTCCAGGTCCCCCACCAAGTATCTGTCATGTGCTTGAAGGGGGAACTTATTTTCTGGTGCTCTGGTCTGTTGGCAACGTCTGAAGAAGAAGGCAGCATTCTTCTCACTGTACTCCTCTCCCCTTTAGCAGCCACAGATTGACCAGACCACCAGGGAACAGCAAGCCATTGCTATGCTATTAATGATCCTCTGAGCAGCCCCCTCCATGAAGTCCCACCCTAATAGCTAGACATGTCATGTGTAGAGACAAAAAGGTTGTTTCGGTAAATTTTAGCATCCAGAAATTTTGGACTTGGAAATTTTCAGAATTGGTCAATTCAGAGGAATCCAGAAATATTGGAAAACCTAAAAAGTTTGAAATTTGTTTGAAATTCTGGAGTTGCACATAATTTGTACCCTTCCCATACATGTTCTTTACCCTCTTTAACCCCCCCCCCTACTACCTCCTATACCCCCTCCAACCCCCATGCTACCTCCTATACCTCCTCCAACCCCCATACTACCTCCTATACCCCCTCCAACCCCATACTACATCCTATACCCCCTCCAAGCCCCCCATACTACATCCTATACCCCCTCCAAGCCCCCAGACTACCTCCTATACCCCCTCCAAGCCCCCCATACTACCTCCTATACCCCCTCTATACCCACATACCAAATGATAAATTAGGGCTAAGGTTACTCTTACGGTTAGGATTTGGTTTAGCACTACGTTTGGGGTGATGGTATGGGTTAGGGTTACAGTTAGGGTATGGGTTACTGTTAGGGTTTGAACTAGGTTAGGGCTACTGTTAGTTGAATTTGTCAGAGGAATCTAAAGATATTGGAAAACCTAAAAAAGGTTTCAGAGAGGCCTAAAATTCTGGAGTTGCACATATTTTGCCCTCCCCATACCTGTTTTTACCCCCTCCAACCCTCCCCCATACTACCTGCTATACCCCCCTCTATACCCACATACCAAATGTTAAATTAGGGCTAGGGTTACTCTTAGGGTTAGGATTTGGTTTAGGATTACTTTTGGGGTTAGGGCATGGGTTAGGGTTACTGTTAGGTTTGAATTACGGGTAGGATTTGCCAAGTTTTCCTGTAGGGTGGATCCTGGTATGCAGAGCCTAAAAGACAAGAGTGCGGTATCCATAAATTGGCAAAGGACAAGGTCAAACATGCAGGAGTTCGGTCCAGGCGGCAAAGGTTTGGTAAAGGGAAACGAGCAGAGGTCAAAATCCAAGGATCAGTCAGGAAAAGAAATAGCTTATTGTGCCATAGGGAGAAGAAGACGACAACTGAGCACCTGACTCCAGGTGAGACAGGTTTATATAGGGAGGGAGGAAATCCCCACCCAGAGGCCAGCCGGTCTCCTTTGCCCTTCCTCAATGGGAAGGTCCAGCGGTTCAGGCCCCAGGTAAGCCCTGGACACCCATGGGGGCCACAACACCCATCATAGCCCCTCTGGCTGCTGTCAACACCCTCTCGGCCAATCCCTGCAGGGGAACTTCCCAGAGTCAGGGCGCAGCGGCTGAGCCCCGGGCACCATGCCTGCCTCCCCATGCCAGGGCCACAGCCGGGAACCTGACCGCTACACCCCCCGGGCCCCAGGATGACTGACAGTGAGGGGAGTTGAGCCTGGCCGGCTGAGTCCTGACAGGGTTAGTATTAGGGTTTGGATTAGGGTTACTTTTTCTTGTATTAGGGTTAAAGTTACTGTTATGGTTGCACAAAATGAATTTTTTTTTTTCCAGTAAGCTGAATGAATCCGAATTGTTCCAAAAAGTTTCAGATCAATTCAGAATCATTAATTTTAGATGCTATTGGTTCGGCATTTTGGTAATTCTGAATTTTGGATACTCCCAAATTGCCGAAATACCGATATTTCATCCGAATTTGCATGTGGACAAAATTACATAAACTTGTCAACTAATTGCCAATACAAACCCTGCCTGAAGGAACCCTTAGCCATAACTGGTCAGGTGAGGCCTTCCTCCTGCGTAAACCCCATACCTACAAATAGCTTGGAAAAAAGACGAGACAGAGGAGATATGATAGAAACATTTAAATACGTAAAGGGAATCCACAAGGTAGAGGAAGGGAGTATATTTAAAAGGAAACAAAGTAGCAAAACAAGGGGACATAGTCTTAGATTAGAGGGGCAAAGGTTTAAAAGTAACATCAGGAAGCATTATTTTACTGAGATGGTGGTGGATACATGGAACAGTCTTCCAGTAGAAGTGGTAGAGGCCAAAACAGTAATTGAATTTAAGCAAGCATGGGATAGGCATAAGGCTATCCTAAACAAAAGATAAATCCAGGTAAAGTATCCATGTAATTGGGCAGACTAGATGCGCCGAAAGGTTCTTATCTGCCGACATTTTCTATGTTTCTAAATGTGAAACTCTTGGTAATCTAACCCCGCAGAGCCTTATGACGAATACATAAAAACTGCGCCCAGATTGTACCCTCTTATCACAGCGATTCCTAATGCATGCTGATTTACTCGTGTCTTGTACACAGCGGGCAGCAAAACTG
Source organism: Leptobrachium leishanense (assembly GCA_009667805.1). Classification (NCBI taxonomy): domain Eukaryota; kingdom Metazoa; phylum Chordata; class Amphibia; order Anura; family Megophryidae; genus Leptobrachium; species Leptobrachium leishanense. The sequence continues at coordinate 85,288,032 of CM019074.1, forward strand.
AAAGACACGACGTCCAAGGAAGCGTACAAACCAAAAATCGAGTTTGATGAAAACCTGATGCAAACAATCTACAAAAATACCACATCGCTCAAAGAACTGATAAAATATAGACTGGAACATCCGGGTAAGAAATCCGTGTCCTACTTCATTACACATGCAATAAATTGTAATTAAGCTCAAATATCTGAGCATGATATCTCCATCTCATGGTATCGCACGAAGGGGTAAGTTGTCTGTACTGCGCGTAATAGAATGTTTCAGTAGGTTGTCGGCGTTGCACATTATTACGTATAAGGTGCTTCTGGGATATTATTACATATAAAGGGCGAGATATCTATGTATAGTTTTTAATCACATATCTGGGTGAGATTATTTACAGTCAGGTCCAGAAATATTGGGACATGGACACAATTCTAACATCTTTGGCTCTATACACCACCACAATGGAGTTGGAATGAAACAAACACAATGTGCTTTAACTGCAGACTGTCCACTTTAATTTGAGGGCATGTACATCTAACTCAGGTGAACGGTGTAGGACTTACAGCAGTTTGCAGATGTGCCTCCCACTTGTTAAGGGACCAAAAGTAATGGGACAGAATAATAATCCTAAATCAAACTTTCCGTTCTTAATACTTGGTTGCAAATCCTTTGCAGTCAATCAGAGCCTGGAGTCTGGAACGCATAGACATCACCAGACGCTGGGTTTCATCCCTGGTGATGCTCTGCCAGGCCTCTACTGCAACTGTCTTCAGTTCCTGCTTGTTCTTGGGGCATTTTCCCTTCAGTTTTGTCTTCAGCAAGTGAAATGCATGCTCAATGGGATTCAGGTCAGGTGATTGACTTGGCCATTGCATAACATTCCACTTCTGTCCCTTCAAAAACTCTTTGGTTGCTTTTGCAGTATGCTTTGGGCCATTGTCCATCTGCACTGTGAAGCGCCGTCCAATGAGTTCTGCAGCATTTGGCTGAACGTGAGTAGATAATATTGCCCGAAACACTTCAGAATTCATCCTGCTGCTTTTGTCAGCAGTCACATCATCAATAAATACAAGAGAACCAGTTCCATTGGCAGCCATACATGCCCACGCCATGACACTACCACCACCATGCTTCACTGATGAGGTGGTATGCTTAGGATCATGAGCAGTTCCTTTCCTTCTCCATACTCTTCTCTTCCCATCACTCTGGTACAAGTTGATCTTGGTCTCATCTGTCCATAGGATCTTGTTCCAGAACTGTGAAGGCTTTGTTAGGTGTTGTTTGGCAAACTCTAATCTGGCCTTCCTGTTTTTGAGGCTCACCAATGGTTTACATCTTGTGGTGAACCCTCTGTATTCACTCTGGTGAAGTCTTCTCTTGATTGTTGACTTTGATACACATACACCTACCTCCTGGAGGGTGTTCTTGATCTGGCCAACTGTTGTGAAGGATGTTTTCTTCCCCAGGGAAATAATTCTTTGGTCATCCACCACAGTTGTTTTCCGTGGTCTCCCCGGTCTTTTGGTGTTGCTGAGCTCATCGGTGCGTTCCTTCTTTTTGAGAATGTTCCAAATAGTTGTTTTGGCCACGCCTAATGTTCTTGCTATCTCACTGATGGGTTTGTTTTGTTTCTTCAGCCTAATGATGGCTTGCTTCACTGATAGTGACAGCTCTTTGGATCTCATCTTGAGAGTTGACAGCAACAGATTCCAAATGCAAATAGCACACTTGAAATGAACTCTGGGTCTTTTATCTGCACATTTTAATTGGGTTAATGAGGGAATATCACACACCTGGCCATGGAACAGCTGAGAAGCCAATTGTCCCATTACTTTTGGTCCCTTAACAAGTGGGCGGCACATCTGCAAACTGCTGTAAGTCCTACACCGTTCACCTGAGTTGGATGTACATACCCTCAAATTAAAGTGGACAGTCTGCAGTTAAAGCACATTGTGTTTGTTTCCAACTCCATTGTGGTCGTGTATAGAGCCAAAGCTGTTAGAATTGTGTCGATGTCCCAATATTTTTGGACCTGACTGTATGTATAGCATGATATTACATATCAGGTTGACATACCTGTATCTCACATTGTCACAAATCTGGATGAGATACCTGTATGTTGTATAAACGCTGCACATTATCATGTATCCGGCTAATGCATCTCACATTATTTAATAGCAAATATCCAGGTAAGAGATCTGCATCTCATGTTATTTTTCACATATTTGTGGCTGGGGTGCTCATCCTTGGCCCTTCAGATGTTTAGAAACTACATCTCCCATGACTCGTCTCAGCCACTTATTAGGTCGAGAGAACCTTGTGGGAAATGTAGTTCCAAAACATCTGGAGGACTGAGGTTGCTGACCCTTGGTTAATCATCCCTGCTGTAGAGGGCACAGGTGCAGAGGCGACTCTATGATTATGCAAAATAGGCAGCAGCCTGAGGCCTCACTCAAGCAGGGGCGTCACCTGATAGTTTGTTTGGAATTTCAGTTTGTACGCGCTCACGTGACTGCTGCCATACCACATAAATACACTACTATATCTGCATACACCGGTTTGCCAAGACAACGGTCTCAGCCATTATAAAGAATAGTTTTTGGGGGGCGTCACAGTTGAGCTGCCTTTGCACAGGTGTGACTGGTTCCTTGCCTCAGGATCTGGATCTTTCTCATCACGATGTCCGACGTCCGTCCTTCTCTGTTCACCTAGGAGTTTTCCTTTCTCTATATTTATAGATAAAAAGGTTCTTGTGTGGTATTTTCTGTCATACGCTTTTATCAGTATTGCTGTTGATTGCTCCCACAGACCAAGAAAAAAAAATGCCATGTCTGAACCCCTTTCAATGTCAAACTATCAGGGTTATTCAAAGAGAATCGAAAAGTCACCGCACGTTCAGTGACTTTTCGTTCTCTTCAATTCGGTGCGATTTGGCAGTCCCATTTCGGCCACCCTGCGGTGTATTTAGCAAGCACCACAGGGCCGTCATAGTGCAGGGAAAAGCCGCAGCAAACCCACCGAACACTCACCGCAAAACACAATGAACGCTCACCGAAACCCGCAAAACATCTGGATTAACCCCGCCGAACACGCCGGAGAAACCCGAGCAGGAGCCGAGCACAGCGCAGAGCAGCCGCCGAAAAAACCCGACAGCGCAGACAAATGGAGTGAAAAGAAAAAAAAAAGTATGCTTGAATGTTTGAAAAGTGAAACACTGTTTGCAAAGAAACTACAGAACAAAAATGTCTGAAATTTACATATTAGGTCCAAGGACTGATAATATAAAGGGCTGTTACAGAAAAAAGAAAAAACAATTAAATTTTTTTTTAAAAAAAAAATATTCCCCCCGCTAAAAAATCCCAGAAAAATGCCTAAAATATCATAAAAAATCTACAAATAAAGAGTCTTTTTACTGCAGAATATAATAATCAATGGTTTATTAGATATTGTATTAAAACGGGAATATTTTTAACATTGAAGCCTATGGGATTCTCCTGAATAAACCTGTCGAATGAAACCACCGAATAGCAGGGCAATTCGGCAACTTTTCTCTGCTGTTTTGTGTTCTCTGAATAGACGAAGCATTGCTTCTCTATGGGGATTTCACTGCCCTCGAACAGGCACCGTATGTGCAGGCAATTCGCCAACATTTGGCGAACTACCTGCTCTCTGAATAGCCGAATGGCCAGGAAAGGTGACCGAACGCTGAATTTCAGCGTTCGGTTACCTTTCGGCCCCAAATCTGAGCTTTTTGAATAACCCTGTATGTTTTTCTTTATTAAAAAAAAATAATGATACAATATTCACAAACTCCCCCTGAATGACAGGAGGGGGGAAATGAGTTCCTGTTATAGTCAAAAGATCGTTGTGACCACTTTCTGATCTCTCATACAGATAGGGATTCCAGCTTGCTTGAAAAGACGTCAAACTTACAAATGAATGAATTCCCAGAATGGAGGCGGCATCATCCTGCATCAAGTGCCACGCCAGGGCATGAGGGAGAATTCAAAAAACGTAAGTGACAGATTATCTTATCGCGTCCAATCAGGGGTCTAGTCCTAAAAAATAAGCTGGATGGGCCATCAGGTGGGCCCAATTATAGCTGCCGTCTCAGGAGTCAATTCTTAAAAAAAAAATCAGTGTGGGAACGTCTGCCAGTTAACCAAGTCAACTTGGTCTCCTGTAGCACACCACCCACACGCTAATTTGATATTAATGTGTTTGCATGTAGGCAGAGTTTTATGGAAAATGTGAACGCCTATATAAAAGCTTTATAGTGTGTGGGACCAATGGGAACTTTGCTCCCCTCTGTCAGGTATGGAGGCTGCCAGGCCGATGCCTCTTACTCACCCCTCCTGCGTGGGGTCAGATCCGGCGTCCGATGCCCGGGGCGGCGTTCGGATCTGCCAGCTTCCTGGGGCTCGTCACGGGCCTCGGCTGGCGCCGTCGTAAAATTGTTCCCTGGCTCCACAGGCGTCTGACGTCAGCGGTGGGCCTTGGAGAGCGACGGCCCAAGGTCAGCTGACCGAGGAGTGCTGGAGCCCTGGACACAATGGGTGGCAGGGGGAGGATTCATCCCTTCGGTACCGTGCCTTGGGACTTTTCCACCCACGTCACAACCACCGCATCTTGGGCTCCTACCCGACCCCATGACCACCACTGACATAATGTCTGAGTTTTTACCATGGAGCCCGCGGACCTGGCCGAGGCCCTACCCTCTCTCACCCGACAAATGGGCCTGCTTGCTCAAGTAGCGCAACAGATGCAGACCTCGCAAAACCACCTGCAGGAGATTCGGACTGCCACTACCAGTAGACCTCAGGCACTACCTTCCTCGATATCCCCCACCTCTCTGGCTGATTCATTGTATTATGAGCCAGCGTTGCTCATGCCTGAGAAATTCACTGGCGACCATAGCCTATGTCAGGCGTTTATGACAGGATGCCAAATCCTTTTTCCCTGAAACCCCATACTTATGCCATAGATTTCATCAAGAGTGCAAACCGTTATCTCTCTATTGGCTGGCGAGGTGCGTACATGGGCCCATAACCTGATACAGGCTCATGATCCGATCTTGCATACCTGGGACTCCTTTTCAACCGCCTTGGAAGTTATGTACGGTGATCCATTTCACCCCACCTCTAAGAAAGAGGTTCAAAGATTTATTGGTTTCTCCAATTTCTATAGGAAGTTCATTAGGAACTTTTCTAGACTCAAACCCCACACAGATCTCCTGAAACAGGAAAGTAAATTCAAGTGGACTGAAAAGGCCCAAAACGCCTTCCAGGAGCTACAACATTGTTTTGCATCTGCTTCCATCTTGGTACAGCCCAACGCCAATGAACCTCTCTATCTGGAGGTTGGCGCTTCTGAGACCACAACCGGTGCCGTCCTATCCCAACATGGATCCTCTGATGATAATCTCCACCCTATAGCTTACGATTCTAAACGTCTTACTTCTGCAGAAAGCAACTATGTCGAGGGTGATAGAGCGCTCCTAGACATTAAGAGGGCCCTAGAAGAATGGCGACACTTGCTCGAAGGGCCCGGCATCCCATCACTATCTACACGGACCATTGCAACCTCAAATATTTAAAAAAGATTAAAAGCCTGACGAGCCAGATGGTCTCTTTTTTTTATCCAGATTTTGTTTCCATATCACGTATCACCCAGGTACGAAAAATGGCAAGGTTGATATCCTCTCAAGACGCCTTACTGAAATCAATGGTACATTAAAACCCAGTCCTACCATCCTTCAACAAGGACATTTCCTTGTCGCCCAAACCCGCGTATTGAATAAAATACGTTCCCTGGCCCCTAATACTAACCTACCCCTTTCCATAGAAGGCCTGCCTCTGTCCCGCAACCGGACCTTCATCCCGACCGAGACCCTTTTCAAATACCTAGAGATGTGTCATTACACTCCTCCAGCAGGACACACAGGTATATGAAACACTATACTCCTTGTAAATTGTCATTTTTGGTGGCCCAAAGCAGACAACGATATAAAAAAAATACGTCCGAGCTTGTACTGTATGTGCCCTATCAAAACACACATCCCAAACCCCACAGGAGATCTACACCATGTACCTATTCCTTCCAGTCCTTGGTCCGACATCTCTATCGACTATAGAGTCGACCTTCTTCCTTCCTAAGGTAACACCACCATTATGGTGGTCATAGACCGCCTTACGAAAATGGCACATTTCACCCCCTTTCCTGGACTACCCACAGGAGAAATCGCCATGTTTCTGACCCATATTTTTCACCTACATGAAGTACCCAAATCAATAATAGGGATGTGCGTTTCGGGTTTCGGAATTTCGGAATTTTCACGAAATTTCCCGATTCGTGTTTTCGGATGCGGCCGAATTTCCGAAAAATTTTAGATCCGAAAAGTTCAGATCCGAAATGTTTTCCGAGCCGAAACGAAATATTTTCGGATTTTTCGAATGGGCTTGAAATGTGGCAAACGAGGAGAACAGATGTTCCGAAAAACTAAAATTTTCCGAAAAACGAAAATTTTTCGAAAAACGAAAATTTTGTAAAAACGAACATTTTCTGAAAAACGAAATTTTTTCGAAAAAACGAAAAGTCGATGCAAAAAACGGGCAAAATGACACGAAAAATACGAAAAATGGTCGATATGCCGAAAAATGTGCAATTCCGAAAAACGAAAATTTTCCGAAAAACGAAAATTTTGTAAAAACGAAAATTTTGTAAAAACGAAAATTTCCTGAAAAACGAATTTTTTTCGAAAAAACGAAAAGTCGATACAAAAACCGAGCACAGTGACACGAAAATACGAAAAATGGTCGAAATTCCGAAAAAAAATGTACCCGAAAAACAGGTCGAACCGAATCGAATCGAAACCGAAATCGGTCGAAACGAGCCGAATCGAAAAGTTTAAAAATCCAAAAAATCGAACCGAATCGAACCGAAAAAAAAATCGTTGCACAAGCCTAATCAATAACAACAGAAGAGGGTCCCAGTTTACATCCAAATTCTGGACTGACTTTTGTAACGCCCTGCAAATCAAACTACATCTATCCTTCTCATTTCACCCCCAAACCGACAAACAGAAAGGGTGAACCAATCTCTAGAACAGTACCTCCGCTACTTCTCTACCTACCGCCGAGATAACTGGTGTAACATCCATCCCATGGCTGAATTCGCCTACAATTCACAGTACCACGTATCCATAAAAACAAGCCCTTTTTATGCCAACTACGGATATCATCCCTCTTTTCTTCCAGATCTACCCCAAGTCTTCGCCGCATCCAGCATTGACCAGAAAATATTAGATCTACATGATCAGCAAGAAGCTATGAAAGTACGTTTGGCCGAGGCCCAACGTGCCCATCACAAATACGCAGATCTGTCAAGGACCTCAGCTCCAACCTATGCGAAAGGTAAGATAGTATGGCTCTCAACCAAACACCTCAGTTTCAGTGTTCTCCAGGGAATAGGGACATCCATTAACTAAAAATCACGATTCTTCAAATAACATAACGCCTCAAAAAAAGGGCAAAATTACATCGCAGTGCTGTATGTATAACAATACAGAGGAAAAGGCAAAATAAATAGAGTCACTCACACTATAAAGAGCCCTAGAAGTGGCTCTGTCTATTCAGGCATCTGGGTGATTTCAAGGCCCCACCAATAGCCTCCTTTTAGTCTTCAGCAGCCTTGGGAACAGGGACCTTAAAAAAAGGTACACATATTGCAAAACCATAAGTGGTAAAACCTTCTTATACGTTAAATGGCCCACTCACGTGTTCATGAGCCCCAAGTGGCTCTCTTTAAAGTATTTGTGGGTTGTTTTGCTAGACGGCATAACTCCTGAAAAATTCCTTAGGAAAATTTTCCACAGCAGCAGGTATTAATGCAGGCAAAAAATATATTTATTCTCCAAAAATGGATATTTTTCAATAAAAGTAGTAAACCATAAAAGATAAAAACATACACTACAATAAAATGAAATGATACCGCCAGGGCGTCTATATCTCTTGGCTTCCTCGGCGTCTCTGAGTCTACCAGTCCTTTGACTCCTTATTTATGTCATCCTTATGGATCAATTAACCAATAGTGGCTTATCCATGGTCTGTCCAGCAAACCACGTAATATGGTTCTTCGCTGCATGTGTTTCCGGTTATCCCCATATGGAGTCACACGTGTTCCTCACGTCACCAAATGTTGACCTCCACTTGTTTCCTCTTCCGGGTCCGGCACTCCGCGGTGTAGAAACTACAGTAAAAGAGTATCTTCTGTGCATGCACCCTACGATCTTTCAGCGCATGTGGGCCTCAAATTAGCCGTCCCAATTCCGTTCTCCTATTCATGTCCATACAGTTGTTTATATGTCCTAGGTGGAGTAATTGATCTCAAAAACAAGCTCGGTTGAGGGGACCTCGACAAACATATTGCAAATAAAAAGGGAAGGAGACACATCAAAAGAATAACGTTCCAAACTATTTACACACATCATACAGAACAAAGGGACTAGAGAAAAATTACACCCTTCAAAATTTAGATTTAGACCCCTTGGAGAGAGGGCGTCTAGAGTATTCACCCACCTCATTTCTCCCCTATTGATCTCTCTATTAAAATCTTCACCTCTCCAATTCTTTTTTACTTGTTGAATGCCTATAAAGAGTTATCTGGGGAACAGCGATGTTTCATTGTAAAGTGGTTAGGTATTGAATGGGATTCTAGGCCTTTATGGATATTATAGATATGTTCACGTATTCGGGTAAAGAGACATTGCGTAGTATGACCCACATAGTGAAGTCCACAGGGACACATAAACCTATAGATTACATTCTCCAACCTACATGTCAAAACACCCCTAATTTTGAATGTTTTGTCTTCATTTTCTCTTTTTTTTTAAAAGGAGGAAAAACGTATTTAGATAATTTCAAGTGCTTACATGCGGAGCAAACGCCACACCTATAGAAACCCTCCTGGAGACCAAAAACATTTGGCCTAACCACAGGGTTCTCATGACTATGTACTAGGACAGGGGTCAGCACCCTTGGCTCCATGATGATTTGGGAACTACATTTCCCATGTGGCTCAGTCAGCCTAATGGGTGACTGAGCATCGTGGTAGATGTAGTTCCCAAAACATCAGGGAGCCAAGTTGCTGACCCCTGTACTAGGAGATCTTTTACGTTTCTGACGCCTTATTTATCACCCTCGGTCTGTCCCCAATAATTTAGATTAAAACAGGATCTTGTTGGAGGATATAGCAATGATTCTTTACTATCTTGATGTCCCTGGCTCCGCCGGCGTCTGACATCAACGGTGGACGTGGCAGGCCTCGGGGGAGCAGTAGCCCTGGGTCAGCTGACCGTGGGAAGAAGTGCTGGAGCCCTGGACACCAATGGGCGGAGGCGCGAAGGAGGCGTGGCCATGCATGGGAGCCTTATTTAAACCCCCTGAACCACCTAGTGAATGCTCAGACGTTCTGTGCTTACCTGTAGAACAAGTACTCTGTGCTACTTTGTCTTATTCTCTGGTTACCGACTCTTGGACTGTATTTCGGATTCTCCTATTTGCTGCCAGCTCCGACGTTTGGAACGCCTCTTGACTACACCTCTAGGATTCGTCTCTTCGGTACCTCGCCTGCAGACTTATCCTCCCAAGTCACAACCACCGCATATTGGGCTCCTACCCAACCCCTGACAGTCCTGCTAAAATAATAGAGGAACTCCCTTCCCTTGTGGTCCTGCTCTACTTGACCTCTGTTCCGTCTGCTATGAGAACCCTTATAAACTGCTTAATTAACATATTTGTGTAATTATTACAGTCATGAGTGTGTGTGACCGTCTAGGTCAGGGGTCAGAAACCTTGACTCCCTGATGTTTTGAGAACTACATTTCCCATTACCCTAATAGGTGACTGAGCATCTTGGGAGAAGTAGTTCCCAAAACATCAGGGAGCCAAGGTTGCTGACCCCTGGTCTAGGTGGAATGATATTGCACTTGCAGTTGTCTTTCTGGCATGTGACTGTGTGTTTTTTTTGCTGTGTGAGATGGGAGTGTGGTTTTTGGCTGTATGAGATGGGAGTGAGTGTGGTTTTTGGCTGCGTGAGGTTGGAGTGAGTGTGGGTATGACTGCGTGGAATGAGAGTAGGTGTGAATGTAACTGTATATGATCCCATTTACACCGCATGGGTTCAGACTATATATGTATTTGTTGGAAAAAGAATAAGCAAAAGTGTACCCAAGACATAATGGTTTAGCACAGCTGCACAAACACACCATCAAGTCTGGGAAATTAAGGAATCATCAGGCTAGGAAACCGGACAATTTAACCGAACGCTGAGTGCAGGTGACGGCCCATTACGTCTCAGTGTATCATTGCATCATGAGACTGGATATTGTTTGGATCATTACTGATCCGGGTCTCCAGAAGAGCTAAACAAGATGTATTCTAACGCATTGTATGACATAATGGACATAATGTAACCTCCTGCCAAACACTCGGAATCTCTGTCACCCTAATTACGCTCAGGTTAATGTGAATTTCAGTATTTTGCTCATTAAACTATTTAACTGCCTCATAGATGGATTCTCGGATGGGAAAACTGGACCTCATGGCACCAAAAAGAACCCAGAAACAGAGAAACATCCCTTAAAGCGTACGTTATCTTATCAATAATATCGTTGTTGTGTAGTGCTACATAATGTCAGGAAGAAGCTAAAGCTATCGGATAGCTGGTTGAAGAATAGCCATGATAATGACAGAAATGTGCATATTTTTGTTAGAACTTGAATATATACATACACTGGCTCAAAAGAGCCAGTGTACCTTATTAATAAAGTATATATGCTTTTTACCCAGCAGTCCCTATTTGGGGTGCACTCTATTTTGAGCCAGTGTATGTATGTATTCTGTGTAATAGTGGGATAAGCCCTTATACTACTGGGTGATATGAGCTCCTAGTTTAGAAGTCCCGGTGGACTTTGTTGTGGTGTGATCATAGAACTGCAAAAGCCATTATAATGATGTGATGACGTAGAGAATTGGGAATTTCTTCAACGAATGTCACTTCTAAATTATTCTGTATTGAAAGGACACTTTGAGCAAAATACACTATATTGCCAAACGTATTCGCTCACCCATCCAAATAATCAGAATCAGGTGTTCCAATCACTTCCATGGCCACAGGTGTATAAAATCAAGCACCTAGGCATGCAGACTGTTTTTACAAACATTTGTGAAAGAATGGGTCGCTCTCAGGAGCTCAGTGAATTAGAGCGTGGAACTGTGATAGGATGCCACCTGTGCAACAAATCCAGTCGTGAAATTTCCTCGCTCCTAAATATTCCACAGTCAACTGTATTATAAGAACGTGGAAGTGTTTGGGAATGACAGCAACTCAGCCACGAAGTGGTATTCCACGTAAACTGACGAAGCGGGGTCAGCGGATGATGAGGCGCATAGTGCGAAGAGGTCGCCAACTTTCTGCAGAGTCAATCGCTACAGACCTCCAAACTTCATGTGGCCTTCAGATTAGCTCAAGAACAGTGCGCAGAGAGCTTCATGGAATGGGTTTCCATGGCCGAGCAGCTGCATCCAAGCCATACATCACCAAGTGCAATGCAAAGCATCGGATGCAGTGGTGTAAAGCACGCTGCCACTGGACTCTAGAGCAGTGGGGACGCGTTCTCTGGAGTGACGAATCACGCTTCTCCATCTGGCAATCTGATGGACGAGTCTGGGTTTGGCGGTTGCCAGGGGAACAGTACTTGTCTGACTGCATTGTGCCAAGTGTATAGTTTGGTGGAGGGGGGATTATGGTGTGGGGTTGTTTTTCAGAAGCTGGGCTTGGCCCCTTAGTTCCAGTGAAAGGAACTCTGAATGCTTCAGCATACTAAGACATTTCGGACAATTCCATGCTCCCAACTTTGTGGGAACAGTTTGGAGCTGGCCCCTTCCTCTTCCCACATGACTGTGCACCAGTGCACAAAGCAAGGTCCATAAAGACATGGATGACAGAGTCTGGTGTGGATGAAATTGACTGGCCTGCACAGAGTCCTGACCTCAACCCGATAGAACACCTTTGGGATGAATTAGAGCGGAGACTGAGAGCCAGGCCTTCTCGTCCAACATCAGTGTGTGACCTCACAAATGCGCTTCTGGAAGAATGGTCAAAAATTCCCATAAACACACGCCTAAACCTTGTGGACAGCCTTCCCAGAAGAGTTGAAGCTGTTATAGCTGCAAAGGGTGGACAGATGTCATATTGAACCCTATGGATTAGGAGTGGAATGTCACTTAAGTTCATATGCGAGTCAAGGCAGGTGAGCGAATACTTTTGGCAATATAGTGTATATTGGGACATGGGATTTAAATATTAAACACTCTTGACCCCTCACCTCCACCCACACAGTCCACATCCCACTTTTCCTTCCCCCAATACTGGGCAGTATATGTACTATAAAAAAAAATTTAAATACACATAAAAATCAGTCTAACGCTCTATTCCCTACCTGGGCAGCAGTGTTAACTATCAGTAGCCCCTCTCATGCATAAGACGTACCCAAAAAAGTGATCATCTGCGCTTTGACTCCCCATACATCCAGGCGAAACAACAGGGGTTTTTCGTTTACTCGCATTAAAGTCTCAAGCCCACCTGCTACGTCAAGGCAACCTCTCAAGGTGGCTCCTAACCTCATGCCATTGCACAGCCTCCTCCTTATTCTTAGCTAAGAGACCAAAAATTATAGGGTGTGTTTTATACCCTCATTATATAAAAATTGAACACCACCCTTATTTTACTTTTGTTACCCCAGAGAAAACAAAAAAGACTGCAGTCGGAAAACCTCAACCGGTGGTGGTGCCAGCGGGAGCGATAGCAGCGGTTCCACCTGCACAGCCAGCAGTGCTGCCTCCAACAAGAGAGGATCTCCTGAAATGTAAGTACCAGATATTGTACACTATATGCATGGATGAAAAAAATATGACAAAAAGAAGGACAAAAAAAGAGAATAAATGGGAAGTCAGGGGCCCTCCAGATGTGTCGTAACTACAGTGTGTTTATGGCACAATGGCCAATGGTGAAAGGAGGAAATGTATCCATAGCAACCACAAAAAGAACCACAAAAATGGTGTCACCAAGTGAGAGAAAACACGACTTAGGCTAGGGTCAGACGAATGCATTTTTCACGTGCGTTTAGTCGCACGAAATCACGGCCGTGCTAGCAGCATATGACGTCCAATGCCGGGGAACATACGACGAACGGCCGCACGAAAGTTCGTCCGTGCAACGCAAGTGGCCAACGAACGCATTTTTTCGAGAACGTCAAACCGCTACTAATGACGTACAGAGTGCGCTGCGGCCGCATAGCGGCGTGTTTGCGTTCAGACGCTGCACACGTCCGGCCAACATAACGTCCAGATGCAAAAAGGGTTTTATTGATGATCCGTACAAAATCACGGACGAAAAGGCGCATCGTATGACCGCTATCGCGTATTCCGGGAAAAAATACGTACGTTCGTTCGAATGCACTTTTTCACGGACAACGTGAAAAATGCGTTGGTCTGACCCTAGCCTTAGGCTAGGGTCAGACCAACGCATTTTTCGCAGCGACCGTCAAAAAGTGCGTCCGAACGCATTGCCGTATTTTTTCACGGAATGCGAGAAAACGGTCATACGATGCGCCTTTTCGTGCGTGATTTTTTTACTGATCCAAACCAGGAAACTTTTTGTGTCTGGACGTTATGTTGGCCGGACATTAGCAGCGTCTGACGTCTCCAAATCACACACACACACGCCGCTAGCGGACGCAGCGCACTCTGTACGTCCGCACTAGCGGTTCTGCTTTCTCGGAAAAATGCGTTCATTTTCCACTTGCGTTGCGCGGCCGGACTTTCGTGCGGCCGTATTTCGTATATTGGCCGTCATTGCCCGTCATTTGCTGCTACTGCAGCCGTGATTAAGTGCGTCTAAACGCACGTTAAAAATGCGTTCGTCTGACCCCAGCCTTAGTCAGGATACCGTGTTCTGCCCTCGCTTCAGAGTCTCCTAAGCTTTCTTCAGATAGACAGAGGACGACTCTTTCCTCACACTTCTGAATTGAATAACTTTATTGATGCGTCATACGCTTAGACAGTGCACAAGGAACAGAGAAAAACGACAACAGAAATAAATATAAATAGGTATAACAAAGGTGCAGATGAACATAAACATCTATAATCTAACAATACTCTAAATTGTAATCACAGACTATGCCGCAGTATGTGATTATTTACTAGACATTTTCTGCAGCTCCTGAGAGTACATTGTGCCTTTGCGTTGTTATGAGGTGATCTAACGCTCTATCACTTTTCAAAATGGAAGTACTACCTAATTCTAGGCCAGGGGTCAGCAACCTTGGCTCCCTGATGTCTTGGGAACTACATTTCCCATGTGGCTCAGTCAGCCTAATGGGTGACTGAGCATCCAGGTAGATGTAGTTCCCAAAACATCAGGGAGTCAAGGTTGCTGACCCCTGTTCTAGGTGCACCATTCTACACAGCTCCACCTGCTGGCTGGAGGTGCTATAACAACAAAACACAACATACAGCAGACCTCAAAATTTCCACTCGCCTGCTCGCATTTGGCGAGTGGAAATTAAATGAGGGAGAGTGTGGTGGACTTACCCGTTGGCTTCTGGGTTGGTAGTTGGCCGCCACCTTCTTATTCGACAGCTCCAAAATCGGACTCTCGCAGTCCGAATCTGGAGCTGTCTGCCTCCCACACTTATAACACAGGTCTGGGAACGGCACGCTTCATTGGCGTCGTCCCTTCTCGCGCAACCTACAAGATTCACGCCGGCGGGTCACTTGATCCACCAACGTGATATCGCATCACGCAGACCAGAAGAGGAGGCAAAAGTGCGGAGGACGACAGTGGAGCCAGCCTGGAAGAGCAGCCGAGGCGCATTCTGGTGAGCGTCTATTGGGGGGGGGGGGGGAACGACACCTGCTTAAAAACAATAAACAGAAAAAGAGGGACCATCTTAATTTAAGAGGGTGTTTAGGGGCGGAGTTTAGGTGCAGGGTAGGGGTTAGGTGGGGCAACTGGTGACGAGTAACTCTTGAGACCTGGCTACTAGCTTGGGATTTGAAATTTTGAGCCCTGATATACAGTATAGAAAGGGAAGAGAAAAAGTAGGTGAGATAGTCATGGGATGTGTAAAACCACCTCTAACGCATCAGGTTTCTTCTTTTCGCAGACGCCGTGATCCTCACCGTGGATATCAACACGGCTCATAAGAAAGTCTTGGTCTCCGACAGAAATACCAAGCTGACTGTTTGCAATA
Source organism: Leptobrachium leishanense (assembly GCA_009667805.1). Taxonomy (NCBI): domain Eukaryota; kingdom Metazoa; phylum Chordata; class Amphibia; order Anura; family Megophryidae; genus Leptobrachium; species Leptobrachium leishanense. Next base: position 85,303,327 of record CM019074.1, read on the forward strand.
CAAACCAAGATTACAGAGATAACCCACAGCGCTTCACCCACTGCTCCCAGGCTCTGTGCACCACTGGATTCATCAAGGGCGTCCACTACTGGGAGCTAGAGATCCAGGGTGGCAACTTCAGTGGCATCGGCGTGGCGTACGGGAGCATCGCTCGTGTTGGCGGCGAGAGCCGCCTGGGCCGTAACAAAACCTCCTGGTGCATCGAATGGTTTAACGGGAAACTGCAAGCCTGGCACAACGATAAACAAACCGACCTCCCACCCCACAACGGTAGCAAAATCGGGGTGCTCCTCAACTGCGATGAAGGCTTTGTTTCCTTTTTCTCAGTTGCGAAAAAATTCAACCATATTTACAAGTTCCGGGCAAAGTTTACGGAACCCGTCTACCCAGCTTTCTGGGTGTTTTCCAGTTCCACCATTCTGCACATCAGCCCGTTCTACTGATGCCCTGTAGGATAGTGAAGATCAGAAGCTGGCGGTGACCCCTATTACTAATAATTATAAATATATATATATTCAAAATCCTGACGGAAATCTAAATGATATTTTTCTATAGCTTGCCTGTGATCTTACAGCAACGTAAGTTAAAATTTTACCCTTCTGCAGCGAGTCTGTGAGGGTACAGCCTGGGCAAAGACACAGTAGGTCTGGGGTCTCTGGCTGCAAAGGGATACGCTATTGAGAAAATGGTATTTCTTACTGTAAATGCTCTTTTCCTTAGGCCCATGTCAGATGAACGCAGTGATCACGTCCGTGTTGCCACACATTTTAATGTCCGTCGTAGCATAAAATTATGATCAATAGAGACCGGCACAGGACGCACAACGCACGCGGCACCGGACGCAATTTAGGCAAGAACGTCAAACCCCTGTAACGGACGCACAGAGTACACCACGTCGGCGTAGCTTTGTGTGAGTGTGATGGAACGTAGTCCGACGGACTGCATTTTTGGCGGACAAAATGTTTTTTCAGACCATGTATCAATTATTTTCATTTTACATACTAAATTTTATTTCCCACCTACATCAGTCAAAAAAAACGTCAGTCAAAACGGACCGTGTGGTGTCTACGGTATCATCAGTCAGAAAGTACGTCAGTTGTGCACGGACGCGCAGTGCGCTCAGAAAGCGTTCGTCTGACATTAGCCTTAGTCGTAGCGGCAGTATGGTTGGTTGGGTTTTTCTTCCCCTTTTATATCTGGACAGGTTAACAAAGCCTTTTTTAAAAAAACCTTGGGACAGGTAAAACCCCTCCCTAACTTGTAGCTCCTCCCCTATACCCTATAATTACCGGCAGGACCAAAGAGCCTCCCATCAATTAAATGGGACCACCTCTCAACATCTATTTGGCACTTGGGTCACCGTATGAGCTTGAAGCCCTATGAAAGTATGATATAGGCAAAAAAAGACACCCCCTAAAAGCGCAAGGGGTTATTTGGTGGGCTCCAATCTAGAGAAAACAGAACGTTTTCTTCAAAATAGTGTGATTTTAAGCATAAGACAAGTATAGACAGACATGATTTCAGCACACGAGATCACAGCCTGGACAACCAATACCATAGCGGTCACAAGCAGTGCCTGCAAGCTTACCATCTGGATATAATATAATACAGTGGGCATTGAGGGCCCTGCATGAAAGCAACCATGTTGCAACAGGGACAAATCCCGACGGTTTACAACAAAGGATCCAAAGAGCGACAGGAGGATCTTCACAGTGAAGCCTCTCCTGCTGCTCTTTGGATTTTATCTTTTGTCACCATTGCAACAAGGGCAATTTTCGCCAGTGTTTGCAACTTCGGCAAACGCCAGCACTCTTTGAATAACCCCGTGAGTATTTGGGGCCAAATCGGAATGCATACGATCCAGAAATAACGTAATATGGGTTATTTCGGAGGTTTGTGACCGTACGCGAAAAAGCGTGTGTTACGGAGAGGAACGTCAAGGGAATTCCTCGCGATTTGTGTAAACGATTAATGAATTAGTGCTGCTTATTGTGAACTCGAGCCAATTGTGGTAATGCCAAGGGACTGCGATCAGATCCGAACGGAGAGGTCGGCAAGGACAGAAAATAAAAGGTTCATTTACCGCCCTCCTCTCCCAGATCCTGAACCAGTATCCATTTGCTAGGGGTGATTCGTTTGGGATCCACCTGTGTCCCGTGTGGCTCGAAGGGAAGTCCGATTACTTCAAAAACACACAAATAATAGTTCATACAACGGAAAAAATATAATCAAAGCTCACAAAAAGTGATTAACACAATGACAGTACTAGTTCAGTATAGTGTTGTGTTCCCAAATACATGCCGTTGTGTTAATATAGTGTTTGGAGGTTTGTGCCTTTAGCTTGTCCATCCTATATCTCCCAAGCTCCAGTATTGGCTCCATTGGTCGAGGTACTCGGCAGGGACAGTGTTAGCACTCTCGCTAAGGTCATTGTTCCACTTAGTAGAAAGAACCCAACTGGCTGGTAAGTTGCATTAAAACTTTGCGGAAAGCATCTTCAGAAGAAGAGGATACAGGAATTATAATTTTGGGTGATGTATAGGTGAACAATGCAAAGTATAGACCAGGACACAGTAACACAATTCGAGACGTTCATCACCAGTCATTCTCAAGGTCTTCGATGGACACGTTTCGAGGGGTTTTCATAGACAGTGTCCAGTCCTATAGACCGATATGTGGTGAGGTCTTTGTTCTATACCATGTCAAATCTGTAGAACGATTTGTACCGAGGGTGTCAATATACACTATGTCCAGTCCTATAGACAGATATGAGTCTTCTAGATATCACATGCCCAGTTCTGTAGACTGGTGCATGTTGATGGCATCTTTACACGATATATTCAGCTTTTCGGATTGCTACACGTTCAGGTCTTTGTTAAACACCAAGTCTGTTCTGTAGACCAATACATGTTGAGATCTTCATTGTACAACATGACCAGTTCTGAAGACCAAGATGTGTTGAGGTCTTCCTCACATGCCATGTTGTCGTTGGACATTGATACTGCTTGAGGCCTTTATTGTACACAATGTCCACTTTGCAGACCGATATGCATAGAGGTCTTCCATGACTAATTTTGGATACCGATACTTGTTGAGGCCTCTCATACACCATGTCCATTTTCTAGACTACAGTGTTGAGGTCTTCCTCACACACCATGCCTAGCTTTGGACACGGATACTTGTTGAGGCCTTTATTTTACGCCATGTCCATTTTGTAGACTGAGGTTCTGAGGTCTTCATTATATGGTGTCAATTTTATAGACCAGTACGTCTTCTTACTACACTTGTTTTAGTTTTGAAGAAAATATGATGAGTTTCTTTGTTAAAGCATGCACAGCGGTTATCCAGGACCGCCAAAGACATGAGGGGCAGATAGCAGGGTTGGTTGGTTCTTATCCTATGGCACAGTCTAGGGCTCTGTGTTACTCTCAGTTGCTTTAAATAGGCTGGACCATTGCACAGTCATTCTTGTTGTTGGAGGCGGTCAAATGAATTAGGTTGGCCTGGAAAATAGTCGAATTGTGTAATCAGGAAAATGATGAGCAGAGAATTTACCGAGGGTTCTTTATGTCAAAATCTTTGACATTTGTGATAATCATGACTGTTGCAATGGAGGAGCAGGTTACCATATCTCAAATTGGAGATATTTGCTGCCATACCTCTTTCTTGAGACTAGGCAGATTGGGGCTATCCTGAAGCAGGGCAGTCTGCCACCTTTTGATTGTTAAAATGCCTAGCAGATTGTTGCCCTAGAACTTAACTGATACAGGGCAGATTGCCTTCATGCGACTGGTCGACTGTTCTAAAGTTGGGCAATCTGCCATTATGTGACACTCCTGAACCTGACGAGATTGCGATCTTGAGCCTGTTGTGACGTGGACAAATTGTCACCCTGTAATTATCCCGATGCTTGAGAGTGCTGTCATGGGATTGTTCTGATGCCAGGTAAATCACCGTCTTGTGGCTGTCATATTTGGTGGCTTGACACTGTGTGGCAGTCTTCATTTCTGGTGGACTACTGCTGCTTTAGGGTTATGACTCTTGGTGGACTACTGTCATTTGACTGTCCCCAAAACTGGGTCGATCATCGACTTGTGATTGTCTCAACACTGGGCAAATTGTCATCTATTAACTTTGCCGAGACCAAGCAGATTGCTACCGTGAAAACAGGCAGATTGCATTTGCGTCACTGTCCTGACTTTGGGTAGATTGCTGTCATGTGACTGTCCTGATACCAGGTTAATTAATGTCATGTGACAGTCTCTTCTCTGGGCAGATTGTCATCTTTTGACAGTCTCAATATTGGGCAGCTTGCCTTACCTTGACCGTCATAACACTTGTTGCATTGCCATCGAGTGACAGTCCTAAAGCGGTCATGTGACGTTCGCAATGTTGGGGAGGTTGCGATTGCCCCAGCACTAGGCAGATTGCCATATTCTGACTCTCCTGAGCTGAAGTCGGAAACACCAGGCAGATTGTTTTGTGACTTTCCTGACACTAGCCCGATGGCTGACTCTTCTAGCCCCGGGCAGATCGCAGCCACATGATCATTTTGAGTGTGTGAAGCAATGAGACCATTTTAACAATGGTCCAAAATCAGTTCTCATCATTGGTGGTAGTAGCTTGGGATTTCCGAAGATCCAGTGATGGGTCTATATAAAAGCTGGAGTACAGCGAATGTCTCCGGGCCCATTAAGGACTTTGGCGTTTCGTCAGAATACAGAGTTTATGTTCCATTCTAAAGGGTTCCACGAACGTCAAATTGTGTCCTTGGGCCTGTGGTTGGGTGCACTGCCCAATCGTCTTGATCCTGATCAGTGTAGGCTGTGTTCAACTACTGGTTTGACGTTCTTGGCCTGGTTTTGTTTGACAGGTGCTCAGCCATTGTGGAAGCATGGCAGCACATCATTTAGTTGCTCCCACTAGCGGTGGGTGACGTTCGGCGTTTAGTGTGTGGGTCCAAAAAAAAAAAAAAAAAAAAAGGATAAACCACATCTGTAAACGATTATAGGGATCGCTGTAATCACTCAGTAAACTATCACAATCTTCCAGAGGCTGTTGACTGGACTGATGAATGGTTCAGAGATTACCCGAGTGTAAATGCATCATGTTCTACAGTCCCATGACTTTATTTGCATCATGTGATAGATGGCACACATTTTATGCCAACCACCCTGTTCACTGATGCAAGTCAAACAGCGGAGGGTGCAATGTTTATCAACTGCAGTGTCCACAGATACAGACCATGTGCCCTGTTTTTCAGTGGTTACCAACTGGTCGCGTTCACAATGGCAGACCATGTGCCCTGTTATACAGTCGTTACCAACTCCTGTGTTCATAGATGAAGACCACGTGCCCCGTTTTGCAATGGTTGCCCCCTGCCCATGTCAGATACAGACCATGTGCCCGGTTTTTCAGTGGTTACCAACTGGTCATGTTCACAATTGCAGACAATGTGCCCTGTTGTGCAGGGGTTACCAACTGCCCTGCTCACAAGGTGCAGACCATGTGCCCTGTTGTACAGTCGTTACCAACTGTTGTGTTCATAGAGGAAAACCATGTGCCCTATCGTACAATGATTACCAACTGTCCTGGACAGATACATACCATGTGCCCTGTTTTTCAGTGGTTACCAACTGGTCGTGTTCACAATTGCAGACCAAGTGCCCTGTTGTACAGTCGTTACCAATTCCTGTGTTCATAGATGAAGACCATGTGCCCTGTTGTGCAATGGTTACCAACTGCCCTGGTCAGATACAGACCATGTGCCGTTTTGCAATGGTTGCCAACTGCCCTGGTCAGATACAGACCATGTGCCCTGTTGTGCAATGGTTACCAACTGCCCATGTCAGATACAGACCATGTGGCCTGTTTTTAAGTGGTTACCAACTGGTAGTGTTCACAGTTGCAGCCCATGTGCTCTGTTGTGCAGGGGTTACCAACTGCTCTGCTCACAAGGTGCAGTCGATGTGCCCTGCTGTGCAGTGGTTACCTGTGTTCACAGATGCAGACCGTGTGCCCTATTGTGCAATACCAACCGCCCAGTTCAGATACAGACCATGTGCCTGGTTGTGCAGTTGTTACCAACTGCCCTGTTCCCACATTCAAGTCACGTAAATGGATAGGCCTTGTTTCTTGACGTAGAGTTTTCCAACTGCCGCGTTTACAGGTGCAGGCCGCGTACGGATGTACGATCTTACCAACTGCCTTGCAGGTTATGTAACAAACGGCAGCAGCTGACACAGATTCAGCGAACTCTCAGCGTAAAGGACCTTCCTCTGCGTTTTGAAAAACGAGCATGCAGTTATGGTTCCTTGGAGGAGCAGGTACCAGTCTATGGTTCGCTTTTCCCGTGAACGGTCGGAGCTGCGGTTCCTCCTGTCCGAGGTGTTGATCCAAAAGGTGCATTACCACCGAAAAATGAAAATGTTCTTATATTGTTTTATGTGTTTACTGTGAAACCAGCCATGGAATAGAGTTAACAGGTCAGACGTCCAGAAAAACCAACCTATTTGACTTGCATTGTATTAAATGGATGTAAATAATATCATCAGGGGGTGGTACAAAGTCTTGGAAGCCCACCATCAGATCGAATTCAGCTGCCGTCGCTTATCTCAAGTAGCAAAAACACAATAGATCCTCTGCAGCCTTGTCTAAATATTTCTCCACCCCACTGCCTCTTCACTCCTGTAGAAGCTATACCACAGCTGTAACTTGAAACGTATGCTAAGATTTTGGTAAATGTTGCATCACGTGAAAAATCAACAAAAAGGAAACGGATAAAAACTTTATTTTTATTCATTTTACATACAGCAGCATGGGTTATATGCTTGTGCTTTACCAAATAAAAATAAAATCTAGTTCCAGCTTATGTATGTGGTAGATTCCTTTTTAATGAGACGGTGACCTGTATAATCACTATGCTTTAAATGTTTTAATTTATGTAAATTGTAAAAAAAAAAAATTATCCATGTGTTGCCTTTATCTCAGAAGAGAAGAAAAAAAAAAAGTGTTTTGTGGAAAAAATGGTTATTTTTAATTAAACCTTTAAATTCAATTTGACAATTCCAGTCAAAACGGGTCCTAATGCTTTTATTTTGAATAATAAAAATGTTTATTGAAAAAATAAATAATAATTGTCTGAATCCTCCTTACCATATAGGACAGCAGCAAAAAGCATAGAAACTACAGGAATCTCATTTTTTTATGTTAAACACATGAGCATTAACAAAAATTTACAATATATACTACAAAGGCTCGCAGCCCAACGACCAAGAATAACGGCAAGTACAAGTGGTGAGGTGTTACAGGGTGCTGCCAGGTTATGATCCGAGGTTGCTTCAGTTGGTCAGGTCTAGGTTCAGTAACGTTATGAGCCCAAAAAGTGAGGTCATGTGACTCCCTGAATATACTGAATGAGCAGGTTTTTCCATCAATGGGTTTCTTCTTCCCTGATGGCACAGCGGACATAATCCAAGATGGTAATGCCAGGATTCATCAGGCTCAGATTGTGCAAGAGTGGTTCAGGAAGCACGAGACATCATTTTCACACATGGATTGGCCACCGCACAGTCCTTAACCCCATCGAGAATCTTTAGGATAATGCGCTGGAGAAGACTTTACACAGCGACGCGACTCTCCCATCATCAATACAAGATCTTGGCCACAAACGAATGCCACTCTAAACGCTGTGACATCGCATGAGCTTATTGAAACGATGCCATGGCGAATGCGTGCCACAATCAAAACAAAAAGGAGTCCAACGAAATATTAGAGTGTGTCACTGTTTTGGTTGGGCAGTGTAATATATATATCAAAAATAGATGATGGGAGGCACTCAGGGTCTTCTGAAATACACATACTTTATTTACTTCATTAAATATGGGGCCTTTATGAAGGGAATTTTTTTCCCATTGATAAAAGGCCCCAAACTTCAGGGGCCATATTACAATACTAGCGTTAAAATGCGGGTGCAGAAAAAGGGAGAAAAAAACTGCACCCGTAGTTTTCTCCCTTGCGCCCGCGTTTTAACGCTGGATTACAATGCAGGCGCAAAAAATGCTGCCTGCATCGTTTGCGTGCGCAAAGCCCTGGGATGCTCACAGCTGCGCTGAGCGCAGCTGCGAGAATCCACTCGATGGAGTCCATAGGACTCCATTGAGTTTCCCCCTGCCGGTCACATGAGCAGCCGGTTCTCGCCTTGCGAGATCCGGCCGGTCGGCGTAGTGATACGCAGGGAGAGACTGGGGGGACTTTTTCCCCCAGTCTTCCCCTGCTCCCACCGGACGGGGGAGGTGGTCAGAGCCGCGGGACAGGAGGTGAGTATACGCTTCTGTTTTTTAGGCCGGTGTTAACGGATTCCGCTTCTGCAGAATCCGTTAACACCAAGTATAGGCTGTGGTTAACTTTTTGCTAACCACAGCCGTACGTTAATCAGCGCTAGTAGATTAATGGGGAGCGCAATTTTAAGGCATGACACGGAGGCTCCTATTTGCAGTCTCTTTCTTACTTTAATAAACAGTAGCAAGAAGTAGACAGAAAAGTATATATGTATATATATATATAAACTTTGATAAGAAAAACAATAGTACCAACATGGTACGTCCTGCAACACCCCCTTCCATAACGCAGTATGGACTGTCCTGAGTTAACATAAGATTCCCCCTGCTGTCCATTAAGCCTCTTTCTTGCTACTCAGCGGACAGTTAAGTATAAAAAAAATTTTCCCAGCCTCCCTGCGCTTAAGGGAGTCTGGGACGCTTTATTTTATATGCTTGTAATGTATTATTATTGTTTAATCTGTCAGCGTTTTGGCCGTTGGGTTTAGGATCTGTAACTGGGTGTTACAATCCTGTATTTACACCTCCCACGGCCTGCGCTGTAAATCACTGAGTTTTACCTCATGCGTTAGGCTCCGCCCCTATCTCGCGGCGTTTTCGCGGGCTTTAGGCGGCGGCCATTTCAAACTGAAAAGACTTGCTTTTAAACATGTCGCTCTCCAAGCAGACCTCACGCTCCGGTCACCACGAATCCGACTCCGAGGGTGAGATGATGCACATCTCTACCCTCGCTGACCGGCATGGCTTACCCCTGCGCTCCCAGAGGGAGGACCCTGAGACAAGGCTGGAGGCTCTGGAGGCTTCCATCACCCGAATGCAGTCGGCGGTCACCTGTATGTCGGAGTCCTTCACCCGCGCCTGGGCTGACCGTAATGTACCCTCCACTTCATATAATCCCCATTATTTTATGCCTCCCATACCTGTTAACCCCTGCCCTACTGTTTCCTCTGGAACACTTACCCCTGCTCACTCCATGTGTGCCCATGGCCCTAGCTTTAATTTAGCCTCACATCCTCCTCAATTACATTTCAATCGATCCATGAGCTCTCAGGCTCTAAACAGACCCCAGAGCTTTCATGCTCACAGTGAGACCGCGCCTGACAATCTGAGCGCCAGAGGGGCTTGCATCCCCGTTCAACTGCCTGAACCCCATCACATCCCCGCACAAAAAAGAGCCCTTGACCGCGGGGCGTGTAAAGCGGTAGGTTTGCCTAAACAGCAAAAAACGTGCACCTCTCTGTTACCGGCTTATCCGCTTTCAGATGAGGATGAAGGGGATAAGGCTTATGACTATGAGGAGCCTTTTGAAATACATGCGCCCGCTTATGATGCGCAGTTGGAGGAGGATGTTGTACCACCTATTTTCCCGGGGCCACCCCACGTGAAATAATTTATGACCCACAGGGTAACCCCCTGTTTCACCCCCAACCATATCCCACCCACGCTCTACAGAATGGTATCCACTGCCCCATGTGGCCAAGTGGATTGATCAAAATTTCAGGGCTCCCCTAGACCGTCCCTCCAGAGCAACTATGAGGGCTGAGTGTCCCCGACCTACCACCGCGGGCAAAGTCTGCCTTACCCCGGTGGTAGACGAATATTTTGAAAAATTCCTGGGAGGAAAAGGTTGGACAATAAAAAAGGGCATCGACAATGCTCTGCGCATGATTCAGGACAAAGTCCTTGATATGTCAGGTCCCTTAACACGCCTTTTCGAGATGGTGGAAGATGCTAAGCTCTCTGGTAACCCCCTGGAACCTGAGGATGTCGGGGGATGGTTACAGCGCACTATGTGCTTGTTCGGGACGCTAATGCGGCAATAGCGGCAGAACGCCGTAAAGCAATCCTGATAAAAATGGACCCGCAATTCACTACTCTAGCCCCAAAAGACCTAGGTAGTGAGGCGCAGGGTTTTCTATTTGGGGACCGTTTCATCAAAGAGATGGGAACGTATGCGAACACCTTTAACAACATGGAAAAGAATGAGGCCACAATGAAGAAAGTCTTCAATCCCACTAGAGTTTTTGGCAGGGCCGGCAGATACAGAGGGCGACCTGCCGGCCGAGGAAACAATCCTTACGCCACTTCCCGTACGGGGAACTTGCCCTCACTATCTGCTCCAAAATCCAGAGCATCAGGATTCACGGGATCCTTTTTCCCATCACGTGCCCGACCCTGGCAGGGACGCGGGTTTAGAGGGACGAGAGGCAGAGGATATTTCCGTCGTCCAGCAGGTAATTCCTATACCACATCCCACGATCCCAATCGCGGGGCGCTTGCGTCATTTCCTACACAATTGGGACGCACTCACACAGGACACATGGGTCCTCAACACGATACAGGGGTTCACTGTGGATTTCACCGACACTCCATGCCAATCGTCGCCAGCACACCCGTTATCACTGTCTTCGACACTTCACGAACTAGTACACACGGAGGTACAAAACCTCCTACAGAAAGAGGCAATAGAAACATCTACTCCCATACCGCGCTTTGTAAGCAACCTCTTCGTAGTTGCGAAGAAAGGGGGCGGATACCGCCCAGTCATCAACCTGAAAGAGTTGAATGGTTGGGTGGTATACCGCCATTTCAAAATGGAAGGAATTCATACAATGAAAGAGTTGTTGATTGCAGGGGATTGGCTTGTCAAGTTGGATCTCAAAGATGCCTATTTGACAATTCCGATTCGAGAAGACTTCAGGGACTTCCTCGCATTCCCCTGGAATGGCAGAATGTGGAGGTTCACATGTCTCCCATTCGGTCTATCGTCAGCCCCTGGTGTTTCACGAAACTCATGAAACCAGTGATAGCTCAGTTACGATCAAAAGGAGTGCGCTTAGTGATCTACCTCGACGACATTCTCATCATGTCGCAGTCACACTCCACCATACAACTACATCTACGATGGACCATTCAACTGTTACAGGATCTCGGATTTCTGATCAACATGGAAAAAATCGATCCTAGTTCCGTCACAAAAACTGGAGTTTTTAGGCTTCATTCTCGACTCGGTACTCCAGACCCTGAGCCTCCCGAACTCGAAGGTCCTTTCCCTCCGGAAGGAAGTCCGAACACTACTTCGCCATCGCTCCACTTCCCTGAGACAAATTGCACGAGTCATAGGACTTATGTCAGCCACACGACACGCAATATTTCCAGCCCCCCTGTTTTTCAGAGCCCTCCAGAGATTGAAGGCCCGTTTTCTCCGGTCCGGCTCTTCATACAACAGGATAGTGGAGATCACGGAGGACGCAACCACCGATCTCCAATGGTGGATTACAGACTTACATCTTTGGAACGGGAGTCCTCTTCATTTTCCAACTCATTCCCTCACGATCGAATCGGACGCCAGTCGTCTAGGTTGGGGAGCTCAATGCGGTCAACTGGAGACGGGAGGACGTTGGTCTCAAGAAGAGACATTACTGCATATCAACGTCCTGGAATTGCTCGCAGCATTCTTTGCTCTCCGATGTTTTGTGAAAGGAACCGATCAACAATCCATCCTCCTTCGCTTGGACAACTTCCCGGCTGTGCGATACATCAACAGCCTAGGGGGACCTCGCTCAGTTCAGTTAACATTCATGGCACACCAACTTTGGGATTTCTGTTTCCAACATCACCTCCATGTGACGGCACAGTTCATTCCAGGGCTCTCGAATGTGGTCGCGGACTGGAACTCACGGCATTGGCACGACGCAGGAGATTGGTCGCTCCACTCTTCAGTCTTCTCAACGCTCTCTCAGCTGTGGGGTCCCTTCCACACGGATTTGTTTGCTTCCCGGCTGAATGCAAAGCTACCGACGTTCTTCAGCTGGCGCCAAGATCCAGATGCGGCAGCAACAGATGCGTTCCTTCAAGATTGGGGACCGGGACGCCCATATGCGTTTCCTCCATTTGCGTTGGTTCAGAAAGTTCTGAATGTAATTCGGACGCGACACCTCACCTTGGTTCTGGTGACCCCGTTCTGGCCGTCTCAAGCATGGTTCTCATCCATCCTGGACCTCGTGATAGACGATCCCCGCTTGATCCCATCCTTCGAGGACGTATTACTGGATCCGGATCACAGACCCCACCCATTGATCTTGTCAGGTCAACTGCAGCTCATGGCATGGGTACTTTCGGGATCGATGGATCAGCGAGCGGCTTATCAAGCTCGGCTACCTCGTTGCTCCATCGCTCCTGGGCTCCGGCAACTAGAGGAGTGTACGCCTCCTGTTGGACAAGATGGTCTAGCTGGTGTATTGAACGGGCTCAAGATCCCTTTTCAGCACCTCTAACACACGTCCTGAATTTCTTGTCTTCAGTTTTTGACTCGGGCACAGCTTACCGTTCTCTTAATGTGTTGAGATCAGCCATGTCGGCTGGACATGTCGGTTTCGGGGGCGTTCCTCTTGGACGACATCCCTTAGTCTGCAGGCTCCTTCGAGGGGCCCGTTTTGCTCGTCCTCCTCGTCCTCGATATGTGGTAACATGGGATGTTACTGTAGTGCTACGTTTCCTCCTCGCTTGGCCGGATAATCATGGATTATCGTTACGCCGACTCTCGGCTAAGTTACTAATGTTACTGTGTTTGGTTTCGTGTAAAAGAGTGGGAGATGTGAGAGCGTTAGACTTTGGAGTTCGCTCTTTTTGCCAGAAGGCGTAAGATTTAATATCTCCCGTCGTACCAAGACGTCCATCTCACAGGCGTTCTTTCCGTCTTTTTCCTCACAACCGTGGTTATGTCCGGTTAGATGTTTACAGGAATACGAGGAACGTACTCTACCCTTTAGACGTATGGAGGAAGTGGCTCCTTTGTTTATATCTTTCAAACCCCCCTTCCTCCCGGTTACCTCACCCACTCTGGCTAGGTGGATTCGTTGGTTGTTGGATTTAGCAGGGATTGACACCTCCCAATTCGGGGCACATTCAGTTAGAAGCGCCATTGCTTCCAAAGCAGTTTCCTCTGGTTGTCGATTGGAAGACCTGTTACGCTCCGCGGACTGGTCACGAGAATCCACTTTCAGGGAGTTTTACTTTAAACCCGTATCACATTGGTCGTCCGATGTTTTTGATGTTTAATTTTCCTCTAGCTTTAAACTTGCAAATAGGAGCCTCCGTGTCATGCCTTAAAATTACAAAATTTTCCTATTCCATAACGGAAAGTTTGAATTTTATTAATGACACGGAGGCGAGTATTTCCCTCCCATTTTACAAACCCTCCCTTTTATATATGGTTCTGTTATGTTATTGTCATGTATGAATAAATAAAAACATGGACTCTGTGTCATCTTTATTCAGTTACTGTGATTACTTATCTGTACACTGTGTGTTTATTCAATAAAATTATTTATTGCTCCTATGGTTCTGAAATCTTTTCAGCGCTAGTACCGCGTGTCTTGAGTGTTGCACGCAGTTGCTGTTATTGTTCTAACACACCCTTCGTGTTTTGTGCTTTTATTACAGCCACTGGCCCACCTGTTTGAACCTGAATTCTTTCGATTCCTTTCCTCCTGGATCACTCGTCTTCGACTCCACAAGGAAAAGATTTCAAGTGTCGTTTTAGGCTTCTTCGTAGTTTTCAAGAAAGAGGCTTAATGGACAGCAGGGGGAATCTTATGTTAACTCAGGACAGTCCATACTGCGTTATGGAAGGGGGTGTTGCAGGACGTACCATGTTGGTACTATTGTTTTTCTTATCAAAGTTTATATATATATATACATATATACTTTTCTGTCTACTTCTTGCTACTGTTTATTAAAGTAAGAAAGAGACTGCAAATACTCGCCTCCGTGTCATTAATAAAATTCAAACTTTCCGTTATGGAATAGGAAAATTTTGTAATTAAGATTAATGGGGAGCGCAAAGTACAGTAACCTCGCGCTGAAAAGCACAAGGTGCCAAACGCAAACGGGTTACTTAACCCGTTTGCGTTTGGATTGTAATATGCGGTAGATACCGCAGCTAACATTAGTGCTCAGGCAAGTGAGCGTTAACGTTTGCGTGAAGATTGTAATGTGGCCCCAGATCTTTTAATGGAGTAAAGGATTTGTATTTTATAATACCCAAGTGTCTCCCATCATCTATTTTGTTATATTGATCAGCATTTGGGAGCTTGCACCAGGGCGAAGTTGAACACATGAGCAGCGTGTTAATTGGAAACAAGTGTCCGCTTCACATACACATATATATATATACACACTCAACAAATATGGATAATCCTTGATAAAAGATCGCATTTTGGGTGAAAACGTCAGATTTTGTAATGCATAACCAATAAAGTTTTTTTGGTTTTATGCAAGTCCGTGAGTGCTCCCATATTTGTTTGCTATATATTATACCTTGTGGGATGTACTGCACCACGGCATTAAGGATTTATTGAGCCAAAGCTTGAGTGCTGATACAGCAGATATTATATATAGATCACACAGGAAATACCAGCATTCTGTCTTACTCGTAATGCTTTGCCCAGGTGCCAAAATCAAGGGATAGAATATAGGAAACGAGCATCTGGACGCATTCCAGGGCTTGTGTAAAACAACAAAATTTATTCAACGAAACATGTTAAGAAACCGACGCTATCCTTGACAAAAGAACAGGTGTGGGGCCGAAACGTTTTTTTTAAATTTTGTTGAATAAATTTTTTTGTTTTACACAAGCCCTGGAGTGTGTTTTATATATATATATATATATATATATAAATGATTATCCGGACTCACTCCATGGCTTGTTGAAAACAAAAAAAAATTATTCACCAAAACAGGTTTTTTAAAAAAAAAAAAAAAAAAAAAAAAAAAAAACCTTTCGACCCCACGCCTGTCTTTTTATCAAGGACAACGTTTTTTTAAATAAATTTTTTTTGTTACACACAAGCCCTGGAGTGCGTCCAGATACTCATTTTTTTATACATATAAATAATGATGTTCCTACAACCCGACGTAAAATTTCCCGAGCTCTGATTCTAGAGGGGTATCTCCACTTTCTGCACAGCGATGATGGGCAGCGTGTCCCTAAAGTCACCAACACTGGACACCAAGGGAGTACCAAGCTGTGTACATCACTGCAAGCCCCGCGTGGATACTGTCAGTTTAATACTATTTTATGGAAAGCCTGATGGGGATACAAATGATGAGTGAGTTATAAAACCATTTTGGCAAAGTTAAAGCATTCCCAGACTGATGTTCCATAAGAAAATGAAAAAGCAACAAAAACCTAACCGATTTAGGAATGGCTATTTATTTTTTTCAGTGGGATATGGCAGGGTGTCAATAGGCACATTATAAACAAACATATGTATAGCATACACAAAGTATGACAAGGGTTTATTGGATGTCCTGTCCAAATGTTACAGAGCTCGTTTTGGCTGATAAATAGCATGTTGAAAGAAAGGGCGGAATGAATAACCAGAGCAATCCTGGCTTCATCTGTCTTCTCAATGAATGTACATGGTGGGTGAGGTCACATCTGTCATCAGGATCGGTAAAACATTCTGGGGGTGAGAAGGTTGTAGGATGTGTGTTAGAAACGCTGCATCAAAGTGGAAGGTTAAGCGGTCCACGCAGCCTGACCACTTTAATAAGCTGAAGCAGACAGGGTGCGACCTAGAAATGGAAAACCCATTCTTCATCGGAAAATGCCCATAAGCATAGCAAAAAGAAGAGAGTTCAGTAAAGTGATGTATAGCAATAACAACAAAGTGACACCTAGGATCTGGGGAAGGGATATGAAATATAAGTAACTGATGCCCCCCATGGGGGGGGGGGGGGTTGTGTCAATGATCATCCACCATTCGGGGACACTCGCCCTGATTGGAACTATATCTAGATCAATTATTAGACATATAAAGCACGAAAGCAGGACACAAATGGAGCACCCCACTAGGGAGAAAACTCCAAGGCGGAGTGAGAAAACCAGGATACATCTCGTAAAATAAAATAAAAATTGTAAAAAAATAAAATCTGTAAATATAGTAAAAAAAATCTATATAATAATAAAAAAAGGAATCCTATAATGAGCCAATAGGTCAAGGTGCGCATATTAAATTACAGAAGAGACACCCCCTTGGACTTTCTCCCTAGTGTGTTTCTTTACTTTGTTGTTCTGTATCATCAGCTGATCATTTTATATTTTACCCTTCGACTGGTTTACATGTCTAATGTACTACATGCTCGCCGCAGGGACTGGTGTGCTGGACCGCAGGAGGCTTTCCTTAAGGATATGAGTCCCACCCCCATCCTTTTTTTAGCTTGTTACTTGCTTTACTACCAAAATCACAGTAGCATACTAAGTGCAAACACTCGCCTCCAAGTCTTTATTAAAATCCCGACTTTCTGTCATATATACAGCGAAAGCCTGGGAGTCTTACCCTACGATTGATGTAAATTAAAGCCAAAGAGCGCGTCATGTACCAAGTAACAACTTACTGTGCGGCTCTCGTGGTTCAGAAGTCTGTATAATGCTTTAACCTGCAAGAAGAGAACATTTGAATTATTTGTGAATTATTCCACATGAAAAATAGGGTGCCATGCCACCCTCTTCCCATAGGCCCTTCTGAGCCCCCATACCTGTATAACAAAGCTTCCCCTTTATTATTCGCTATGGAGAAGAAGCCGCAGCGAGGAGAGAAATCCATGGCGTAGGGGAGGTGGATGGTTTTCCGGGTGCTTTGTGTAGGGAAGTTTGAGAACACGGTGAATGACGGAATGTGAATCTGTAGGATAAAACACAAGTGTTCAAGAATTAAGAGCCATCGGGCGCTGAGGGAGCCTTGCTAAAGACACAGAAATGGTGGAAAAAACACATTAATTTGTGGAAAAAGCAGAAAAAAGTATATCCACACACACGCTATTTTCTGCTGTCATTCCACAATTTCTGTGACTCAATCTAACAAATATATATAAAAAAGGGAGGGACGGGTCTGTACCAGTTTAACAGCATCATCAGTCTTTATGGAAGCCACCGCCAGGATTTCTGTTTGAGGATTGAAGACCATGGATGAAGCTGTGGTTACCAGGTTCATTATGGATTTGAGCGGTTTGGGGTTGGTCGTCTGTAGACAGTCTTCGTAATTGTATATGTTCACCACTCCAGAGTTAGACCTGAAACACAGAGCGGGTGTCACGTTAGTAGCCCGAGAGTCAGGGAAAAGAGATTTCACCTAGACTACAGGAAATTATGCACACAGAGAAAAAAGGAGGAGGTGGGTGTCCATGTCCGGGGAGATAGTTTAAACATCTTCAAAGAACAATTAACCTCCCTGGCGGTCTAATTTTTTCAAAATTGTGTGTCTAAAAGCGTCTCAATTTTTTTTGAAAGGAAACGTGTTGTTTTATATAGTAAGCATGTAATAATTAGGTATAACTCACTGAAATCCATGCAAACAAGAGATCTACAAATGATATATACAGTCTTAGAATGTGTATGGGGTTTCTGATCTGTTAGTGTCACCTAGTGGCCGTTCATGAGCAAGTCATGCTGTTGGGTTTTACACTCGGATGTATATTCTATTTTACAGTTTGCTAACTTGCTGCCTGGTCCCGGCCCCCCTGCATCGCGTGACTCGCAGGGAGTGTTACCAGGAAGCAAGTCGCCGCGATCACACTGCGGGGGACAGCGAGGGAGCGCAGGATGAGGCGAGTATACAGCCCGAGCGTGGCTCGGGGTTACCGTACGCAGTAGCGAAATTTAACCCCGAGTCACACTCAGGAATACCGCCAGGGAGGTTAAAGGTCTTGGAAAGCAGGATAGGCCACGTTTAACAAAAGGTTGAAGACATATATATTTTGGGGGAGGGTTGAGAGGACTCTGCTGTGCCATTGATTTAAATCGATCACATTAGCCAAAAATAGAGAAGTGGATTATTTTTCTTCGTCTTAGGCTGGTGTCAGGAGAGCGTTCTTGGGAGCGGAAGGAACGTCCGTGAGAAGAGACGTTCCTTCCACTCTGACGCCCGTCTGGCCACCTCGCTGAGCGCAGTTGGTGCGCTCAGCGCTACAAAGCTTGAGTCTACTATGGAGGATCAAGCTTTGCAGCCCCATCCGTCGTAGCTTTTTGACAGGGAGGCTTAAATCACATCCAGCGTAGCTTGCGCAAATAGTGCGCACGCTACACAGTGTGGCCGTCCCCGACGAGCCATCACAAAGCTGCGACGAATGCTGGGAGGAGCAGTCACAAGGACGCACTCCGTGCGCTCGTGTGACCTCAGCCTTACAGTTCAGCTTTTTGTCATGCCACTCTGTAATATGATATCAATTTGCTTTACCCTGAACAGAACAAGAGAAACTCCCACCCACTACCGTGAATAAGGAAAATTAGGAGCAGGAACTAAAACGCTCATTATACCGGACTGGATTTACTAAGGTTTACTTTAAAACCAAGGAGAAGGTCCCTTTAAATCAGGGATCTCAAACTCTGTGCCCCCCCCCCATGTTTCCAGAATACAGTGCTCATGATTCTCTGGCCATCTACTGCATTCAAAGAATTCTGGGAACTGTAGGCAATCAACATGGGGGGGGGGGGGGGTTTGAGATCCATGCATTAAATCATTACCTTGAAGGGGGCGAGTGTGGGATCTGGAATATAATACATGTCATTACAGACAGGTTTAAAGTGCGCTTACCCACAGGACAGATAACGTCCATCTTTAGACAGTGCAAGAGAGGTCCCGCGAATGCTGCCGTCATCTGAAAACTTGTTCAGACACCTTCTGCTTTTCACATCCCAAATATAAACCAAACCTTCATCTGCACAACGAGAACCAAGCGAGAAACAATAATAAAATTTTAAAAAGTGATTGTTAAAGGGCCACCATCGCGTCTTCATAAAAAGTGCACTAAAAATTTTATTAAAAACTCTATTTCGTTAAAGTATTCTGAACTAAAAGATAAACGTGCTGATCAAATATAACGTTAATCCACACATTCCTACTCAATCAGCAATGAGATCAGATCTACAGCTAGTGCAGAGATCCTGATGCTAAGCCAAGCGAAGGGACGTCTCATTTAAAGGGCCGCTCTACACACCCTGATCTCTCTAGCTTTTAAAAAGTGGTCAACCTGCGTAGCGTGCACCTCCTCCCACTGCTGCCGTTTTGGAGATATTGCTGTGTGAAGCAGAAGTGTTTCCACCGTCCACAAAGCCACACCAGGCAGACAGGATTTGAATATCCCGCCTGCCGGACATAAAAATTGGAAACCGGTGACATCATCCCATCTCCGAACGGTCACAGTAGCAAGCGTTCTGAGAGCCACTAGCCGCATGTGACATGTGGTTCTGCCCATGCAATCCATCGTTCTGCGCAGGCGCTACAGAACGTGCACAAAAAAAGAACGCAAGTTCTGAGTGATGAGCAATCTGTACCGCCTACGCAACGCGCGTTACGTACGCAAATCACGTTAGGTAGCTGCAGGGACTTCCACATTTTGGAAGCCCTGAGCTGGAGGGGAGGAGCAGCAGCCGCATCGAGGGAGAAAAGGTGAGTATTTATACCTAATCTCACCAAGAGGACATCATAGACGAGCCATGAGATGAGATACCAAGCTCCGCACCGACATCCGATCCGCAAGATGTACAGACTCAGGTGATCCACAAAAGGAAAGTGTCGTCTCCAACTACATTACATGAAGCTGAGCTCCATGATCTAATCTACATCATGATCCTATGATTGAGGGATAGATGCTCTGCAACGGGGACCATCACCTCATATAATAATAATGGGCATGTAATATGCAGACAGCATGAGATGCCACGTTCAACACCAGGATCATCTAATTTACGCACCACAGTAATAAAGACCATGATCTGGATGCTCGGCCATCTCCGGCAGGGACAGGCAAATACAGGGGGTGGAGATAGAAGGGATCTTTAATCCACGGAGGGGGGGGGGGGAGATTACCTAAAATTTAGCTTTTATTGAAATTATTAGAGATAAATCACCAAGAGTCAGTATACAGCTGGGCCTGCGATGTCCGACACGCACCTGTATTGGAGATGATTTTACTGCAATCTGGAGAAAAAACTGCTTTTACAGAACTTCCGTTCATCTTCAGGCTTCCGATCAGCTCTTTGGTCTTTAACGAAAACAAACGAAAAGTAACTCCATGTGGCCACTAGATGGCGTCATCTCCCGGCCAAATAGGTTAATACAGTAGGGAATAATCCCAAATATTTCTTACATGTTTAATTGAAGAGAAATGATTTACCATAAAACCACTGGTTGCTGACAGTTGGTTTTTAGGAAATGACTTGGCAGTTAAGGGGTTAAAGTACACATTTATTGGGGGGGGGGGGGGAAATCAAGCTACCTTCATGGACAGCAAATGCAAGTATCCAGCGGAACCACTGAAGAGCAGGAGGGAGCCGTCTGCAGACACTTCAAATTGTTGAAAAAAATTCTCATTCAAGCCTGAAAACGTAGAATAAAAGTTAAAATATATATTTTATTATAAATAAAAGAAGATGATTTAGGTCAGAGAGAGACGATGTGATTGGATTTTACATGCAGAGGGAAAAAAAAAACAAACAACGAAAACTAGACAGAAAAATTTCAAACTCTGGGAAAAAGAAACTTCCACCTCTTATTCTGTGATAGGGGGTTATGTTCCCGCCCATCATGTCGTATATATAAAACTGTCGTTGCCGCTTTCCAGTGGCGATCACTTGTTCGCCATCTGCGCTGAACTGGGCGCGGTAAATCGGAAACTTTTCCAAATGGATGCTTTGAATCTTGGGGTTTAGTCTGCCGTCCACCTACAAAGACACAAAAAACAAAAGGGATTAGAAGTTACTTGAGATGCGCCACTCCTAAAGGCTCATTATAAGGTTTTCTGTTATTTTGTTTGTTTCAGGAGTTGAAACAGGGATGTAGCAGTAGAGTAAAGCGCACGCGGCGCAATGAGGTAAGGAAGGAGGAGAAGTCTGCAGACTCTTAAATATAAACATCAAGTACGTGCAGGCACTAATAATACAATATTCTAAAGCACTAACTCAAGTATGTGAAGGCTTTTAATCTCACTTTTTGCCCACCACCATAATGTAACCATATATATTTAGGTTATGATGTGGGGCAAAAACATTAAAAGCCTTCACATAGCATATTATAAAGTTTACAATTTTAATACATCGACTCTGAGGCTCCTATTGCTTCTCTTTCTTGCTTTATTAAACATTGCAGCAAGTGGCAACTAGCAAGAACTTTGAAAATATGAAGCATTTATATTGAATAAAGAGAAAACATAATAACGGTAATAACAGGTATATGGTATCTTCTAACACCCCTTCCACTCCTTTGGATCTGTCCTCTTTCCTGTTCAGTGCCCATCAAAACCAATGCACGTCCCTCCTACTGCTTCTTTCTTAGCTGCTCGGCGACTAGATAAGTATATATATAGTCTCTGCTGTGATATCCCGTTTTTTGATTATTATTTTAGGGATATACACATATATATATATATATATATGTTTTATTTATATTTGTTTAGGTTTCTAGCGAGCACCCGGCTTTAACCGCGGCGTTCACGTTTTTTCTTCAAGTTTCCCTTTGATCCCGCTGGTGACCGCGATGTAACCCCGTCTGCATGCCTCTCCAAGACGCTGCACACGCTCGCTGGCTAGGTGGGCGGGGTGTACCCGATAGGTCTGCGCACGCAGGGGAAATTCCGAACATTCTCCCTGCTCCATCCAGCGCCATGCCTCACGGAAAGACCCCGCAACGTGCAGCCTCCCCGGCGGAGATCTCTGCTCAATCCTCCGATGAGAGTGTGGGTGAGCAGTCTCAACCTCCCGTTCTAGTGCAAGCACAGATGGCTCCTTCCCAGCCTTCCACCTTAGACCCTTACATGCAGGCGTCCATTGACTCTGCTGTATTTAAAGCTGTCTCCGTTTTGTCTGCAGATTTTACCCGCTCATTAAAAACGTTATGGCTGAAAATCGCCACCCTGATAACCCCCCCGCCACTGGCGGATTATGATATGGGCAACACACTCACCGTGGTGAGGCCCCCCGAGATCCCCCTGGCCACCACGGGGAAACAGTCTATGAAAAAAGCACGGCACATGACTGGAGGGGCTGGCAACCCCGCAACAATGCCGGGACACGTGCACCCATCCCCCATTGCTGCACCCCGTAAACGGGCTCCTGCACACACAACATCATCTCACTCCAAGAGATTTAAATTACCTTCTGTTTCCAACCCTGACACCGCTATTGTCCCTGCCCCGCTTCAGGACTCTATCCCTGATTCGGAGGAGGATGACACTAGCGATGTCATAGACGTTTATGCCTCGGATGAGGAGTTCACTGAAGACACCGTAGAAGTTGATACAGCAGCCCGCCCGGGCATTATCTATGACCCTTTGGGGAACCCCCTTTTCTGCCCAGAGGACCTGTCCCATCCACGGTCCGCAGAATAGTCCCCACTACCCCACGTTGAGAAGTGGGTTGATGCGCAGGTGCGTAAAGCCCTGGATAAAAATACACGAAACCGCATGAAAGCGGAATGCCCTCGCCCCACCACGAGTGGTAAAACGTGCTTAACTCCTGAAGTGGATAAGGCGTTCGTGGATTTCGTCACCCCCTAAAGGCTGGACTCCAAGCAAGGGCATAGACCATGCCTTTAAGGTGTGCCAAGACAAACTACTGGACACTATGGATCCTCTGATAAAATTGCTGGATACAGCAGAACGAGCAAAATTGTCCGGTGACCCCCTGGACCCGATGCAGATAACCAATTGGACCCAACGGTCTCTAAGTTTTTTGGGTAATGCCAACACGGCCCTAGCTTCTGAAAGACGTAAATGTATTTTACTTAAGATGGATCGCCAATTAGCTGGTGTGGCGGATAACGAATTGGGCGCTGCGGCCAATGGGGCTTTGTTTGGGAAAACTTTTCTAAGAGATATGAATGAGTATTCCAGGGCCTTCAATACAATGGAACGAGTGTCCAATTCGCTTAAGAAAGTGTTCTCCGGGGTTTTTCCACGGGCCGGTGGATATCGGGGCCAAGCTACTGGCCGTGCAAAACCCTTCAGTTCAGGTTCCGCAGGAGGCAATCCCTCCACTGCAACGGCTCCCGCGCCGTCCCCGTTCTTCCCTTCCCGATCATGGCGGGGCAGAGGATTCCGGGGTTCCAGAGGCGGTCATTCTTCCTCAACCTTCAGGCATGCAGGTACCTTTACACCTTCTTCAGTCTACGACCAAAGTAGGAGGTCGTTTAAAATTGTTTCACACAGCATGGTGTCACATTACATCGGACCCTTGGGTCCTCAATACTGTGCTAGGTTTTGTTCTGGAGTTCTCTTCTCCCCCGCTCCAACTGCAGATTCCTCTCCCTCTCCCCTTTTCAGGGGACGGTCAGACGCTGGTGGAGCGGGAGATTACAGAATTATACCAAAAAGGAGCCATAAAACGGGCCCCACGGGGACCCTCGGGCTTCCTGAGCAACCTGTTCTTGGTCCCCAAGAAGGGCGGAGTTGTTCGTTCAGTTATCAACCTCAAGGAGTTGAATGGGTCAGTGATCTACCGTCATTTCCAGATGGAAGGCATGTACATGCTCAAGGATATATTGAGACCCCGCGATTGGTTGGCAAAAGTGGATCTCAAGGATGCATACCTGACCATCCCTATTGCCAAGGAATCACGGGATTTCCTTCAGTTCCGTTGGGGTCCCGACCTATGGCGATTCCGTTGCCTGCCGTTCAGCCTATCTTCGGCTCCTTGGTGCTTTACTAAGATGCTGAAACCGGTCGTAGCATGGCTGCGCGCCAAAGGGGTCCGTCTCATTATATATTTGGACGACGTGTTGCTGATGGCCTCCTCGGAAATTCAGCTACGCCTCCACGTATATTGGACGGTCAATCTTTACCAGTCTCTGGGATTTCTGGTGAATCAAGAAAAATCTATCCTCTCTCCATCTCAAACCCTGGAATTTCTGGGATTCGGGGTGAACAGTGTCCTGATGTCTCTCACTGTCCCTCTACCCAAGTGCCGATCAATCTTACGCGAAGTTCGGCCCCTTTTGGAGGCTCACACCCCATCCTTACGAGACCTAGCTCGCGTGATCGGTCTTCTAGCGGCCACACGGCTGGCTGTCAAACCAGCCCCGTTACATTATCGGGCCCTCCAACGCCTGAAGGCCCTTTTTCTCAGACGGGGTCTCCCCTATTCCGCTCCGATCTCTCTCTCGGGAGAGGCCAGACTGGACTTGGAATGGTGGATCGCTCACCTCCACTCCTGCAACGGCAGCTTTCTCCGACGTGATATCCCTTTGGGGACCATTTCACGTGGATCTTTTTGCCTGCCGGCTCAACGCCCATCTTCCGGTCTTCTGCAGTTGGCGGCCAGACCCACTGGCAGAGTCAACGGACGCTTTCCTTCAGGATTGGTCCGGGGCTCGCCAGTACGCCTTCCCGCCATTTCAACTGATAGCTCGCACACTGCGTCAGGTCAAGACTCAATAGGCCCAGATTGTGATCATCACCCCCATTTGGCAGAACCAGCCTTGGTTCCCGGTGCTATTGGATCTCCTCATGGATGTTCCCCGTTCTCTCCCCCGACTCACCCGGATCTCCTGAGAGACGCCTCCAGGCAACCTCACCCTCTCCCTCTCCTGTCACCAGGATCCAGTCTGTTATTGGCCTCACTGGTTTCGGGACGCCCGGGGGAGCCGGAGAGATTTCAGCCCGAACTACTGCACTCCTACGCCAGGCGTGGGCCCCAGGTACTAGATCCTGCTATAAATCAGCTTGGCTCACCTGGCATCATTGGTGTCTGTCAAGGGATCAAGATCCCTTCCAGGCCCCTTTGAGCTTTGTTTTGGATTTCCTTACGGAGATTTTCGATCAGGGCAAAGCTTATCGCACACTTAATGTGTTTAGATCAGCTTTATCGGCTTACCATGTTGGTTTTCAGGGGACACCTTTGGGCAAACACCCGTTGGTGTGTCGTCTGCTTAAGGGTATCAGATCTGACCGTCCTCTGTTGCCTAGATATACGACAACTTGGGACGTGCATATACTCCTTGACTTTTTGGAACAATGGCCCTCTAACAAGGATTTAACCCTACGTCAACTTTCGGCTAAGTTATTGGCCCTTCTTTGTATGATTTCTTGCAAACGGGTGGCTGATGTCAGGGCGTTAAGACTTCAAAGCCCGTTCTTTCATACCAGAAGGCGTGCGCTTTGACATCTCCCGCCGTACTAAACGTCCATTTCGTCTGTCTTTTACCCGGCCTTCCCATCGCGTCCGGCTTTATGCCCGGTCCTTTGTCTTCAGGAATACGAATCTCGTACTGCCGCCCTCCGGGGCACGGAGGTCTCACCTCTTTATTTCATTTAAATCTCCCTTCGCTTCGGTAGGTACCACTATGCTTGCACGCTGGCTTCGTTGGCTCTTAGTATTAGCGGGTGTAGATACCTCAATTTTTGGAGCTCATTCGGTTCGTAGCGCTGTTGCTTCTTCCGCTGTTTCGGCAGGTTGTCGGTTGGAGGACCTATTGCGATCAGCTGACTGGTCCAGAGAATCCACCTTCCGCTCATTCTATTTCAAACCTGTTGTTCATTGGTCATCCGCAGTTGTGGGTTAGCTTTGAACAAGCAATAGGAGCCTCAGAGTCGATGTATTAAAATTATAGAATTTAGCCAAGTATGACGATAAGTTAGAATTTTAATAATAAGACTCTGACGCGAGTATTGCTCACCACTCCCGCCGCTATTGTGTTTTTTTGGTTATTTCCTGGGTCTGCGGATCCAATATCTTACACTCTCACGTTTTTTCTTTCCTCAGCCTCATAAAGGATTTCCTGGTTCCCGGTGGATTGCCCTTTGGGTTCCCTATACACATACACTGATCACCTCGTACATCAAAGAAAGAGGAAGTAGGAGGGACGTGCATTGGTTTTGATGGGCACTGAACAGGAAAGAGGACAAATCCAAAGGAGTGGAAGGGGTGTTAGAAGATACCATATACCTGTTATTACCGTTATTATGTTTTCTCTTTATTCAATATAAATGCTTCATATTTTCAAAGTTCTTGCTAGTTGCCGCTTGCTGTATGTTTAATAAAAGCAAGTAAGAGAAGCAATACTCGCCTCAGAGTCTTATTATTAAAATTCTAACTTATCGTCATACTTAGCTAAATTCTATAATTGTAGAAGACATTTTCACGTCCCAGCAATTCAGAGACCTGCTTTACCCACAGAGCTCATGCGGACGCACAAAAGTGAAAAGTTGGAGACTCCCTTTACATGTCCTACCCAGAGTTCCTTGCTACATATGGGGAATGTAGCACATGAACGCTGTGAGTAAAGCAGTTCTCCGAATTGCTGGGATGTGTAAATGTCTACAATTATAAAACAAATTATATACATACACACACACCCCCGAAACGGATTTGAGACACACACACACACACACACACACACTTAGGCCCCTATTACATTCTTCGTGCAATTTCATCCGCGTAGTGCAAATGTTTTTGCGCGCATTGTCCAGCGTTATCGTGTGAAAATTAATGGTGTTATTACGATCCGAACGCATTTTCTCATCGGTAAAAAAATAACGCTCGTAAAAACGACGCGCAAAACAAAGAGTAATACGCGCGCAGTAACGTGGCACACGTAAATCAGTGTGCAGACTTTTTTTCACGGGATTCAGCCAATCAGAATTAAGAACCTTAATTGACATCAATTGACTCACTTAAGTTTTTGCGCCTGTCAAAGTAAATCTGCGTATACATGCTGCAGCAATAATAAAAAACACGCGCAAATTCACAATTTTATTTTGTTTGGGTATGTGTAGAATGTGTAACTATGCTGTTCTGTATATTTTTTTTCTCGTGCTGGTGTTTTTCGTTTCGGCCAGGACGATCCGATTTGCAGTTATCACCAGCTTTTCAAAGTCGTTAAAATTATGCACGCAAATGTCGTTCGTAAAAAGATGCGCATCGATTGTAATACCATTCACGTACCAGCGCACGAACGCATTTGCGCTCACAATGTTAAGTATAGGATGCGCACAGTTCAACACGCTCGAGCAGGTCCATCCGCGTTAAACGATAACGCGCATCGTTTGCGCGTTCGTTGTAATACGACGTTCAGCGCAAAAGGGTTTTGCACCTCGCGCAAATGCGCATTTGCGCACGCAAGAACAAATGCACGAGGAATGTAATAGGGGCCCTATATTCATATAAACACTCACACACCAAGATTGATTTGGTGTCTATTATATATATATATATATATATATTTTACACACACAAGTTTGTTTTAGAGTAACGTATTATTAGCGCCTGCACATGTGAGTTTTATGTTTTTACTAACAACCACAAAGCAATACAAAACAGGGGCATAAAGATTGACACAGTGTGGGCTTAACCCAACGATACTATGCAGAACAAAATTGCACCAAGTGCAAACAAAGTGTCAAACAACACAATAATTTTATAAGCAAAGACGCACTGGTTAAAACCAACCAAAATAGCAAGTGAATGAGTGGAGCGTGGGGAGAGCGGCACCTGGTATGAGTCCACAACAGCTGAAAGTACATACAAAGAGGGGAGCGTCAACGCAAGACCTGTCTAAATACCTCAGCGGTTCGAACCGCTTACACACCTCTGATCTATAAACATAAAAGAAACCGGGGTTGTCCGCTCAAAAAACCTCCACAGAAACGGAAAGAGGTGACTGTTAAAAACAAAGCAGAAATGACACGCTCGAAGTGTTTCGCCCGGGACGGGCTTAATCTTGAGCTGTAGGTGCCGCTCTCCCCACGCTCCACTCATTCACTTGCTATTTTGGTTGGTTTTAACCAGTGTGTCTTTGCTAATAAAATTATTGTGTTGTTTGACACTTTGTTTGCACTTGGTGCAATTTTGTTATGGTTTTACTAGCAGAGTGGTGTGGTACGCCCGAGCGGAGCAGCCATCACCACCAGAGTTATTATTTTAATCTTTTAAATAGGGGGAGAAATAACATTTTAAAACATAAATAAAATATATATATAAAAAAATATTAGAAAAAAAAAATCACTAGGGGCAGGAAAAAAATAATAGATGGGGGGGAAATCAGAAAAGGCTTGTTTTTAAAAATACACCGAACTGATTTAGCACAAGATTAAAACTCACTAAAATGTCACTTTTAGGCCTGTCACCGGGTGAGCAACCTCCAGTCATCAGTGAGCGATCCTGGTTATTTTGCCACTACATATCCCATAATACGGTCTTAATGTTGGCATCATGGGACACACTGTTCAGACATATCAGGGGTGACATCACTACCGGCTCTATGGGCGGCACATGAAAAAAATAATGTAATTACCTGAAATAGAGAGATTGTGCGATCCACTCCTGCCGTCATCACGACCTGGGCCAGCGGGTGAAACTGAACGGAGGTAAGTGGAACCTTTGATAACCTTTCGTGGTTGGCGCTCAGGCACTTCTTCACCTGGAAAAGCATGATTTATCAGCTCAGAGGTCTGTGCCAGAAAAACGACACGCTAGGGTAACATTACAATCAGTTTATCACAAGCACAAGGGATACATTGTGGGGTCATATTGTTCACATTATTAAACCTGTGATTAATGCAAGCAGGAGGAGATGCCGAGCTCTCCATGCAGATTAATGCGAGTTATCCTGTTACTCCCACCCCACCCCACACTGAACAAAGACCATAAGGGTCACAGAGCCGGTCTTCTAGTGTCCTGAATGAAGCCAAGTAAGGAGGAAAAAATAAGTAAATGGTATCGGTTATCCCTATCCCACTTCTGACACCAGAGAAAACTGATAGGAGTCGCCCTGCCATCGTGTTGGTCTTAACCCCTTAGTGTTCAGCCAGGTTGATCAAGGTCTTATCTTTCGAGATCTCGGGAAGCCGGAGACCATGAACACTAGGGCTGAAACAACTAAATCGATGATTAAAATAGTTGTCAACTATTTCCATTATCGATTAAACAGTGTGTGCTGTACACAGGACGATTAATCGACACCGATTAGAGTCAGACTGAGTTAAACGTAAAGAACCTCAGCTTCGGAGCTGATTGGAGAAGACGCGCCGCTGCTTTACTAGGTATGATTTAGTTCTAGGATTAGGTCAGACACAACCAGTTTGTTTTTATTCCGTTTACAACAGTAGCAGAACTAGAACCCAAACAATAGGATACGGCCACTGGGTGAAGGAGCTGTATGCCTGTGTTTTATACTTCCTTGAAGCTGGAGTCCTGTGCCACCACCCAACCCTTCCTGCCACACCCTCTTTGGTCGGGAACTACCATGCCCTCCCTTTGGTCTGGTCCTTTTCCCCAAACTCACTCCCACACTCAGATCCGATCTTTTGTCCATACCCACTCACTCTCACACTCCGATCAAGCCACTTGATCAAAGTCACTCCCTTCCACCTCCAGTCTCTCCTCCCAGTTTGTTCACGAAATTATTTAAGTGGGACACTCTACGCACCCTGACCACTTTAGCTTATTAACCCAGATTTCATGCTGACATCATCATCTATGACCAAGTGCTTGTAGTCGCGTTCATTTGAGAAAGCAAACATGGGCTTAAGCTGCGCTCGCAGCATCAACTCATCCCTCTGACCAACACACGCATACCTTGTGTGAAAAGTACACAAGATACACAATTTGCGTATGTATATACGAAAGTTACGTACACTACGCAAATTGCTTATGAAAAAAGGGGGAGGGGTTGTGGTTTATTTTTTTACATTCCTTTTAAGTAAACAATTTTTTTTCTATATTTATTTTTTTATCTGATGAATCGATTATTCTCATAATCGTTAGTTGCCGCCCTAATCAACACGAGACACGCTCAGTGGATTTTCTCAAGACAGCTTCAGAGCTGTAGTGTTTATTCATAGTCTGATACACCTGAGAGCGGTGATGCCGTGTACTGAATAAACCAATCACAAAATAGCATATTATGAAATTTCCCGTAATTCTGGAAAATTTATATTATATTTTGCTAGAAAGTGTTGTATGGCTCAGTTTAGGCCGGGGTCAGATGAGCTTTTTGAAGAGCGGAAGGAACGTCCGTGAGAGTGGACGTTCCTTCCACACTGGCGCCAGTCTGGCCACCTCGCTGAGCGCAGTTAGTGTGCTCAGCGCTGCAAGGCTTGATCCTCCTATGGTGGATCGCGCTGTGCAGCCCGTCCAACGCGTGTCTAGCGTTTCGACGGGGAGGCTTTCGGCACGACCGCTTGTAGCGCATGCGCAACAGCAGGTTACCGGCCACGAAGTGTCACAACATTGCGACGGATGCCGGTAGGCATGTCAGTACGGGCGCACCCAGTGCGCTCGTCTGATCCTGGCCTTAGTTCTGGGCGTAGAGCCAGCCACTGTAGAATAAGTCCGTTGTACGAAAATCAAGGGCCAAGAAGAAAAAAAAGGCAATTTATGCATCCGCAGAGAAGGTCATGAGAAACAAAACTTATATACCAAGCTACATTTAACCTTTCATATTCTCACTATATATAAATATATACTGATCATCGATCTTCATTATTGATTAGTATGTTATTGGTCGGTATGGCCCACATTATCCTTCAGTATCAGTTGCCAAAATGCTTTTTTTTCCACCAGACTAGATTAACTGAGGCGAATGCAAAAAAAAAAAGTGAGAATCGCAAGTGTGAAATTTGTGACAACGCAAGACCTTGACAAGACCAGACAGCCACCTGAAAAAGCCCCTGTAAGCTCTTTAATGCTAAGCAGAATCATGCAAAAAAAAAAAAAAAATTATATAATAAACCGAAAACAAACCTGAAAAACAAGAGGGCGATGGGAACTTGACGTAATAAAGGGCACAAGCCAATACAGTATCCAAAGCACTATACATGACTAAAGCTCCATGAATATAAAGTATATAAAAATTCTGAATAGGTAATAAAAAAATAAAGTATATAAGCTAAAAAGAAAAAACAGCAACAAAATAGTGTAACAGAGCTTAATATATATATAATATAGGTAATAAACCTAAAAAGCTAAATACTTTGATTCTTCTACATACATAATATGCATCAAGATTTATTCACTCTAAACGTATGTAGAAAAAATTAAGTCCTCTTCCTTTTGGTTTATTACATATTTTATAAATTAAAACTATATTACACTATTTTGTTGCGGTTTTTGATTTCTTTTACATATTGGAGCCCCAAAAGGATTCCATCTTCCGGCTACAAAGAAGGTACTACCTTGTTTTTACACATCTGGCACGGTGGGGTTGTACTGTATATATTTAATATCACTTTGATCTACACTAAATGTTCATCTTTAGATTTTCACTATATGCTTCCTATGCTAAGCGCTTTGTATACAGTGTTACCGTTTTGGATATTGTATCCGCATGTGTACTTTATTAAGCCACATTCCTACTAGCACCCATTTTTGTAGGATTTTAGTAAAACCGAAATAAAATAAAAAGAAACTACAAAACCCCTTTAAAGGGACATTAATAAGCTGTGACCTGATTACGTGTGCATAACAAAACCACTTTATAAAAACACATTCGGATGTTGTTTTGTTTGACATAATTGCATAAAAAAAATAAAGTGTGGATTTTTCCTCATGATGCAACATTACCCAAAATCGGACGAGAGGTTTCACTTTACAGCTGTGGTATAGGATAAAACAGTAGCAAAGAGGCAATGGGATGGTGGGGGCAATGTATAGGCAAGGCTGCGGGGGATCTATTGTGTTGACTAGGCTACCTGAGATAAAAGGCAGCATGAAGGAGATATGAGGGTAGGCGTCCAACACTGAATGACACCCCCGCTGACGTTATTTACATACATCCCACACAATCAAATGATGTGAGTTAGTGACTGACCCATTTGCTCCATTCTATGCCCATTCTTTAAGGTCAAAGGTCTCCCTTAGATCTTATCAGGATGTCACAAAACGTACAAGCAATAAGGAAATATAGATAAGAAAAAGAAGACTTGATTCCTCGTTTGTCACCAACACACATAAAAAATAAATAATAAAAAAAAATATAGCCACTGTGTGCGCCAGTGTATTCAGGAGTTTGTAGATTGCACAGATCTTGGCATGGTCACCTGCCAGGGGTAAAGACCTAGATCGCAAGTTTGCGCATGAATAGGGACCTCAATTCCTTCTGTATCTGTCGGTGAAATACAGACTTGCCATTTTTTTCGGTGTATTGTAGAATTGTCTTGTCTTTACCTATTGTACCTTTTGAACAGTGCTACAGAATGTGTTGGTGTTCAATAAAATAAATAATAACAGAAGAAAGGAAGATGGCAGCACAGAGAGGAAGGCTACCTAGAAGACATTATAAATGACTGGTTTATGTACGTCCACACACTGCTGCTTCAAAAAAAGATGCTGCTATTAAAAGAAATGAAGGGGGGGAGTGAGGTTGTTTTTATTTACTTCAATGCTATTTATTTATAACAGAAGCTAGAGGTTAGTGCACAGAAGGTCTGGGTTACCTGCAGGACACCTTTCGGCAGGTAGCTTGACTTGGCTAGCAAATTGCCCGTCTTGCTCAGCAGGTTATCGTCACCTTCTTCTTCACTGACATCATCCTCATCTTCATCTGTGGCAGAAAACAACAACAACAGGGTAAAGAAATAAATCAAAAATAAGTAATCATTCGATATTCCTAGATCAGAAATATCCAAAATTATGTCCCAAAAAACAAACAAAAAAACAGAATTCATCCAGTGAAGGTATAATCAATGAACCGGGGATCCTGGAGAGGAAAGGTGGGGGGTTTGCTCATTG
Source organism: Leptobrachium leishanense (assembly GCA_009667805.1). Classification (NCBI taxonomy): domain Eukaryota; kingdom Metazoa; phylum Chordata; class Amphibia; order Anura; family Megophryidae; genus Leptobrachium; species Leptobrachium leishanense. Next base: position 85,336,390 of record CM019074.1, read on the forward strand.
TGGACCAATTGTAACATGTTGGTTAATAATAATAATAAAAATTAAAAATTGCAAAATCAAAAGAACAAAAAAAAAAAAAATAATTTAAAAAAAAAATCCTTTATTTCCATAAGGTCCAGGATTTCCCTTCACTGCTATTGCTGCTGATCCAACTGAACATAAAGAGAACATCAGAAGCAATTTCCAATCTTAGTACACAGAGGTGTCATATTTGTTTATTTTTTTTTCTTTACTCAGAATCCTCACAGCAAAGCTATAGGCGTATAAAAATATATAAAAAAAAAAAATTAACAGCAGCATAGCAACAAGGCACCATCCCCCACCCCGTCCATTGCACCAATAGCATCTCTGTTCCTAGGAAAAAAGGTCTCTGCCTTATAATTCATCCCCTTTCTTTGCAAATATTCGCCTCTGAGTCTTTATTAAAAGCCAAGACATTTCTACATTGCAATAGGAGGATCTGAAAATTGTGCCACAGAAAAAAAATAAAAACACACCTCTGACCCCATAAAGACAGATTTCTCTGTGGATCAACAAGCGGACTTATAATATACACACAAAGTACAATCGGACCTGGTTTGAGAAACCTCCATTGAGAGCAACGGCCGTAATCAGAGTGAGTTGTACTGCATTAGTCAGCTCTTACTGCATTTCTATTTCAAACGTACCTTCATGCACAGCCTTCTTTCTGTGGTCTAAGGACGCCCATGTCTGTGTCCCTCCCATCGCTTTCTGGAACCTAAAAAAAGAGAAAATAAATATCTATATCTATCTCTGGCATAGTATGATCATCCATATACACTTTCCACTCTGTTGCCCGTCTGGCCACCTCGTTGAGCGCAGTTAGTGCACTCAGCGGTGCAAGGCTCGATCCTTCTATGGAGAATCGTGCTTTGCCGCGTCGAACACGCGTCGTAGCACTTAGACGGGAAGTCTAAGTCTCCTTTCTGAACAGACGCAACACACATGCTGTAGCGCGCGCAATTCATGCGCTCACTATAGCGTGTGGCTGGCCCTATCGAAGCGTCACAACGCTGCGACGGACGCTGGGAGGCACATCAGTACAGACTCACATAGATAAGGCGGCAGGGGGCTATTGTTCTCCAGTCTGAGATAAGAAATGGCAACTGAATGCGATATCACAGGGAGTTTAAAAGACTTTTAATCTACCCCGGATGATGTCCTTTGAATACATCCCACACAATACAATGATGTGAGTCGGTGACTGACCCATTCACTCCATTCTATGTCCAAAGTCACACTGTGAGAAGCAAGTGATGTAAAGATAGTGTGTGTGTGTGGTGTTTACAACACAAAAGATCACACAATTGATGCACCCAGTGACACATATTATAGAGGAAAATATTTTCTTAGCTAAACATACAAGAGAAAAACAAAGCACGTGTAAGATATCAACGACATGAAGTAAACACAAGAAGGACATTTCATTTTTTGGTGGTAGTGGCCCTTTAAAAAAGTCAAAGGCTCTAAATTCCCACTCGCCCACTATCAGCAGGCGAGTGGCAACCTGAAGGGATTTCCAGTTCTGCGCTCAGGGTAGTATATCATATCAAACCATAATTTTTAGAGGAAAGACTGACAGACGGCAGAGGTTTCAGGATCATCGGGCCATAACATGCAGTTGATCTAGGACTGACCAGTACTGTCTCCTGCCCGGTGCACTCTACAGGTTGATAGCATCACCTCCAGATGTCATGAGCCACACATAGCTGTGCTGATAAAGCTAAAGGGTTTATTCCCAAACCTCTGAATTGGCCACGTATTGCACCAAACAGAAATTTACCATATCTGCAATTTAGGGACAATTAGCCTCTTCCCTAATTTGTCAATTCGCCAAATTGACAGTGAAATATGGTGCATTTTGGGGGCACTGAAATTGCCCCATAGAAGACTATTGTGTCTTCTACTCCTAGAATGCTGAATTTCACCAAAGTTCAGGCGAAATGCCCTGATTTTCAGTGTTTCAATTAGACAGGTTTAACCTCCCTGGCGGTCTAATTTTTTCAAAATTTTGTGTCTAAAAGCGTCTCAATTTTTTTGGAACGGAAACGTGTTGTTTTATATAGTAAGCCTGTATTCTGTAAGAATAACTCACTGAAATCCGTGCAAGCAAGAGTCTAGTAAACACACGGAGTCAGAAAAGGTTTGAAACACAAAATAATAATTTATTATCCCAAAAATAATTATCCAAAATAATGGAAATAAATAATATAATCAAACCAAAAACATGCCTCTTTCCTCTGGGTGCTGGGATTCCTGTCCAGATGTACACTCCTTTGCAATACAAGTTTCGCTGGTGCTTGCCCAGATCCAACAGTTGGATCTCGGCAAGCACCTGCGAAACTTGTACTGCAAAGCCTTATTACATTTTAGAAATTATTTTTATTTGCCTTTTATTTCAGTAAAGCTGCTTTGATAATAAATAAATACTCTCATTTCTTTGGCAAAGAAGTGTACATCTGCACAGGAATCCCAGCACCCACTGCACAGCACAACGTTTATTCTACAGTATTTTTTTTGGAGTTCGCTGCCTGGTCCCGCCCCCCTGCGTTGTGTGACTCGCAGGGAGCGGAACCAGGAAGCAAAGTCGCCGGCAGCCGCGATCACACTGCAGTGACGGCGAGGGAGCGAAGGATGCGGTGAGTATGCATCCAGCCTGAGTGTGGCTCGGGGTTACCGATAGCGGTAGTGAAATTTAACCAAGTCACACACGGGAATCCTGCCAGGCAGGTTAAAAACAGGCAAATCCCATAGGATTCAATGTAAAAAGATTTAATCATTTTTTTGTTTTATTTAAGACCATTTATTCTTTTCATTTTTTGCAAAAAAACATTAAAAAAAATGAAAAAAAAATTGTAACAGACCTATTATTTTTGAAGGAGCTTTTGAATTATTTGGACAAATTATTACTTCATTTTTACAGGTTTAAGCAGCTGCAAGGAGAATAGAAGACTTCCTTATTTTTTCTTTCTTCAGATCGGTGGAATTCGCCTATACCAATTTGTCGATTTTTGCCGATGACCGATAACTGCTTCGGCAAAATACAGTGAAGGTTTGCTAAATAATGAATTCACCGTATTTTCGGCAAAATGGAATCGCCTTAGTGCGCCGAAAAACTAATTTCAGTGCTTTATGATTAAATCCTCATGGTTTGTTCAATGGCCTCACGCCTCTGGATAACAGAAATGGGACCCTTCCACCACAGGAAAAAGTCCATAACAGAAGAAGGATCTTGCAGAAACAGGACAGATAAACAAGTAAAGCGATGCAAATCGTGTTTCACCCACTCTAGTCGCAGTCTGGCCTGGAGCTTCTCTTTGCCTAGTGTTGCCTCGGTTTTACTTTTCTGGATGTCTTTGCGGTAACGATGGGTCATTTCAACACTGAGAGAAAATCAGAGGATGAGAACGAGTCACTGAGGATGCAATGTTACGTTTAAAACACAGACAGAGGGACAAATGGTCAGACATTAGACAAAACATATGAACAAACCTTTCATCCAGAGCATCATCATCATCAACCCAGGCTGGTTTCTTTTCAGGCCTGGATACGCGTTCAAGGCCATCATCCTCGGAATCGCTGGAAAGATCTCCGCTGGGCTCATCCCGTCTCTGAAAGAGACACAAAACATGTCGCTGCCTGTACAGTCGTCATGAAGAGCCTGCGCCACGCCGCACAGCTCATACGCATATTATTTACATGCTTTACGTCATGCAGAAATCCAGGCAATGTAACTAGATCTGTCATTTGCAGAATGAGCTGATGCAAAGAGGTGAAAGTGACAGGTTGGCTGTTACGAGAGCCCAGGCCAAATATCTTCCCTCGGCCGTCGTGACTCGTTTTCATCCGCTAGTCCCTGGATTCTTCCCTCAGCAAGCAGAGCTGAATCAATGTCAGTTCTTAATTTCTCCCAATAAAGCAGACGACACTGGTCATATTCGGCCGCTAAGCAGACTCACTGGACATGTCACACGGCCTCATTTTATTTGGTACAGAATCAGATAACAGTTAACATCCCAGCCCTCCCAGACATCCCCGCACCGCCTTTACCATGGTCTCTATCAGGTCGTCACAGATTGTAAGCTCTTGAGCAGGGTCCTATCTGATACTGTTCTAGGTCTTTAACTTGTATTAAACAGTATTATTGGTTAATCTGTCTCTCCCATTGTACAGCGCTACAGAACTTGGTGGCGTCTTATAAATAATTGTAACTGTAGTCATACAGAGCAAGGGTCCTGGTTTGGGGAGGATTTCAGGGGAGCAGCGACAATCCGGGAGTACCGTTTGATAGTTCGGGCCCCTATGGTGTCACAGTGCAAAAAGCGCCCAGATCCGCAGGCAGGGGCCAGAGCGGCAGCGTGTGGAAGTTACCCCAGGTGATGCCGCATGGCCACTGCTGCCTGAGCCCCTGGGGCCAAGAAAGACTCAGAAAGTTGGGTTCTCGATGGAGCTCCCTCCTGAAAAATCACCCCAACTGCAGCTCCCATGAGGGGGACCCTAACCCCAAAAGAGCACTCTGTTGTGGCAAAGGGTTTTTGGGGAACCAGGGTTTAAAGTTTCTGCAGACGTTTCCATTAAAGTGAATGCTGTGGATGGTGATTGGCTGGAGTTCCAAACCCAGGCTTCCCCTGGTGTCAGGGAACACGAGGGACAGGCTTAAGTGCATTTGGATTAGGTTCTGATGGGGGAAAAGTCACAAACCATCACTTTTAACACTAAAACATAGACCAATAGTTTAACTGAGGGGAATAGCAGAGGAGCGAGGTTTTAGTACAGTCCAGTCTCTGAGCACGAGTTTCCGTGACATTGGCTTTAACCCCTCCACTGTCAGAATCTGTAGTTTTTTTTTTTTTTTGGAAAATCATTTTTAATTCAATATACAGCAAGAAATATTTGGGAATATCCCAAATGTATTCCTTACTGTAAATACCTAATATCCTATTTGGCAGGGAGATGTCGCAATCTACTGGCCAAATGGAGCTCCCTGATCCTGCACGGAGCCCAGACTTATTTTTCTTTGTGTGCTGGGAAATGACTGCACCTTGGGCATCATGCCCACATGGCTAAAACTTTGAGGACACCCTCTGGAGCCCAAAAGCAAAGGAAATTAGTTTGCAGCCCACAAATTTCATTTGTAATCACACAGTTAGTTACTTATACAGCGCCAACAGATTCTGTAGTGCTTTACAATGGGGAAGCACAGACAGGTGACATAAAACATAAGGAACCGACGGCCCTGCCAATAAATTAAATGTCCTGCAAAAGCAGCGTCGTAGCGCTTCGACGGGGAGGTTTTAAACTTGGCCGCAGCAGCATGTGCAATTCGTGTGCGCAGTACAGTGTGTGGCCGGCCCTGTCGAAGAGTCACAACGCTGCGACGGACGCTGGGAGGCACGTCAGTATGGGCACACATAGTGCGCTCGTCTGACCTCGACCTTAGGTGTAAATGAATTTAATTGGATTTGTAAACTGGTGTAACTTCATTTAGATACAAGTGGATTATAATTTAGGGATTATACACAAAGCGCCGGACTTGGCACCGAACGGCACTTAACAGTGAATTTAATCACACAGTGAAATCTTCATGGCAGTTCATCTATTCACAAAGCTGTCAATTCTCCAAACACTGGCGAATTGACAACGAAATACGGTGCGGTTCACCGATCTTCTGCGGCAGCAAAATAGTCCCATAGAGAACTAATAGTTAAAAATCGATTCAGAGAACGCCAAACTGCACCGAAGGGTCAGTGAAATGCCCTGATTTTCGGTGGTTCAGTTCAACAAGTTTAACCTCCCTGGCGGTTTTCCGGAGTGTGACTCTGGGTTAAATTTCACTGCTGAAAGCGGTAACCCCAAGCCACACTCTGGCTGGATACATAGCTGCGCTCCCTCGCTGACCTCCCGCAATCACATTCTCCTCCGTGCGATCGCGGCGTCCTGCTTCCCTTCTCACGAGAAGAGAACCAGGATGCCGCGATCGGCCAGAGGAGAATGTAACTGCAGGGGACAGCGAGGGAACGCAGGGACAGGTATGTATCCAGCCCGAGTGTGGCTCGGGGTTACCGCTTTCAGCAGTGAAATTTAACCCCGAGCCATACTCTGGAAATCCACTAGGGGGATAAAAAAAAATTGTTCAGATTCGGACATATAAAACACGTCAGAATCAGAATGTCAGGGATGTTGAAACAGATGAATCCCATAGGATTCAATGTAAAAGTAAAGAAAAAAAAAAAAAAAATATCCTTTTTTTTTAAAAAAAAAAAGTTTATTGTTTTTATTTCAGCAAAAAGACTTCTTTTTAGACAAGAAAAATTCTAATTTTTTTATTCTGTAACAGACTTTTTTTTACTATTTTAAAGGACCTTTTTTATTATTCGGACACATTTTTGTTGATTTACGCTCCTTTTAGGAGAATAGACTGCACCCCCCCCCCTTCAGTTCGGTGGAATTTGCAGATGCCAATTTGGCGTTCTGCATTCAGTTTCAGTGCTTTGAGGATGGAGGGCTTGTTCTTTTTAGGGGTCTATTCACAAACGCCACATGTTTTACAAGTAAAACCCCTAAGGCCAGGTGCACACTAGCGTTTTCTTCTGCGCACTAGCGTGCGTTAAAAAGGACGCACTTTATGACGGAAGAGATTGGTAGACGCCAGACGATGCGTTAATTTTGACGCATGTCGTAAAACTGAATTTGAGTTGAATGAAAAAAAAAAAGCTGGGCTTTTGACATTTGACGTTCAGCACGCGGCCAACGTTGCGTCAATCCTAGCACAAAAGCCTTGGTGTTTCCATGACGGACGTCTTCAGCGCGCGTTAGGCGTTGCGTGTATTCTTCTCTATCCGCGTAATTATATGCTATAAAGAGCGTGATAATGCACGCTAGTGCGCAGAAGAAAACGCTAGTGTGCACCCAGCCTAAGACTGAGCCTTTGGTGTGTCGGCGCCTGAAAAGTATCTATTTTATACTAATATCATCCTTACAACTCTGACAGAAGAAATGTGTCGTGTCTGAATTACCCAAAGTTCTTGGAGAGAGGACTCTAGGAATCACAGAAGAATGAAAGAAAAGATAAACAAAAGTCTAAAGTACAAGTAAAAGGAACAACATCACGCCTGGGCACCCAGCTGTCCCGCAATATGAAACCGGTTACAGTTACAAGTTTTTATAAAGCGCTAACAAGTTTTGTATTGTTTATCCAGTGAGAAGTGCCATCATTTTACCTTGGTGTCACCAAGAAGCGCCTCCACAAACTCCTCTTCTCCTCCAAACACCAAGTCCTCCAGACATCGCTCTGTGTCCGGCTTCTCCTCCAGCAGCTTCAGGTTCTTAGCCCTTAGCTCATCCTCGTTTTGGAGACGCTCTTTATCCTCGCAAACCACGGTCCTGTATCTTCTTTTCCTTCTTATGATGGCCCTCCTGCCCAAGTCGGAAGACATTTCACTGAGGGAGAAAGAGACGCACGCATTAATACCCCCGTACCATGTCAGCTGGCAGGGCATGAAGACACGCGATGAATGCTTCCGCTAGTCATGATCATACATGTGACTTCTTGCTGCTAAAGCGCTGACCCTCTCGACCAGTGACGGCGAACCGTGGCACTCCAGATGCTTCTGCACTACATATCCCATGATGCTAAACCAGGCTTCTGTGTGACAAAGCATCATGGGACATGTAGTTCTGAAACATCTGGGGGTGCCAAAGCTAGTCAACGCTACTCTAGACCAGTGGTTCCAAACCGTGGTCCTCAAGTACACCCTCAGAGGCCAGGTTTTAAGGATTCCCTTGGGGAAATGTAGACTGAATCCTGCAATCACAGAGCAGCAAATCATAATCACCTATGCTGTGCTTCAGATATCTGGCCTGTTAGGGGGACCTTAGGACCGCGGTTGGGATCCACTAGACAATAAGAGTCAGCACAGCAGGGATCAGCAACCTTGGCCCTCCCGATGTTTTTAAACTACCGTTCCCATGAGGCTCAGGCAATCCAACGAGTATCTAAGCATCATGGGAGGATGAAGTTTCAACACATAAGGAGGGCCAAGGTAAATTAACCCTTGCTGTACAAGCAATTCAGCTGCTGCATCCGTGCTGATGTATCACATACAACACGGCAAGGGGGTATCCAGGTGACCTGCCTTGATTTCTTTCCTGCAACAAATGAAATTGTACATTAATTAATCTATTGAATTCATTATCCAGGGCAGCACTTTTCCCTGTGCTCCCCTCTGCATGAAATCGTAATATGTGTCCAGCAAAATATGGAGGATCTGGCAACTCTAAGGCTCGTGTCAGACGAGCGCAGTGTTCACGTCCGTGTTGCCGCACATAAGTACGTCGGTGATAGCATACAATTGTGGTAAATGGAGCCCCACACACGAAGTACGTCCGCACAGAAGTTCACACTGCGCTCCACTGGCACAAGCCTTAGGCTGGGGGTCAGACGAGTGCATTTTGTACAGACTGTGCACCCGTGCAGTACGGACGCACTTTTTGACGGAAGACGCAGTAGTGGCCACACAGTCCGTTTTTGTGACTGATGTTATTTTTGACGGATGTAAGAGGGAAAATAAAAAAACATTTTGTCCGTCAAAAATGCTGGACGTATTAATGCAGTCCGTCTGACCACGTTCCATCACTCACACACAAAGCTTTGCGGACGTGGCGCACTCCGCACGTCCGTTCTAGCAGTATTACGTGCTGGCCTATCCTGCGTCCGTTTGCCGCGTCCGTCCGCACTTCATGTGTGGGGCTCCATTTAACACAATTGTATGCTATCACGGACGTGAACACTGCGCTCGTCTGACACGAGCCTTACCCTAGATCAGGGGGTCAGCAACCTGGGTCTTCCAGATGTTTTGGAGCTACATTTCCCATGGAGGTTGAGGCTAATTAATGACCTTTTCCCATGATAGACTGCAGGATTTCTCACGCACAGCCCCCACTCTCTGGAACGCTCTCCCTCGTGCTGTCAGACTTTCCCCTAACTTCTCTTCCTTCAAACGCTCCCTTAAAACATTCCTATTTAGGGAAGCCTACCACCCAACTCACTGACGCAACCATCAATCACTCTCACCTTACAGTCCTCTCCTCCTGTTTCCAACCCCAACCCTCCCAGATTGTGAGTTCCTACGGGAATAGGGCCCTCATCTCCTCCTGTACTGTTTGTCAAATGTTGTTCAATGTATTGTAACCCTGTCTATACTGTGCTTATTGTACAGCGCTGCGGAATATGCTGGCGCTTTATAAATTAATAATAATAATAATAATTAAGGGAGATGTAGTTACAACACATCTGGAGGGCTAAGGTTGCTGACCTGGAGGTCCTGGAGTAACATGCTATGGAAACCTGGTAAAGGTATTGAACACACACTCCTGTCTGTACCATGCAGGATACATGGGCAGACAGGCCCAGAGCCCATGTAGTACTGAAGTGGAAATAGGCTGGAAGACGGCCGCCATTGTACACAGGCGGCCATCTTGTTCAGAATATTGGTTCACTTGTATATAACTAGGCAGGTTTGTAGCTGAGACTAGAATGAGGTATACGTAGAAATTTAGGAATGCGTTTAGATTAGCAGAAAAGCAATTAAAGCCTTATGAAAGATCTTTGCTGTTTCTGGAAGCGGAGGAGAAAAGCGCCAAGGTCGTTGGGGCCCGTGGAAAGACGAGGAGGATAGAAGACCGGGCCCCAGGCCACCTGAATAAACATAGCCGATAGGGAGGGAGGCACTGCCCGGAGAAAGACAGCACAAACAAATCACAGACTGTCAAACTAACGAGAAGTGTATCAATTTATAGTTATATGTGGAATGTTCTTTGTGTTCGAATTAATGATGGGAGGTATTAACCCACGTGGGGAAGAATAGAGTGTCATAGGGAGGTGGGCTAATGGGGATGTACCTAATTATGTATTTGGGGCATAAAACCTCATGTCTCTGTGTAATCGGGGCTCACTCTAAGCGATTCAATCCTGTGTGAGCACTTGTGTGACGACACAATAAAGATCTTGCCTTTCCTGAAGAGACTCGTGTTTGGACAATCCTTGCTTGTGTCTGGTCCGGCGCCGTTAATGAAGTGAACCTGATTGACTCCGGTAACATTTTCTGGGGTCTCGATAACCGGGATAACGGGCCTTTTGCCAAGACACAGGCAACGGCTGCTGAACACAGTGCGGCGCTTGACTGCAGCAGTGCCAGAATCCCGATGGTTGGGGGCGGCCTTTGAAGGTGAGCTGACATCTGCAGGCGCCAAGCAGGATTTCCTGTACAGTGGACCTCATCTCGTCCCAAAAGACCCCCCAACCCGGGAAGCTGGGACACCAACGAGTCTGAGGAAACAGCAAGCAGCGCCGGCGATAGGTAACGTGTCTTCTATGTTTTGTATGTCTAAAGGAAATACCGGTATCTAAGGGAAACGTCCGAGCTGAGATAGACGGATAAGAGGATGCGATGGCCACCATCCTATTGGCATATCTTTCCCGCCGCTGGTAGCGCTGACATTGCTAAGGAGCCAGAGTGGCTAGCGGGCGTCTGGATTCGGGGAATTGAATGCCAATCAAAGGGTAGTTCTGTATGAGAGGGAGAAGGTAGCTGCGTGGAGTTGCAGGAGTCATTTTAGTTCAGTGTTTGTAAATAGAGCTTCGCCACGTGGGTAAAAGGGAAAGGAGGAGGGATTTTTCTGTGACTGGGCTAAGAGCCTGAGTCAGTGCCTAGTGTGTACGCCGTATAGTGAAAAGGGCTTATAATGAAGCCAGCGATAGCTGCAGAGATAGTGGTGCTGAGTGGGTAGATTATCCATAAGGCAGATTGGAATTGCAGGCGGAAGTATAGACAAAGAACGGGGTGCACATAGCCACAAGCAGTCAAGAGTTAGAGTTCAAATTACGGGGTATAAGGAGCCACAAAGAAGGGGATAAGTACCCTTGGCTATTGGAAGAGTTGAAGTGTTTTTTTTTTATTCTATGTTGAAAGTATCTGATACGGTATGGGTTGTGAATGAATTGACTCGAGTGCTGTGAGTGAACGCGCGCCTACTCGCTCCGCGAGGAAGCAAACACGAGATTGTTGCTACTGAAGGGGAAACGCCTCAGACACGGATGACTTGTTGGCTGAAGTATCAGACTGTAGATTTTAACTGTTTGTTGAAATAAATATATCTGTATTGCAAAAAGGTACTGTTTTCAAGAGTAATAATGGGTAACAGGTCATCTAAGCCCAAGAAGGTAAAGGAGGGTAAGACGCCCCTAGAATATATGGTGCGGAATTTCGAAGCATTATATAAAAACGTATGATTATGGTGTAGAATTGACAGAAGAGAAATTAAAAGTAATGTGTACAGTTGTGTGGCCGTTATTAGTCCCAGGATGGCCAGAGCAGGGGTCAATGGACCCGGAGTTGGTACAGAAGGTACACTCCCAAGTCACAGAGCATAATTGTATATAGATATATGGAGATATTGCATTAAAAATAAGAGTCATTTTATAATGATAGCGGGGTAAAGTAAGAAGCAGGATCCCCAAAATAAGAGAGAGGGGACAGAGAGGTCCCACCAGGAAAGATCGAGATGCCCGATGGGAGCATATATAAATAATTAATCTATTAAACTGTTCAATTAAAAGTAAAATAGAGAAGAATAATTTATAAGTTAGAGTGTGGAATGTCTCTGTGCTGGTCCCTCTCCCTCCCTCCTTTCTGGCACACTGTTTGCACGGAGAGGGGGAAGAGAGGGAGTCAGTTTTCTTTTTGTTTTTTTTTTGTTTTTCTCCTCGCTCTCTGATAAGCGGTGGAGGAGAGGAAGAGAAAAATAACCCTTTATATACTTGTGCAGGGAGTTGAGAGTGGAGAAAAATAAAGAAAGAAAAATTACTGTGTTTAGCTAATTTTAATATATGTCACAATAGAATATTTGTCTGTAGAAAATTTATATTAAAAGAAAGAATAATTCGAGAAATAATTAAAGTAGTTTTTCTTTACTGGTTTTAAAAGGTATGTTTTTGTTTGATTTTTGAAGGAATGGTTATTTTATTGTTATGAGATTGTTTTAGATAATTACTGATGAGATGTGTGGAGTGGTTTTATGACAGTGGAATGATTTATTTTTATGTTTATTTATTTATTTTCCGATGTGGTATTAAGAGTCTGTTTTGGTTACGGGAAAAGATTTCTGAGGATATTGTTTATACAATGTGTATATATGTATATGCCCGAATGTCCCATCCAGCTCCTGGGGTAGGATATTTTTTTACAAATTGCAAGCCCAAATTATGTTTTTTTTTTCCGGGGGTCACGCTCAATTAGATCTGCCCGATAGTGGTGGCTCTACTCGACAGCATATTCCAGCCAGTCCGCACAATCCACAATCTGTGAAAATCGCAGTAGTTATGTCAAGGGAAGAAGAATGGCGCACGGCACCTACTCTGTCTGCCACGCCGGATCCGCACGCACTACTCCTTGGAATTCCTGAGGTGGGGGCGGAGGAAAACCCGCCCAGATGAGTTGAATCACAGCCCGGCGCAACACCGGTGGCTCTAAAATGATATTATATCCACAAAAAGCCAAGCAGAATATACAAATATATTTACAGAAATTTAAAGATAACGGCATATTAAAATTCTGTGTGTCACCATGGAACACACCTCTATTGCCAGTACTGAAAGAGGGCACACAAGAGTATCGCCCTGTCCAAGATTTACGAGCTGTCAACGAGGCCACAGTAACACTACACCCTGTGGTTCCTAATCCATACAATTTACTGGCTTCCCCCACAGAAAAAGACTGTTTATCCGCCACAAAAGCTTTGCTACATCTACTAAGCCAAGCAGGTTACAGAGTTTCTAAAAAGAAAACACAAATATGAAAACGCAGTGTAAAATATCTGGGCTTCCAGTTAACGGGTACCAAACGTGCACTGGGGGGGGGGCAGGGAGAAAAGAAGCGGTGTGCCACATACCCCAACCAAAGACCAGGAGACAAATCCGTGAGTTCCTGGGAGCTGCAGGCTTCTGCCGCCTGTGGATCCCCAGCTTCGCCGACATTGCCAAGCCGTTTCATCAAGCCACAAAGGGAAAAGGGGAGAACTAGACCCCTTTCATTGGGAAGAAGAGCAACCGCAGCGTTTCTGAAATTAAAGACTCTGCTGATGGAAGCTCCTGCGCTGGGTCTGCCAGATCATAGCAAGCCTTTCCAGCTGTTCGTACATGAACATAATCAAACGGCAACAGGAGTATTGGTCCAGACCTTTGGCTCATGGCTGAGGCCTGTGGCCTACCTCTCCAAGCAACTCGACCCTGTGGGCTGCGGCCTACCCCCATGCCTGAAAGCAGTGGCTGCCACCGCAATGCTAATAGCAGAAGCAGACAAACTGACCCTTGGACAAGTTCTTCATGTCAAGGTGCCCCACGCTGTCAAGGCTCTGCTGGATGTCAAAGGAGGTTACTGGTTCAGCAACAGCCGGATGACGAAGTACCAAGCCATGATGTGTGAAAATCCACGGGTTCATTTGGACCTCATCGATATTTTAAACCCTGCTACTTTACTGCCTGACTGTGAAGAGGATCCAAATCATGAATGCCTCCAAGTCATGGAAGAAGTGTTCAGTAGCAGGCCAGATTTGAAAGACGTACCCCTAGACAAATACGATCTACAGCTATATGGATGATGGGAAGGAAGTCTCCGGCTATGCAGTAGTCTCAACAGAAGAAGTTATCAAAGCAAAGCCACTGCCAGGCCATACATCGGCACAACTAGCTGAAATAACAGCTTTAACCAGAGCCCTTGAAATTTCTGAAGGCAAAAGAGTGAATATCTACACAGATTCCAAGTACGCCTTCATGACAGTCCATGCACATGGTGCACTCTACAAAGAAAGAGGCCTACTCACGTCTTCAGGACAACAAATCAAATATGCAGCTGAAATCGCGGCCCTTCTGGAAGCAGTGTGGAAACCAAGTGCTGTCAGCATGATGTACTGTCGAGGCCACCAAAAAGGCCGTGATGAAATTCCAAAAGGTAACAGACGCGCGGACCAGGCCAAAAGCAGCTGCGAAACCACCACCGCAAACAGAAGCTCAAGCTAAAGTACTGATCTGCAAGCAAGAGCCTCAATTTTCCATGCCAAATTACGAGTTCTATATGAATTTTAAAAAAAAAAAAGTTTGAACCCCACGGCGAGTTCATTGAAATAATATTGAACAAATGGCAAGATGATTATGAACTGTTAGAACTCAATTATGATTATATCCAATGTTTTTTTTTTGTTTTTTTTTTCCAACTCGAACACAAGGCCGAAAATTCTACTCTACTAAATCCGCAAGAGACACGCCTAATGGTTAACACCTCAGAAGTTCAGCAAAGACTGCGCAGATTTACAATATGATGCTGAAATTCTTCGGCGTAAAAGTAATGGGGGAGTATGGAGAAGATACAAAAGAAATAACCGAAATGGAGAAGATACAAAAGAAATAACCGAAATGGAGAAGATACAAAAGAAATAACCGAAATGGAGAAGATACAAAAGAAATAACCGAAGTGGAACGAGCAGAAAATTCGAGAGAATGAACCGCAAAGACTTTGATGTCCAAACTGTGTCAAGAGATGTTATTAGGCTGATTGGATGTGCTGGCGATAGTCCTTTTGCACGATAGGTGCAGACCAACCCCTAAATTAATGGACTAAGGGGGGACCTTCGGGCATTGGGAGAAACTAAACTAAATGATCAGGTAGTAATGCTGGGTAAGTCAATGCAGAAATTAAATATTTGGGTAGGGGATAATATACCGCATTTTCTGTATCCTTCACTGTATAAGTATTGTCCGGGTGACTCAGTATGGGTAAAAGAGTGGAAAATGATCCACTAGGTCTAAAATGGAGAGGTTCTTATTTTGTCCTGTTATCAACCCCCACAGCAGTAAAGGTTGCCGAGGTGGTCCCGTGGATACATCACTCCAGAGTAAAAGCAGCTGCCAGTCCTGAGCTAACATGGAAGGTCGTCGCCAACGAGACCAATCCGCTGAGGCTGAAGCTGACAAAGACCACAGTCACGAGCACCTAAATGATCCTAACTCTGATAATACAGGGGATCAACAAGTGGGTGTTTTGATGGGCACAGGTCCTGACCATCCGCCGACGGGGGATACCCACAGGGTGCTTTTTAGGGGCCCGGCCCCCACCCTTGATTCAGAGACAATTCATATACCATTTGCCTCTGTTCCAATGAATTTGAGTATGTTTGTATCAGGGAAAAGACAGAATCAGTCAGTCCCGGGTACCCCATAATAGGACCAGTGTATCCACCAGAATGGTGTTTTCAACTAGGACCAGATAAGAAACAAATAACGAGGTGGGTTATGTAACTCAAGTCAGTTCAACTGGTTATTATACATTTATATATTCAAACAGGACAAAAGGCGAATTATTTATACATACGATGCAGGCAACTCACTAGAGACCAAGAGGCGGTGATTGGGAATGTGACCAATGGGAGGCAGGGTGCAGTGGATATGATGAGACGGCTGAGACACCTTGCGATAGAGATATCAAAGGGAACACTATATTTATCACCATTTATAGTGACAGGAGGGTACCAGGTGTGCTGTGAAAGGGTGTGTTACACATGGGTACCACCAACAATAACGGGAATGTGTTATTTGGCTAAGCTGGTCCCAATCCAGAAACTAAGGGGAGAAGACACAAACACAGACACAGAACTACACCCTAGGTACCCACTGGTGTTTGAAAGACCAAAGAGAGAATTGTTTACGAAGATGGATCGAATATGGACATGGTTGCCAGCATGGACTGGATGGGGAGGAGAGATGATGAGGAGATTGAATAGCTATGTCAACCTGATGGATGAGATTCTGAATAGAACCAGTATGGATATCCAGCTGCTGAATCTGGAAATGCGTGAGTTACGAAAGGTGCAAATGATACATGAAATGGCGCTTGAGCAGATCAGTGTGGCCTTGAATGGATTGTGTGAAATGACAATGCACTATGAATGTTGCACCTTCATCAGAAACACTACACAAGAAGTCCCAGATTATTACCAGGTAATTCAAGATCATCAGGAGAAGGTAGCACAGTTGCAGGGCACAGCCAGGAGGATTGCTGCCGAAGGCTGGAATCCGCTCCGGGGGTTTGGGGCAATGGGAGAATGGTTTGGTTCCATCTTGAGATTCATCTCAAAGATTGGATCCATGATACTTATGATAGTGGTGATCTTGACCATAGGGATACTGATATACCGCATAGGGCTATGCATATGGCCACTGTGCAAGATAGCACTGACACCCACACAAACACAGAAGATACCACTGATAATTCCACAGGGTATGTTCCCAGTGAAAGAAACCCCCCCCTTTTTCAGTAGTTTCAGAATAGTGGAGTGTAATGGCTACAAGTGCCAGGAAAAGATCCTGACACTTGAGCCAAGGGGGAATGAAGTGGAAATAGGCTGGAAGACGGCCGCCATTGTACACAGGCGGCCATCTTGTTCAGAATATTGGTTCACTTGTATATAACTAGGCAGGTTTGTAGCTGAGACTAGAATGAGGTATACGTAGAAATTTAGGAATGCGTTTAGATTAGCAGAAAAGCAATTAAAGCCTTATGAAAGATCTTTGCTGTTTCTGGAAGCGGAGGAGAAAAGCGCCAAGGTCGTTGGGGCCCGTGGAAAGACGAAGGAGGATAGAAGACCGGGCCCCAGGCCACCTGAATAAACATAGCCGATAGGGAGGGAGGCACTGCCCGGAGAAAGACAGCACAAACAAATCACAGACTGTCAAACTAACGAGAAGTGTATCAATTTATAGTTATATGTGGAATGTTCTTTGTGTTCGAATTAATGATGGGAGGTATTAACCCACGTGGGGAAGAATAGAGTGTCATAGGGAGGTGGGCTAATGGGGATGTACCTAATTATGTATTTGGGGCATAAAACCTCATGTCTCTGTGTAATCGGGGCTCACTCTAAGCGATTCAATCCTGTGTGAGCACTTGTGTGACGACACAATAAAGATCTTGCCTTTCCTGAAGAGACTCGTGTTTGGACAATCCTTGCTTGTGTCTGGTCCGGCGCCGTTAATGAAGTGAACCTGATTGACTCCGGTAACAGTACCCAAAAAGCATTCAGGACACGTTAAACTGCATGTTTAGGTTACACACGTGTGTGGACGTCCTTTATACTTACACTGTGGAACGCACGTGGAGTTTCCTGTGACCTCTGACCTCCAAACCGGAAGCCCAGACGCTCCAGTTAAAGGCTGAATGTGTCCCGGTGGTCTTGGCCGCCGTGTCAGTACGTGTATAGGTTCGGCCGGGTCCCCGTCGTGCTCGCTCCGCCCGCCCCCCGCTCGGTATCAGCGGCTATCAGAGCTCTACCTCAGGCTACGGAACCCGGACGCGGACAAACTTCCTCCTCTTGCGCCTCAGCCAATCAGCGGACGGGCCGCGCGCGTGCGCATCAGACACGGCTCAGGTTTTGTTGATGTTGTGAGGAGTTCATTGTGTTCCCACTTGCAGATTTGCTCTGATCTCAGAGGTTCCTTTGTTGGGGGAGAGTCGGAGGGCACCGGGGGACCCATGAGGGGCTGATGGAAAAGACCAAGGAGCTGGTAGGTGCTGAGGGCTCCTGGCTGGGGCCCTTGCCCCATTGTTTTGTTTTCTGGGCTGCACTGAGGCCTGGCATGGGTCCTGCAAAGTGCCCCTATGCATGCACCCCAGCAGCAGATCATAGGAGGGAGGGAAGTGAACCGGGTCCTCAACTCCCACCAGCCTGACCATGCCTGCTCTGTGCTGGATCTGTGTGTGTGTTTATCTGCTCCCTGATCTATATCTATATAATGCTTCACTGTAACCCTGAGATATATATATATATATGTATGATTTCTAGCTCCCGTATCTCCATTAACCTTAATATATAGAACTGTCCAGCATTAGTGTAACCCTCTATCCTGCTATATGTATTTATCCTGCACCACTGAATCCTGCTATGTGTTTACATGCTGCATTCCCATAATCCCCTTTACATGTGTGTGTATAGATATATAGCCTGTAACAATGATATCTGTACAAGCTGTATCACTGTAACCTCTAGTATATGTTTGTATCATTCATCATTGGAATCCTGCTATATATGTGAATACATGCTGCAGCACTGTAAGTGTGTGTGTATATACACACGATTCCTGTAACAGTGAGGTGTGTGTGTAATTATATATATATCTACACACATATCCTGCAGCACTGTAAGTGTGTGTATACACACGATTCCTGTAACAGTGAGGTGTGTGTGTAATTATATATATATATCTACACACATATCCTGCAGCACTGTAAGTGTGTGTGTGTATACACACGATTCCTGTAACAGTGAGGTGTGTGTGTAATTATATATATATATCTACACACATATCCTGCAGCACTGTAAGTGTGTGTGTGTGTATACACACGATTCCTGTAACAGTGAGGTGTGTGTGTAATTATATATATCTACACACATATCCTGCAGCACTGTAAGTGTGTGTGTATATATACACACGATGCCTGTAACAGTGAGGTGTGTGTGTAATTATATATATATCTACACACACACATATCCTGCAGCACTGTAAGTGTGTGTGTGTGTGTGTGTGTATACACACGATTCCTGTAACAGTGAGGTGTGTGTGTGTGTGTGTGTAATTATATATATATCTACACACACATATCCTGCAGCACTGTAAGTGTGTGTGTATACACACGATTCCTGTAACAGTGAGGTGTGTGTGTGTAATTATATATATATCTACACACACATATCCTGTAGCACTGTAAGTGTGTGTGTGTATACACACGATTCCTGTAACAGTGAGGTGTGTGTATGTAATATATATATCACAAACACATATATCACACAGCACTGTAAGCCTCTGTATGATTCATGTAACAGTGAGATATATACATATCCTGCAGCACTTTAAACCTCTGTATATGTATGATTCCTGTAACCGTGAGATATATACAGAGGTTTTAAAGTGCTGCAGGATATGTATTTATGTATGATTCATGTAACCATGATATATATCTCCTGTAACACTGATATCTATACATGTATGTGTACATGCTGTATCACTGTAACCCCCTGTATATGTATGAATCCTGCACCACTGATATCTATACATATATTTGTACATGCCGTCGCTCTATGTATGTATCCTGCACATGTTCTTGAATCCAGGACATACTTGAAAACTAGAGAAATCTCAATGTATCCTTCCTGGTAAAATACTTTATAAGTAAATAAAATAAATATATGTGTACGTGCTGTATCACTGTAACCCCCTGCATTCCTTAAATCCTGCAATGTGTGTACATGCTGCATCGATGTGAACAGATCCAGTATCACAGCAGCCCTCTGCGTATCTATATATTCTAGATCACTGAAATCCTGCTGTATTTATGCTGCCACACTGTAATCCGGAAATTTGTGTTTGTTTGTGTGTGCGCGCGTGTATATACACTCTGCATGTTGATGTTATCCTGACATTATATATATCTTCCACGTAACCCTGTTATTATTTTATACACGCTGCATCGCTAAAGGTGTGTGTGTGTGTATATATGTTACGGGTAAAGCCCGAAGTGCGGTCAATCCTAGGATTACCCGGTTAATCCTGAAATTACCCAAAACTGCTGGGTAAAGCTGCAAAAAAAGATAATTCCGGACTTTACCTGGGTAATTTTAGGACTACCATCTTTGTTTGGTAACGGTCTGGAAGAGCTGAAAAATTCGCACTTTACCCGGATAATGTGCAAATCTGAAGCTTCACCTGGGTAATCTGAGGACTATCCACAGCTTCACCCGGGTAATCTGCAGAGCATCCCACCCTGCTTGGTTTGGATACTTTGCAGATTGGCCGGATGACGTGCGGATGTTAAGTTGCACATCACACTCTATCCAGCAGCACTTGGGTAATGTGCAAATTACCCGGTTAAAACAGAGCAGGAAACCGGGGTACCCAGAGGCCTCTGGATACTATGCAGATTACCCGGGTAAAATCCGAAATTTCATTTCACTTCGGACTTTTGCTAATGACGCCCGGGTAATGCTAGGATTAACCGCACTTCGGGCTTTACCCATAACATATATATATATATCTCCTGCATCACTGTTGCTGTGATAATTATAATTATGTTTGTGCATGTATATACTCTGCATAGATGTATCGCTGATGTTTAGCTATGTTTGTATATAAACATACAGCACCACTGTAACCCTAATGAGTGTGTGTGTGTGTGTGTGTGTGTGTGTGTATGTGTATATATATATATATATACACACACACACACATTCTTGCTGGTGAGTTGGCCGCCCAGCTGAAGTCCCACAACCTCCGCTTTGACTCGCTGTGTCGTCTCTGCCTGCTCGAGAGCCGTGAAGGAAGCAGGGTGGATCCTGCAAAGCTTGGTTCTGGAGTCTAGGTGCCTCTGCATTCACTCCCTGTCGGCTCCGTGAGCAGGCAGGGAAGAAGCTACACGTGAATGCAGAGGCTCTGGTATACCCACTCGCGGTGGAGCCACCAGACTGGTATGCGGGTCACATTGAATCCATACTCTGTGTCGTCTGACCCGGGTAACCCCTCTTATCTCTTGTGACCCTCAGAAATGAACCATCCTCCGTTTGGTCATTTCCATCGCTTAACTGGTTCATGTATTTGCTACGATGTCTCCAGATTTCCAGAGCTTGTCACTTTCCTATCAATCATAGTCAACCACATGTTCTTATTAACCAGGCCATGTTTGTGTAAAATATGTCAGCTGGTTTCCGAGCCGGATCTGAAGGTCATGGAGCCTAGGGATGCCCAGCCTCTGGCTTTCTCGAGGACTAATCTACATTTTTCCATAGACTTGTCCACCAATCCTTCCGTCACCCATCTTCACCCTTTCTAGATGCTAAGCACAACACGACCCCCACACCTGGTCCTCCAATCAGTATATTAGACGTGTGAATGAATCCATCTTTCTGTAGACGCACCACTGGACATCCATTACTGTACACAGCTGTTTTTGTAGGCCACGTTCTAAGAGTATCCCTTCTGGAACTATTGGATAATCATGAAATCCTGAATGAATTTTGGATTTCTGTTTAGTGATCACCAATCCAAAACGCGTTGGTAACTTGGACTAGAAATAAAACCTGTAAAAAAAAATTTCATGAAATCGTGACGAACCAGTGGTGCCCTGTTTCGATGTTGGTGTTGCCAAACCCCAACATGAGTCGGCTAATAAAGACCTGTCAAAATGTGAATTTTATAGTCTGAAAAGCAACAAAAGTATAGAATTGTTTTTGTTTCAAAACCTTTCCCTTTTATTTTGCTCTTAGCCTGACCATTCTTCACGTGAGAGAAAGCGGCGGGACTCATTCGGCATGTTTGACGGGTATGATAGCTGTAGTGAGGACACCAGTAGCAGCTCGAGCTCTGACGAGAGTGAAGAGGAGGTTGCACCTTTACAATCAAACCTTCCCATCATCAAAAACAATGGCCAAGTTTACACATACCCGGATGGTAAATCCGGAATGGGTAAGTGCTGCCCGTTCAGGGTATCCATTACGCTCACCGAAACTAATGCTGGTCTTTATTCCTCAAAAAAACGTGTTTCACGTTCAAAACCCAAAATCCGTGGCAACACCTTGGGTCAGTATTTTGGCAGCTAAAAGTTTGTGAGACATATATCAAAATTTCTATAGATACTGAAATACCGTCATTTTGTTATGTGGGTGCTCCACATCTAGTAGACTTTGTCGGTTTATGTTCCAAGAGTAGACATTGTGTAGATTCTTCTGTCTGTAGCTTGCAGTTCCAAGAGTAGACATGGAGAAGATCCCTTTTTGAAGTCAAAAGTGGATATCGAGTAGATCCTTCAGTCTATAGTTTCCATTTCCATGAGTAGACATCCACTAGATCGTGTGTCTGTGGGTTACTAGAGTAGACCTCCACTGGATCGTGTGTCTGTGGGTTCCTAGAGTAGACCTCCACTAGATCGTGTGACTGTGGGTTCCTAGAGTAGACCTCCACTAGATCGTGTGTCTGTGGGTTCCTAGAGTAGACCTCCACTAGATCGTGTGTCTGTGGGTTCCTAGAGTAGACCTCCACTAGATCGTGTGTCTGTGGCTTCCTAGAGTAGACCTCCACTAGATCGTGTGTCTGTGGCTTCCTAGAGTAGACCTCCACTAGATCGTGTGTCTGTGGCTTCCTAGAGTAGACCTCCACTAGATCGTGTGTCTGTGGCTTCCTAGAGTAGACCTCCACTAGATCGTGTGTCTGTGGCTTCCTAGAGTAGACCTCCACTAGATCGTGTGTCTGTGGCTTCCTAGAGTAGACCTCCACTAGATCGTGTGTCTGTGGCTTCCTAGAGTAGACCTCCACTAGATCGTGTGTCTGTGGCTTCCTAGAGTAGACCTCCACTAGATCGTGTGTCTGTGGCTTCCTAGAGTAGACCTCCACTAGATCGTGTGTCTGTGGCTTCCTAGAGTAGACCTCCACTAGATCGTGTGTCTGTGGCTTCCTAGAGTAGACCTCCACTAGATCGTGTGTCTGTGGCTTCCTAGAGTAGACCTCCACTAGATCGTGTGTCTGTGGCTTCCTAGAGTAGACCTCCACTAGATCGTGTGTCTGTGGCTTCCTAGAGTAGACCTCCACTAGATCGTGTGTCTGTGGCTTCCTAGAGTAGACCTCCACTAGATCGTGTGTCTGTGGCTTCCTAGAGTAGACCTCCACTAGATCGTGTGTCTGTGGCTTCCTAGAGTAGACCTCCACTAGATTGTGTGTCTGTGGGTTCCAGTTCCAAAAGTAGGTATGGAGATGATCCCCCTATGTCTGAGATTTTGAAAGTAGATGTCCAGCAGATTCCTCTGCCGGAAGTTTCAAGAGTATAAATTGAGGGTCCTATTCCAAGTTGGGTGTAAACTTAACCAGAGCTGTTGTAAACTTACCAGAACCATTATAGTCTATGGTTAAGTTAACAGCTCTGGTTAAGTTTACACCAACCTTGGGATAGGGCCCGGAGTAGGTTACAGTTTCAAGACTAGGCATCCAGTAAGACCTTTGTCGGTACATTCCAGTTCCAGGAGTAGTCATCCCATCAGACTCTTGCTTCTGAAGGTGAGGATAAGAGAAGACCTATGTTCTCCTTGAGGTCCCCTAGTTCATGTTGCGTTTACAAACCAAGACTTCTGTTGACCACTCTGTTAACACAAAAGTGTAACCTTTTCGCTCTTTAGCGACGTGCGAGATGTGCGGGATGGTCGGAGTCCGGGACGCCTTTTACTCAAAGACAAAAAGGTTCTGCAGTGTGTCGTGCTCCCGAAGCTACTCATCCAACTCCAAAAAGGCAAGCATTCTGGCAAGACTTCAGGTAATCTGTTAGAAACGGGCCACTGCGAGAGGACGAGCTCTGACGCACAGCTTGAAGGGCTCGTGTCTGAAGCAATGTGACACGGGGCCCCTTTATAGAAAATAACGTTTCATCTGTACACGGCTCTAGCCAGATTGCTGGTGGACGTTCAGGTGACGCGTTGTTTCACTGTGCTTTTTCTCAGACCTCCTTAGTCTTTACTAACAGTTTGTGCCACAAGGTACTAAAGACTATTGAGGTCAGCACCAGTTCCAGCACCTCCAGCTGTCCATACCAAGCCACCATTTATGGTACGGCAGGTTTAATCTCCAGGTAAGTATATCTTGTCCTCTATACATTTACTGGATGTTTTACCAGACTGATGTATAGTTTGAATCCAGACTTCCTTGAACTAAAGGTGACCTGGTCATCTACATGATATGGTGTTGATGGATTCACTTTAACTGGGGATCGGCACCTTGGCCATCCAGATGTTTTGCAACCTCCCATGATGCTCAAGTATTCATCAGATTGGCTGAGCCTCATGGGAAATGTACTTTCAAAACATCCGTAGGGCCAAGGCTGCTTACCCCTGACTTAAACCAACCAACCAATGCATCATGGAGCCCCCCCCCCCACACACACACACACCTTTTTTTTAAAGTTTTTTATGTATTTTGTTTTTTAGATACTTTTATTTTTTTTTATGTATTTTAAGACTTCACAGAACTTTGTCCTGTTTGTCCCAGATTTGGCTGGTGGTTTTTGCAGCTTTGTGGTTTCTCTTTTTTTTTTTTCTTTCCTTTTTTTTTTTTTTCCTTGTTCGGGTTTTTCTTTTTGGTTTTCTTCTTTTTATTTTTTTTGTGTTTTTTTTTTTTTGTAAATCTATTTTATTTTATGATTCCGTTTCCCATTGAACAGATTTTGACTTTTAAAAGGGGAAAACCAATATTAAATCTTTCTTAAATTTTTGTAGACTGTAACCATCTGGGAAATCCATGGATGTGCGTTTGACATCACAATTGGGGGGAGGGGCTTTAAAATGTTATTTGTGAATCTCATTACCGTAGCTTCACACTTAACCCAATAATCAATCCTAAACATTTTTTATTTTTCATAAAAATAAATAAGAAATTTGTAGGACGATAAACCCTAGAACCCAGAATAAAATCTTTATTTCACATAAAACAAGTGATAGAATTTGGGTGGATAAATTGGGGTGCTGGGTTAGGATTAGGAAGACGTATTTAGAGGCTTGGGGGGTTGTTTGTGTTTGTTCTTACTGTGATTCATTTTATTTCTATCTTTTCTTTTCCTTTTTTTAGGGTAAACCTCCTACGAAAAGAGCAAAAGTCCTCCAGAAACAGCCATTGGTTGCAAAGCTGGCGGCGTATGCACAGTATCAAGCGACACTGAAGAACCAAGTGGTAAACAAAACTGGTAAGACGCATTCAAATGAAATCACACCGGGAGTAGGGATGTCAAACTCCGACCCCCACGAGATGATGACCTAAAGTTCCCAGAATTCTTTGAATGCATTAGACGACCAGAGAATCATGGGTGTGTTTTTTTTTTTCTTCTAACTTCTTAATTTTGCAACATCTAGGGAGCCAGAGTTTGACATCCCTGACATAGCTATGGATTGGTTCTTAAAACATCCTCTATCAGCATTTTTATTGTTGTCGTTATTTTAAAAAATATTAATAATTAATTTATTTATTAATAGCTGTCTCAGTTGAAGGATTTAGCTGGGGGAGCTACATCACAAGCAATAACCTGTCTGCTGCTCCGGTGTCCTGTTTCAGACATGTAAGTAGACAATAGATCCCCCGTATGATATCCTTTTAATGATGTCTTGATTTTTTTTTTCTTAGAAGAATTTTTTTTATCCCCAGGCACCCATGGGAAACTGTTGGGGTGATATTTCTGAAGGAGTACGAGTTGAAGTTCCAAACACGGACCACAATCTGTCTCCAAAAGTATTCTGGATAGCTGGAATTGTGAAATTAGCAGGTGTGTCTGTGTGTCTCATAACTGGGATGTACTCGGGGGGGGGGGGATCGGATTTACACCTCTGGAGCCTTAGAGGCTCAGAAATTTGGAGAGCGTTCACTGGTCGAGTAGACTGTACTAGGGATGAGCCGAAAACCCCCGTGTTCGGTTTGAATTCGAACACGAACCGAACTCAGTGCAAGTCAATGGGACTCTCAAGTTCGGTTTTTACAGTGCCCTGCAAGAGGGCATATATGCAAGATATTTGCCATAAAAGGTGTATGGGGGTCCGGGTAGTGCCCTGGGGGACAGGAAACCAGGACAAAAAGTTAAAAAACGTTTTTAAAGGGACAGTGAGTTTTCCATGAAATAAGGGTTAAAAATAAAAACGAAAAATTCCTTCATATATCGTGCCTAGGAGGTCCCCATAACCTGCCCGTGAAGTGGCGGATTTGTAGGATGTATAGAAAAATTTAAAAACAAAAAATGACGTTTCAAATGACGGTAAACGCTTTTCCTTTAATCTATTCATAAACTGCTTGGGGCGGCAGCCTGTATAAGAAGAGGAGACATTTTAGGACACGCATCTTAAAAGGATGACATCCTTTAGGACACGCATGGCTAAATTATGGTGAAACTTATGCAGGCTTTGGATGAATGTAACAATAGGTGCTTTAAAATTGGGCCTTTAGTGTCGGCAACAGTAACCCCTCTGTGGTATTGTGGGAGAGTGCAGGGTTGGACCCTGCGGTCAAATATTAAAATGATATAAATCTGGTAATATAGGTGTCAGTGCACCCAAATAATGTGCCTTTCATGGCAGCAAGTGCCTTCACACCGTAACCCTTTTGTGGTATTGTGGAAGAGTTCAGTGCTGGAGGTTTTGTGATTGCAGAAGAGATCCACGATCTATTCCTTTACGTCAGCATCAGGGGATTGATGGCTGCTGATCCAGGACTGATTCATTTTTATAAATGTCAGCCGGTCTACAGAGTCGGTGGACAGACGCACTCTTTTGTCTGTGACAAAACCTCCAGCGGCACTGAACGTCCTTTCGGAAAGCACGCTAGATGAAGGGCAACCTAGTAGCTGCATAGCATATTGGCTAAGTTCTGGCCAGTGATCCAACCTCAACACCCAGTAAGCCAGTGGATCATCTGCTGGAAAGGTATCCAGGTCTGCCCTTGCCCCTAGGTAGTCCTGCACCATACGGTGAAGACATTGGCAATGGGTGCCTACATTTGACATCCCTGGACGTCGTGGACTAAAAAAATTTAAAAAGGCATCAGGCCCTGGCCTTCACCACTATTCCTCTGATCATTCGCAGCCTCAGAAGCACGTGTGTCATCACTTGGTAACCTACCAGTGCCTGGAAAGGTGTTACACAAGTGTCGCTTTAGAGCGTCCTCAAGTTTTTTCATCCTGTGCTCCCTCTGTGCGGGCAGGATGAGCTCTGAAACTTTACCCTTGTATCGTGGATCAAGAAGGCTTGCCAACCAGTGATCCCTCTCCTTGATAGCACGAATCCTGGGGTCCTTTAGCAGGCTTTGCATTATTAGGGAGCCCATGCAGCGTAGGTTGGAGGTGGCATTAGCTTCCGAGTCTTCCTGGTCAATGAGGAGGATGACCCCATCGTGCACTTCCTCCTCCCAGCCACGGACTAGTCCTTGTGTTTCTGGGCACACAAAACCCTCCCTTGAGGAATCCCCACCTTCAATGCCCCCACTACTTAAATATTCATCCTCATCCTCCTCCTGTCTGATCTGAGGAGGATCCGCTGGAATGCTGTCTGCGGAAAGACTGGGGCCTTCAGAGCTAGGGAAGGCCTCCTCTTCCTCCCGCTGCTCTTCCTCTAGAGCCACATCTATAATTCCCCGCAGAGTGTGCTCCAGCAGGAACACTAAAAGAATTGTCACTGATGCATGCACTGTCCCTGCTCACCGTCCTCGTTGCCTCCTCAAATGGTGACGTTACAGTGCATGCATCCTTGATCATCAGCCACTGTGGGGGGGGGGGACGACAAGTTGACCTGAACCTGTCCTTGTGCCATACTCACACAGGTACTCGTTGATGGCCCTCTGCTGCTTGTGCAGACGCTGCAGCATTGCTAATGTTGAGTTCCACCTGGTGGGCATGTCACAGATCAGACGGTTTGTGGGAAGGTGGAATTCTCTTTGAATTTCTGCCAGGCGAACACTTGCTGGGAATGACGGTCTGAAGTGGCTGCAAACTTTTCTGGCCTGGCTGAGAAGCTCTGCCAGCACTGGGTACCTGGTTAGGAAACGCTGTACCACCAGATTTAGGAGGTGTGCTAGGCATGGTACATGCGTCAGCTTACCCAGGCGTGGGGCGGAGAGAAGGTTGCTGCCATTATCACATTATCACATTAAGCGCTGCGGAATATGCTGGCGCTTTATAAATAAAGAATAATAATAATAATCACAGACGACCATTCCCAGCTGAAGCTGGCGTGGTGTTAACCATCTCTGCACCTGCCCCTGCAGAGCTGACAGAATTTCTGGCCCGGTGTGGCTCCTGTCTCCTAAACAAACCAGCTCAAGCACAGTATGGCATCTTTTTGCTTGAGCCATTGCGTAGCCCCTGTCACGCGTTGGTTTAACTGCCACTTTGCCAGAGACAGAGAAGGAGGAGGAGGAAGAGGGAGAGGTGGTGGTGGAGCAGACAGACCTCATACAAGCAGCTTTCTGGAAGCGTGGTGGATGAACAAGCTCCAGCACAGAGCCCCGTCTTGGATCCCTCCCAGCTGCTATCAGTTACCCAGTGTGCCGTGAAGGAAATGTAACGGCCCTGTCCATGATTGCTGGACCACGTGTCTAAAGTGACATGCACCTTGCTGCTGACTGCCTTTCCCAATGACTCGATAACTTTGTCTTCCACGTGCTGTTATAGTGCTGGAATGACCTTCCATGAAAAGTAATGGCGTTTTCGAACCTGCCACTGTGGTACAGCAAATTCACGGAAGGAAGCAGAGTCCACCAGCTGGAAAGGCAGCAGCTGTAATGCAAGTAATTTTGCTAAGCTGGCATTTAGACGCTGTGCTTGGGGATGGTTGGGACTATATTTTTTTCTTACGTTGCAGCAGCTGGGGCAACGTAATCTGACTGCGTAAATCTTCAGCTGATGGGATGCTGTCACATTGTGAGGAAGGACCTGGTACATCCATTACTGTAGCATCATCCCTGTCAGTGGAGGTTGGAGTCAATGACATGGCAGGACATATAGTGGGGGTAGAGACAGGTGAGGACCTACGCAAAGTTTTGCGCCAACGGGATGCGTGGCAGGTGGTCATATGTCGCCTCAAGCACGTGGTACCCAAGCGTCCGGTGTTTATCCCACGCTTCAGCCTCATCTGACATAGATTACAAATAGCAACGGTGGGGTCTGCTGCACATTTCTTAAAGAACTCCCAGACAGCAGAGTTCCTGGATGTGTGCTTTGAGACAACAGCTCTCTCTGCACCTGAGCAGTTCTGACATCTGATGCCTTGGACTGGCTAGTGCTACCGTTGGTCATAGAGGACGTTATGCCTCGTGTTTGTTGTGCCTCCTCCTCACTTGACTCCTCTGTTCGATCAGGCACCCAGGTGGAGTCGGTGACCTCATCATCATTGTCATCACCCCCTATCTCCTCGTCACTGGAGCCAACTTGGCAGTATGCTGCAGCTGCTGGGGCAACAGGAGTGCCAGTTATTTGTGTGTCATCACTGGCACCCCCTTCCTCTAGGTTGATTATACTCCCTTCCTCAACCTCCAGAGATTGAATCAGAGCACTGTACTTGCTGCGCATCCTCAAGCAGCATGGCACTGTCATTGTAGTCAAACAATTCAGCTGACTCCTCCGTGTGTGATAGCGAGGCTACAGCAGGAGTAGCTGTGGACATCTAGGCTGCATTAGATGCTTTGGCAGCTGAGGTGGACTGTAAAGCACTACAAGCCTGGCTGGCAGAGGACTCTGAGGATGGCCTGGTTAGCCAATCCACCAAATCCTCTGTATGTTGCTGCTGCTTAAGACGGCCAGCACCAGTTAGAAAGGACAAGCGTGACCCTGCAGAGGATGCACCACGTCCACCACGACCAGAGGCACAGCCTCCCGACAGAGGCTGCTTGCCCTCTTATCTGTGTCTGGGAGCGTCTGCCTGTCCTTTTTTGGTCTTTCTGACATGGTGAGTGATCTATAGATTAAAGATATACAGAACTCTGATTCAACTCAGGTATAAAGATTAAAGATTTCCAGAACTCTGGTATAACTCGATGAGACACCCTGATAGCTGGCAGCCAGTGACAAGACACAGATTACAATTCGCAGAAATCTGCTAGAAGTATGTGGGACCCCCTGATAGCTGGCAGTGAGAAGACAGATTACAATTACCAGATATTTTGGAGAATTGAGACCCCCAAAATACTTGGTGGCAGTGAGAACACACAGCTTACAACAATTCCCAGATATTTTGTAGAAATGAACCCCCCCCCCCAGTAGCTGGTGGCAGACTGGCAGTGAGAACACACACTAACACAACATCAATCTCCTTGCTGAAGCGCTGTGTGAAGCCTCATATAGTGTGCTGCGGGACTTCGCTCTGGGAGCCCATGATTGGGCAAATTTTGCCCAATCAGGACTCTGAGCCGTGATTGGCATAATCTTGAACCTGTCTTGCGCCTGACCTGTGGTCAGGTGCAAGGCTGTAGCCAATTACAAGCTTCAGGCCAGTGGAAAAGTGCATTGTGGTCCATTGTGGCGAACACGCGTAAATGTTCGTAGTTTGCAAACAGGCGATGTTCGAATCGAACTCCGAACCAAACAGCTCATCCCTAGACTGTACCCACCATGAAGCGCAATCAAGCATTGGTCCTACGCATGATTCTTTGCTGAAATTTGATGTTGGACTTTCATATTTTTTATATAATATGGTTTTTATTGAAGAAAGGCACAACAGGATAAAGTCACACACATTAAATATACAAAAGAAAAAAGGGGGGTAAACCATCATCAGAAAATAGTGTATGGTGTGGACTTGTCGACTAAGGACAAAAGGTAAACAAAAGTGCCAGTTGAGTTAAAGGAAAGACCAGGTATTACGTGCTGCAATAGTGTCACGTTCCCACGTTCCAACCCTGTCTCCCTGCCCTCTGTATTCCTTATGTCTGTGTTTCCATGTGTTTCCCTGTGCTGCTTTCCCTGACATGCAGCTCAGGGGTTAAGTTCATTGCTCGTTCAGCTTCTGCTGGTGATATGGGCTGATTACTCCCCTATATAAAGCCATGGGCCCATATCACCATGCTCTTGCATCCTGGTTCACTTCAGCTACAGATTTGTTCCTGAGAGCTCCCTGTTATGCTATCCAAGTTCTGTTTCATGTTTAAGGTTTACCTTTTTTCTTCTGTTTATCCGTCTGTTGTTTCTTTAGTATCCCCAGGTTCCAGTTTAAGTCTTGTGTTTTCACGTTTATCAGTTTCAGTGTTTCATGTTCTGATTGATTTCTCGGTATTGACTCACTGGCCTGTTCACTGACGACTCTTCTGGACATCCCTAGCTGTACTGTCCATTGAGATATTGTTTTGTGTGTCCCTGCTGACTACGGCTTTTTGTCATTGAAGTCCTTCCCTGCAGGTAGTGGAGTATATTACTCCTTCTGGTATCTGTGTTTTCCCTAGGACTCTGCACGGCTACAAGGTAACCTTTTTCTACTAGTGCAGATTCGGCCACTCTAAGGACCGATCTATCAGTATAAGGCTCCTTCGGTATAGCCGTGCAGAGGTCCCCAGTGTCCTCTGTGGTTTATTCACATATCCTAGATCATTGTGTCACGCATCTCTGCTTATAGTGGCTTTTACTCATACCTGGGCCCTACTTGGCGCATGCCGGGTACCGCCATTGTGGCTGACTGTGACAAATGGCTTCACAAATAGTGTCTGCGTTATACCTAAATTATCTAGTGTATGGGATGGTCGACAAAGGGGTGAGAAAGGGAGTAGGAGTCGATGTCTCATTACTCAATATACAATGTCTTGAGGGGGGCGTTGGCTCCCGAGTAAACAGTAGGACCCTGGCGATGCTTCGACACAAAATCCGTCCACCAGTACCACACAGTAAAATATTGATTGTAATCATTCTCCAGAGAGTAGTGTAGTTCCTCCGTTTCCTTTACTTTGCAGACCTTATCAATCCATTCAAAGACCGTTGGAGGTGACTGGCTCCTCCAATAACGAGGGATCTAGGCCTTAGCTGCATTAAAGAGGTGAATCGCAAGCGATTTTTACATAACGATTAGAGGAGAGTGAAACCTCATGTAGAAGAGCCGCTTGCGGAGTGAATGGGATATCCAAGGAGATGTTGGACTTTCTATTCACCTTCACTCCCGAGATCGAGATAACTCTGGTCTCCAAAGGCACCATCAGGTGCCCTATATCGAGTTATCTCGATCTGTAGCTGAACGGCACAAAATAAGAAAAAATGTGCTTGTTGCAAATTTATTTTGTTTGGTTTTGGGCTCCAGAAGGTGCCAACAATGGTTTAGCCCTGTGGGCATAATGCCCAATGTGCCAAACCTGTTTATAATCCCCTAGGGAACATCCTGATATCGGGCTTTACCCAGCCGATGCACGGAGCCTTGAACTGTAGTGCAATGTGCAGTAACTCCATTTGGCCAGTAGGTGGCGACATCAGCTTTCCAAATAAGTTATTATAGTAAGAAAGACACTGGGAATATTCCCAAAAAAAATCTTTATTTTATCATTTAAAATGATTTTTCCAAAAAAAAAACTGGTTCCTGACAGTTGAATTTTGGAAAGTCGCTTGGTAGTGAAGGGGTTAAGTTCCACCCTTGAGCATAACTTTATGACGTTTCTTCTTTTGTACAGGGTACAACGCTTTGCTGAGATATGAGGGCTTTGAAAACGATTCCAGCCTGGACTTCTGGTGTAATATTTGCGGTCCTGACGTCCATCCGGTGGGCTGGTGCGCGAGCAGCGGGAAACCACTAGTCCCTCCACAAAGTAAGTGATTGTCGACCGGATGTTTTTCTTGCAAAAACAGAATATTAAGGGTTACATGATTGAATATGTGGGTAAAAGCTGCTTGATCCAAGGAGAAATCTGACGCCATTCTGGGGTCAAGAAGGATTTTTTCCCCAGTCTGTTGCATATTGGGCGAGCGCTTCAGACTGGGTTTTTTGCCTTCTTTTGGATCATCAGCAGTTGGCGATGTGTGAAAGGCTGAACTCGATGGACGCATGGCGTTTTTTGCAGGCTATGTAATTGTTTGTGAAAATTAAGGAGTGAGAAGAAATCCATGTAATGTATTTTTCTGGATAGTTGAGGGCAACGTGGCCGGATTGACAGCTCTTGAGGCCTCCATGCAATAGGAGATCATGAGGCCACGCAATGTATCTACCCACATACAAGCACCATCCATATGTACATTGGTGTATTACAGAATATGTCTCCATATTATATACGAACTGAAAATCTGGCAAAGACGCTGACAAAAACACAGGGACACTCCCAGAAATAGGCAAAGACACTCGTAAACACAAAAACACGGGGACTCTCCCAGAAATAGCGAAAGAGACACTCGTAAACACAAAGACACTGACAAAACCACAGGGACAATTCCTAGAAATGGACAAAGACACTCGTAAACACAGACACTGGCAGAGACGCTGATATATGTACAGATTTATTTATTTATAAAGTATTTTACCAGGAAGGATACATTGAGATTTCTCTCGTTTTCAAGTATGTCCTGGGTTCAAGAAACCTTGAATTGTTACTTTGTATTTCTGTAACGACTGTAATAAATGCAAGATATTAAAAACAAAACACAAATATACAGATTAACCCAGAAAATAAATATGTAGGAAATATAGTCACTATGTTACATGTTTACAGGTGCATTCTGTATATAGTCACTATGTTACATGTTTACAGGTGCATTCTATATATAGTCATTATGTTACATGTTTACAGGTGCATTCTGTATATAGTCACTATGTTACATGTTTACAGGTGCATTCTATATATAGTCATTATGTTACATGTTTACAGGTGCATTCTGTATCAAGGTATGTTTATAGATGATTTTTATCTGTGCTGGTGTGGGCCCTGCAGAAAGAACAGG
The DNA here is from genome assembly GCA_009667805.1 of Leptobrachium leishanense. NCBI lineage: Eukaryota > Metazoa > Chordata > Amphibia > Anura > Megophryidae > Leptobrachium > Leptobrachium leishanense. Next base: position 85,369,911 of record CM019074.1, read on the forward strand.
TCTGACCAAGCCTAGGCTTGGGCCCCCGGGCAGTGCCCTATTGCCTTAATGATCAGTCTACCCCCGGTGGGCAGTATTTCCAATGCGCATGTTTGGTTAATGGACCTCCTAGAATGGATGACCATACTGGGAGTTTTTGTTGGTGTATTGCTTGAAGATCAATAATAACAAAAATGATTTTTTTTTCTCAGCGATTCAACACAAATACACAAACTGGAAAGCTTTTTTAGTGAAAAGACTAACTGGTGCCAAGACACTGCCACCTGATTTTTCTCAAAAGGTAAAGAGTTAAGCATCAGATTTTTGTTTTTGTTATTTTTTTTGTTTGTTTTGTTTCTGTGGCTTTTTTCTTCTTTTTTTTTATGTTTTATATATTTTTTTGGTAAAAGTCCTTTTTCTCGTTCTCAGGTGTCAGACAGTATGCAATATCCCATCAAACCTTCAATGAGGGTAGAGGTAGTGGACAAGACACATCTGTGTCGGACGCGAGTCGCCATCGTGGACAGCGTAATCGGAGGACGGTTACGATTGGTCTACGAAGAAAGCGAAGACAAAACTGACGACTTCTGGTGCCACATGTACAGCCCCCTGATTCATCACATCGGGTGGTCTCGAGCCATCGGGCATCGGTTTAAGAGAACAGGTCGGTGTTTCTGCTAAGGAAGGTATTCACTAACTTCAAAGTGCCGCCAAATTGCACCGTATGGGCAACTCGTCTACTCACAAAGCTGTCAATTCACCAAATACAGACGAATGAATTGACAGCAAAATACGGTGCAAATAGGTGCAGTTTATCAGCACTGAAATTATCCCATTGGAAACTATTGATTCTTCTATTCACAGGACGCTGGAATTTCTGAGCATTGACCTGATTTCGTGTTTCAATTCAACAGGTTTAAACAGGCCAATGTAATAAATGGAAAATATATATTTTTTTTATTTCTTAATCTTCCCTACCGATATCAAGATATCTCTGGCTTCAAAGGCACCATTATGTGCCCCGGTATCGAGATATCTCGGTATGCTGATCTGCAAACCCAAAAGCAATGGAAATTTGTTTGCTTTTGTCATTTCTGAAGGTGCCCCCAAAGTTTTAGCCCTGTGGGCATAATGATAAAAAAACATGCGTGTTAAGCTTGTAACTCCCTGCAGCCCAGTGCTGGGGGACACCCAAAAACCCCCTACAATACACAGATATACATAATTGCGCCTGTGCATGTTGTTATATATCACCAAAATCTCCCTTGGTATTTAATCCATCTGCAAATCAATCAGATCAAAGGATAATTTAGTGCAGTATTATGATTACAACATTAAAAAATTTAAAATGCAAAAAACAAACTCCCAAACAACTAGTACATACAAAATGTGCATATGCGTTTTTGCCACAGTGGCTCAAACCACCCAATCGTACACTCGCCAGTCTCCAACCGCAACAAGTGGAAGATTGCTGGTTCCGTGCAATCCAAGGTATTGTCCACCGGTCAGTCATAAGAGCTCACAATCTCCAGCTCCATGCATTTCATGGATATGTCCCACTTCCTCACGAGCATAGATTCTACCACTTGTTGCGGTTGGAGATTGGCGAGGGTAGGATCGGAAGGTTTGAGCCACTGTGACAAAAACGCGCATGCAAATTTTGTATGTGCTAGTTGTTTGAGTTTGTTTTTTGTATTTACATTTTCTTTTTAATGTTGTAATAAAAATACTGCACTATATTATCCTTTGATCTGATTTGCAGATAGATTAAATACCAAGGGAGATTTGTGTGATATACATAATTGGGGAATTTTCATATTCCATGACGGAAAGTTCTAATTTTAATAAGGACTCGGAGGCGAGTATTTTGCCATCTCTTTCTTAACTCTTTGCTGCTATGAAGCAAGTGAACAATATGAAAAAACAAACTTCCCCCACAAAAGGGGATGAACACCCCCACATCCTCTCCCAGCCCGGAGATAGACCACTCCTCTTTCTTTGCAATCCAGAAGTCAGAATCTCCAGGATGAGACGCAGCTACCCGACGGAGAAGCGTAGAAACCAAACACGGTCGGGTGTGGGGAAACCATAAAGAACGCCGCCAAGGCAGGACGATCAGCGTGAAGCTGAAAGAGAAAACAAACACGGGGCAGAGGTTAGAACCGAGCCATCGACTGCATGTAACGCAAGCGCACATCAAAGAGCACAGGACACTGCAAAGGAGAACCAGTTTATTCAGAAGCATGCACACACTAACGGCGCAAAGTACAACTCAATAGCGCAGGCGCTCGCAGTAAATAAGATACGGACAACCAAGGTAAGGTTTATTGAGTAATCAGAAGATAAACGAAAGGGAGGGATTCCAGGGTGGGAAAATACTCGCCTCCGAGTCCTTATTAAAATTAGAACTTTCCGTCATGGAATAGGAAAATTTTACCACAGGACTCGGGGGCTCCAATTTTGCCAATTCAAAGCTGATCAATAACAGTCTCCGTCCAGTGTCGCGTGGGACGTATATAGAAAAGGCGAGCAGTAAACTTCCGAGACAATCAGTGGAGCGCATAATGTCCTCTAGGTTACAACCAGCTGCCACCGCCGAGGAGGCCATGTGCGGCACGGACCGAATGGGCCCCAAAGGAGGCGGTATCCACCCCAGTCAGACCTAGTAACCAGCGCACCCATCGCACCAAGGCCGTCGAGGACACAGGACGACGAGCGTGGAGCGACAGAAACAGCTTCAGCACGGAAACCCACCAGGCGGTTCTCGTAGATCCTAAGGCATCGAACAGGGCAAAACAAAGGACGATCAGGATAGGATGGGAAAAATACAGTAGAAATGGAGGTTTTAGTACTTCTAGTTATGTCAAAAACCACACCGTCCGGTCCGACGGAACGAGAGGGATAGTCCAGGGCCCGGACATCGCTGACGTGCTTACAGGAGAGCAAGCAGAACAGCATCAACAGTTTTGCGACAACTGCCTCAGGGACAAAGCCCCATTATCCGGCCAGGCATCCAGGAAATGCAGTACCAGAGAAAAGTACCACGCGACTGCGTACTGAGGAAGGGGGGGTCGTTCAAAACGAGCCCCCCGCAGTAGACAGACCAAAGGGTGCTGCCCCAAAGCCACACCTGCGAAGCCCACATGTCCAGCGGAAAGTGCTGAGCGGTAGACATTCAAACAAAGACGTCAGGAAATCCAAGACAGAGCTCAGAGGCCGAAACGGGATCCTGACGCCGTCCCACACACCAAGCAGACCACCTGACCCAGGCAGACTTATACGTTCCCCGGATCCCGGGGGCCCACGCCTGTAACAGTAGTTCCCCAGCCCGGACTGAAATTTTTTGCTTTGCCAGGTAAACCGGAAACCAGCCACGCTTGCAGGTCCAGGCTGCCGTCCGACACCAGGGGGTGAGGTACATCCTCCGCGTCCCGTAGGAGATCCGGTCGTCGGGGTAACATCCTGGGAACGTTGATCTCCAGAAGGGCCAGGAACCATGGTTGAGCCGTCCAGAACGGAGTAATCAAAACCAGCGTCGCCTTCTGAGTCCTGACCAGCATCACTGTCCGAGCAATCAGGGCGAAAGTGGGAAATGCATCGTGGCGCGCCCCGTACCAATCTTGTAGGAAAGCATCCACGCCCAATGCATCCGGGTCCGGCCTCCAGCTGAAGAATTCCCGTAGATGAGCGTTCAACCTCGAGGCAAACAAGTCCCATCGAAGAGGTCCCCATAGCGAGCGAATGTTCTCGCATACTGAAGGTGGAATCCGCCAGTCTTCGGGATCCGCTAGATGACGAGAATTCCAGTCGGCGACTTGATTGGAGAGCCCTGGGATGAACTGGGCCTGCACCCAGAGACCGTGTTGTAGACAATACTCCCAAAAGTCCAGCGCCATGAGCGATAGAAGTTCCGATCGGGGGCACCCCATGGTGTTGATATAACGCATCGCCGGGAAGTTGTCCAGTTGCAGGAGGATCTGTCGATGCGGGGAGTCCCTTGTGAAGCATCGAACAGCAAACATACCCACCAAAAGTGCCAATACGTTGATGTGACGGGTCCATTCCGCGGGAGACCGGCGGCCCCCCGTCTCCACACCTTCACAGTGGGCTCCCCATCCGAGGCCACTGGCATCGTAATCAATGGTGAGAGTCGGAAGGGGGAAACAATTGTTTGCTGTTCCACGACATCATCTGAGAGTGCCACCACGTCAGGTCCGACCTGGCGTCTTCCGTCAGGTACACCGTATCTGAGTAATCCAAACCCGCTCGGAGGGATCGGCCTTTAGGCGTTGGAGTGCCCGATAATGGAGAGGAGCCGGAACTATCGCCAGACGCGCTGCTGCCAGAAGGCCAATGACCCTGGCCAGCATCCTCAGAGTAGGCGCTGAGTGTCGGAGGAGAGAGGAAGTTTCCTTGCAGATGTCCCGAATCTTGGAGGGAGGCAGGAACAACAACAGATCGCGGGAGTCCAGGAGAAAGCCCAGGAACTCGATGCGGCGTGTCGGAACCAACAGGGATTTTTCCACGATCAGGAACCCCAGTTCCTGTAGGAGGGAGATCATCTACCGAAGGTGCAGCAGGAGTGTGTCTCTGGAGTTGGACATCGGGAGAATGTCGTCCAAGTATATTATGAGGCGGACGCCTCTGGCCCGCAGTGAAGCACCACGGTGCCGACGAGAGGCCAAACGGTAGGCAAGTGAATCGCCACACGGATCTCGCCACATGAACCTGAGGAAGTCCCTGTGGGACGAGCAGACCGGCACCGTTAGGTAGGCGTCCTTCAGGTCCAGTTTGGCCAACCAGTCGTCTCTCAGGAGGACGTGACGCAACGTGTGAATGCCCTCCATCTTGAAGTGCCGGTAGGTGACCGATAGGTTCAATTACCTCAGATTGATGACAGGGCGGGAGCCCCCACCTTTATTGGCGACCAGAAACAAGGTGCTGAGAAAGCCCCCCGAAGACGGGGGGGGGGGGCAGTTCTATTGCCCCTTTGGCTAACAGGTCCCGAATCTCCGCCTGCACCAGTAAGTCCTGCGCGTGCGCTAAGTGGAGCGGCGCGGGAGGTCGTGTCTGTAGGCGTGTCCACAAAGTCTATGGAAAAATCCGTACCGTGGCCAGGACCCACGCATCGGTAGTGAGGCGCGCCCACGCGGGCGCAAAGTTGGTCAGTCGACCCCCGTCCCTCTCCCCCGAATGAGGGATAATCTGAAAGGCGCTCACCTGAGGACCTCCTGTAGGAGTAGGATCTGCCTACTCTGTAGGTTCTGCTGCGCCAGGGTCTGGCTCTGGATGGGAAGAAGCGGGAGCCGTAGCTGGGATTGTCGGCAGCTTGGAGGAGCCTGCTGAGCGGGAGGGGCCCACGCGGCCGGTAGAGCAACTCCTGCCTCTACCGGCCCTGTGAGAGACCCGTCCCGGGAACACTCTCTTCATCGTGGCCTCAGCCTTGTCCAACATGGAAAAGGACCCCACATATGTGTTAAGCTTTTTCGCAAAAGGTTCGCCAAAGAGCTGGCCGTCGGTGGCGGCCATGTGGGTCAAGTTGGTATCCATCTTTAGCAGGATAGTTTTCCTGCGCTCTGACGCTATCGCAGCGTTTGCGTTCCCTAGCAGGCAGAGGGAGCGCTGTAGCCACTCCTCAATCTCTGAGGGGTCTAGCGGGGTATCAGACAATATGGCATGATTGACAATATCCAGGGCTTTTACCAAAGGGCCAGCCGTGCCAAGTAACTTATCCTGACATGTCTTCATGGCAAAATCTATTCCCTTTTTAGCCAACCCTTGTTGGCGACAAATTGTTGGAAGGCCTCATCCACCTCAGGGGTGATGCGCGTCTTGCCAGTAGTGATGGGCCGAGGGCATTCAGCCCGCAGGTTACATCTGGTTCCCTTATCAAGAGGGCCGCGCATAACGCTGTCGACCCAGCGTTCAACATGGGGCTGAGGGGACCAAGCAGTGGAGCTTGGGTGGGAAATCTCACGGGGTTAAACATGGGATTTCCCACTGGGTCGTAAATTGTATCTCCAACCTGCATAGGGGGTGGCTCCGCCATAAGGTCATCATCATCGTGGACCGGGGCGTATAAGGTAATGGAGTCCTCTCCGTCATCGCCCTCAGGATCGCCTTCCCCTGCATTTGTCCCTCTTGGGACGAGACTCCAGGCGGCCAGTTTAGGTCTCTTAATCTCGGCCACACTGGTTTCCCCGCGGTCAGGGGCTCTTTTGCGAGAATCTGGCTCGCGAATCCGTAAAGGCAGTGCTGCGGGGATGCCAGCCCCTCCATAAGCAACCGGGGATGTGATAAATGGGGATCAATAGGCCCTGAGGCCAGGGGGTCTAAAACCCTTTGAGGGGAGGCGTCCTGTGATTGCTCCTTATCATGGGCCTGGGCTATATTTCCCTGCAAGAACGCAGAGCATGAGGCTACCTGTGGGGGCACTTGTAGTGCATTGACAGCCTCATCCATGGAGCGTTTGAATAATGGAGGTCTGCGACAGCCGCTGAGACAGACTCCGTGATGGAGAAGCGGAGGGAGGCTTCAAGGGCCGTAAATTTTGCGGAGCTCCCTGACTTTTTAGGTTTGGGGGGGGGGTAGTCCCCGCAGATATGGGTGCTCTGTGCCTAGTACTTCCCTCCGACCCGGAGCCCCGGGCGAGGGAAGGAGATGGGCTGCGGTGGGATTCGGACATCTTACTTAGCTGCAACTCAACACGGGATCGTAGCAGAAAATGTGGCGCAGGAAGTGGGCGTGACCTAACGGGTGTGAGGAACACTGAGCTGCCTCGTGCGGGAACGCTGCGATCAGAGCGCTAAACACACGCTGCGGCAATGGGATAAGCCCTGCGCGGACGAAGGATCCGAGCGGGGAAATAGAAAATGCGAACGCCGGATCTGACTGTGAGAGTAGTGGTCTCTAAGAGGTCCGGTGGGAACACCGACCCCCGTGGCTATAACCGGAGGGTAGCGGCGTCCCAAACGACAAAACGCTAAACAGAAGCAATACAGGAAACCACAACGAACTAAAACACACATAAATTAACAAAATCGTAGGATTTTGTGCAGAGCGCATTAAAACAATACTTAGGAGTGGTCTATCTCCGGGCGGGACTATATGGATTGGCTGGGAGAGGGTGTGGGGGTGTTCGTCCCCTGTTGTGGGGGAAGTTTGTTTTTTCATATTGTTAACTCTTTGCTGCTATGAAGAAAGTAAAGAAAGAGATGGCAAAATACTCGCCTCCGAGTCCTGTGGTAAAATTGTGCCTGTGCATGTTGTTATATATCTGTGGGCATAATGCCCAAAGAGCTAAAACTGTAAAATCAGCTGCTCAAAGCTCTGAAATATCGCGCTTTCAGCAGCCGATGCAGGAAGAAAAAGAAGAAAATAGACCAGCCGCTCAAACCTCAAACTCAATCTGCTAGTGGATGGTGCCATCTAGTGGCCAAAAATAGGTTATTTACAGTAAGAAATGCAATGGGTATTAGCTCAAATATTTCTTGCTTTTATAATTAATTAAAAATGATTTTACAAAAAAACACTGGTTTCTGACAATGATTTTTTGGAAAATCACTTGGTAGTGAAGGGGTTAAATACCATTTATTCAGTGCCAATATATATATATTTATTTATTTTGCGGAGCTTTTTATTACGTTGTTTTTTTTTTTTTAACTAACTTTTTTTATTATTTAGAGCAATTTGGCACTTTTCGCCGACGTCCAATACCTACTTTGGCAACTCCATTTTTGGCAAAATACAGTGAACATATAGGCCCCTATTACGCTCTTGGCGTTAAAACGCAGGCGCAGGAGAGGAAAAACTGTGCCCGCAGTTTCCCCCCCTTGCGCCCGCGTTTTAACACCAGATTGCAATGTTGGCGCAAAAAATGCTGCCTGCATTGTTATCGACCGTTAAAGTTAGGGATGTGCGTGGCAGCGCTGAGCGCAGCTGCACGCATCCTCTCAATGGAGTCCATAGGACTCCATTGAGTTCCTCTGTCGGTCACGTGACCAGCCGGATCTCAAACATCGCAAGACTTTTTCCCCCTGTCTTTCCCTGCTCCTGCCGGCAGGAGGAGGTGACCGGAGCCGCGGTCCTCGCCGCTGGACAAGAGAGTAAGTATGTGGCTTGTTTTTTAATTATTTTTACAGCTGGTATTAACGGATTCTGCAGAAACGGAATCTGTTAACACCAGGTCCTGGCTCTGGTTAACTTTTCGTTGACCAGAGCCAGGCGTTAATCAGCGCTGGGACATTGTAATACCAGCACTGATTAACACTTTGCGCTCCCCATGTTAAGTATAGGGAGCGCAAAATGCACTAACCTCGGGCAGAGGAGCGCAAGGTACGAAAAGCAAACGGGTTTTTTAACCCGTTTGCGTTTGGATTGTAATGGGCAGCTAATACCGCAGCTATCGTTAGCGTTAGGTATGTAATAGGGGCCATAGTGTGTACCATATTTTCGGCACACTGGAGTCGCCGAATTGCAAAACCCTGACATTGTGTTCAATTTCTGTGCTTTGTGAATAGACCCCGACGTGTCTGAACACATCTGACTTCTAAAGGGCGATTCATAGAGACCCAAAACTTCTGTTTCTGATCTTAAACCAATGAAAGGAATTTAATGAGCGCTGTACCTTTTCTTAAGTTCAGCACGTCCCGTTCTGCAGCAGCGCAATTTGTTACCTGCACCTCTGAGCTGCTGGTAACTTTTCCATTAGCGCCAGCTCTTGGGATCACTCGGTCCAAACGCTAGTTAATCTGTGCTTTCACTTTGCGCTCCCCATGTTAGGTATAGGGGGTGCTACGAATCACAAATTAACAAGCAGTAACAGGTCTTTTAACCCGTTTAGCGATTCAAAGGCGATGTGGGCGCAGCGCTATGACCTCCTTTAAGCCAGCGCGAATGCTGACGCTAGTGTTGGCTTGAAGGAGGTGATCGAGCTCTATGTATGGTGTGCTACTATCCTAGCCTTTGGGCTTGCTGAGCATCATGGGAAATGTAATTCACAGACTCATTGGGTACCGGTACCTCATTAATCCAGTGACTGATCTGGATGGGTTTGCCGGTGGGGTGTACACTAGGAATATGTGGTGACCAGGGCTAATATTTTCTTTTATTTTTTTGTTCTTTTGAGTAATTGCATGCTTTTACTTCTATTAACAGCTTTTACTGACGTGTTTTGCTTTAAATTCTGCCTCCAGATATCTTAAAGAAGCAGGAATCCAATTGTGACGCGCCGCCTCATTTATTTATTAAGGTAAGCAGATAATTTTTTGTGCTTTTAATCCTTTTAATGTTTTAACGCTACTCCTGACAGTTCTGGGACCCATGTGAACCGCCCCGGGCCCTATTCCACTATTGCTGGTAACAGGGAGCCGCCAAGGGTTAAAAAATAATGGCATGGGCTGATATTCTTTACCATGTCCATCTTCGCCCAGTCACTGGGTCAGAATATTTGGGTAACGCAAACAGATAACAGCGGCAGCACGGCTGATGTTATCTTCCCCTGAGTCTATAGGACTCCATGGTGCCAGATTACGAGCGTGGGTTTGCACAAGACCATGGAAATCTCTGGGATCGCTTTGTATGAAATCATCCACTGCATACAGGAAGAGGAGGAGGTGGATCGTGCCGCCCTCTCCGCCACGTGGGATAAGAGTTAGATAAAGGATGTTTCGGCACTTACTTTTTGGTCTTAAGTGACTTTTGCTTTTGCAATATAACTTAACAGCAGGCTCTGAGAGTCCGTATTCCTTCCAGCATACCCGCTCAAGCAGAGAACAGCGACCCGCCATGGAATAGATCCCCTGGTCTCGTTTTGTGCCATTAGCAGCTCCTACACAAAGGATAGGAGAGGTTAATGTACAGGAAAATGGCTGCTAAGGTTAGCTTGCGGCAAGGTTGCGATAGCCGCTCCTTCTGTTAACGGTAAGATCGACATAGGCCCCCGTGTCTATACAGCATCCGTCTCCTTGCATTACATCAGTGTTTCCAAAACCTGTCCTCAGGACCCTACGCCTCGCCAGGTTTGCCAGATATCTGAAGCACAGCACAGGTGATATGATTTGCTGCTCAGTGATTGCAGGATTCAGTCTGCTTTTCCCCAAGGTGATCTGCAAAATCTGGCCTGGTTGAGGGTCCCGAGGAGAGGTTTGGGAAACACTGCATTACATGGTCAGGACTTGTGGTTTTTATATCTGATCTTTATTTCCAGCGAGTCATGAACTTGTGCGGCTCGACTTGCTGGGACTGGTGGCTGGCGTGCCTCCTCGTGCGCTGCAATGCCATAAACCTGAACATGGTTCTTCTGTTGTCTTTACTCTGGTCCTGTGCGACACTGCATGGAGTTCTGTGCAATTCAGGAGTGAATGCCAGCATGGATGCTTTTCACTGCTGCACGAATAAGCAGCCGTCAATACCTGCATGCTCCTTTTTGTTTTACATACCTCTGTCCCTTAGATTGTAAGCTCACGTGATGTCAGGCTGAGCACTTGTTTCAAGTGCTGTTTTAGCTGGACAATTTTAAAACAGGACTCGGAGGCGAGTATTTGCTTCTTTAATAATTTCCTCTCAGCAGCAATGAAACAGTTAACATAGTGAAAAAAACAACATCCCCACAACAGGGAACACCCTAGACATACAGCCCACCCCTATTCTATACGTAACGTAATCTTATCCCTCCCTGAGGACAGCCTGCCCTCTTTCTTGCTGTGCCTCCCGAACGGTTAAGTATACTGTTTCTGTATGTGTACGGTGTTCCCTGTTGTGGGGATGTTGGGTTTTTCACTGTTAACCGTTTCATTGCTGCTGATAGGAAATTCTTAAAGAGAAGCAAATACTCGCCTCCAAGTCCTTAATAAAATCAAAACTTTCCGTCATGGAATAGGAATATTTTACAATTCTCCTACGGCCAGGGTCATCTGCTCCTATTGTATCATTATTTTGTCTCACGTTTGTGCTTACCCCCCAGTGTAAAGCGCTACGGAATATGTTGGCGCTGTGTAAGTACTTGTAACTGTGACCTATGAGCAAAGGTTTGACTTTCCGCTGCTCGATGTTTTAGGTGAAAGATGTCGATCAGGGTACGGAATGGTTCAAAGAGGGGATGAAACTGGAAGCGATCGACCCTTTAAACTTATCGGCGATCTGCGTGGCGACCATCAGAAAGGTACGTGACTGTATGTCTCTCCCGATACCCTCTTGCGTGTGTATTCTCGTAGTGAATCAATTCTTCGTGTTAAAACGAGCATTTTCCTCTTTTTTTTCCATCCATTATTTATTTCTTACCTGTAGCGAGTTATTCGTATTTTGAGGAAGAGTCCAGAGTCTCCTTCCTGATTCAAATGTTTGTGCTTTACCTGCCGTAGTCCACTTCCCGTTCAGACTCATGCTTCTGCTGTGCGCTGCAGAAGCAGGTGCAGGGACTTTACTATGCCTGGTAAATATTTGGACTTTGTTCAGCATCAAAGATGGCAAAGGTTGGACCAGATGATATTTCGGCAGTAGCTTCTTCTCGTCTGGTTTTTGCTCAGGATTTTTACCAAACATGAGATGTGTCTCAAAACCCATCGTGCCCGACGAAGGTGGTTTATAGCTTAGAGACCTCTTCCTGACGTATAGATTTTAAAACTCTGAGCCCCAGTCACATGTCTTTGACTTGAAGAAATACCTTCAGATGTCACCGTTCCTCCTCACTGTATGATCCATATCTTTCACGTGCTGCCTTGTAAGGGTGAATGGCACGAAAGTGTTCGGGTGCTCAGAGCTGCCTGACCAGGTCCTTTGCTCCTGGTGCAGGCTTGTCAAAAACACTGAGCTTGTCCTCTACATTCCGGAAAAGGGCTACACCTTGGCCACCTAGATGTTTTGAAACTACATTTCCCACGCTGCTCAGAAACTCTTTGCACGGACTAGGCACCATGGGATATGTAATTTCAAAACATCTGGAGGGCAGCCAAGGTGCTGACCAATGGGCTACAAGTCCAGTTTCTTAAAGCGATACCATGTGTATTCAACTGCCACTTGATGTTAATTTAATCTTTCCCTCTATGTACAAAAGTGTAAGGGGGCCCTGAGATTTCTAGGACCACCATGAGTGCCAAGTACTAGAGCATGATCCAATATGACTTGTTATTCGGACAAACCGTCCTGTGTGCCCAAATAAAAGCTTCTACTGTATTTTAATCCTGGAGGGCACGTTCCTTCTGCTGTTCTGCGTTGGGTGTTTTGGGAATTTGGCCACCTTGGCAGCGGTCCATGCATAAGGCAAGTGCCCTCCTTGGTTTTTTCGTACCTGGTCTTCTACCTCTGCAAGTTCTGCACCATCACCACAGGCTTCAGTGAAGTGCAGATAAAAATACTTGCCTCCGAGTCTTTATTAAAATTCAAACTTTTCGTCATACTTAGGAAAATCATCAATTATGCCACTGATGGCTACGTTGTGGCCATTGGAAGGTCAGGATCTACTGGGATAGGTTTCAGGTGTTGGCATTTGTGGGCGAGGGACGTCTTTTTAACGCTTGTGTCTCCTATGTCAGGTCCTGGCTGAAGGATTCCTAATGATTGGTATCGACGGCTCCGAAGCTGCTGATGGTTCCGACTGGTTTTGTTACCATGCGTCTTCACCCTCAATATTCCCTGTTGGTTTCTGTGAAATTAACAAGATTGAATTGACGCCGCCACGAGGTAAACCTCCATTACTGATCGATCGGGACTGCGTGTCCTCTCTGTTGAAGAAAAGCCCACCAGGACTCCTGTATTGCAGCTTTATTCACACGCGACCTTTCAGCCGTAAAGTGGATTTCCTGAAGCGATCGCTTGAGAAAAGCCACTTTCTGGGCTGAAACATTGTGTATGAATGAAGCTGCAATTTGGGAGTCCCGGTGGTCTTTTCTCAAACACTACATGACCCGAGGACCGTGTGTGACCACCACCACCACACGAACACCTGGTGGCCATGTACTCCGCTTGTGTGTTCCCTGTGATGCATGTCCTCTTGAGGCTGAGCTTTATGGGACAGATAGCTATGACACATCAGGGCGCTGGTGTCACCTGTCCTTAATGGACCTGCTAAAGCTTGTGGATCTGTGTCTTTTCAGGCTACACAAAACTACCTTTCAAATGGTTCGACTACCTCAGGGAAACGGGATCCGTTGCAGCTCCTGTAAAATTTTTTAATAAGGTAATTACAGTTTCTAAATTGGTCTGATGACTTGGAAAAATCATGGCTTCTTCACCTTTCCTGGGCATAGGAACCACTTTAGTGCATGCGCAGGGATTGAGCATTTTCACCAACCTCATTCTCTTTCCACAACATATTTACAGACTGAACTCCATTTCTCTCCCTCAGCTTCCCCAAAAGGCCAGGTCCCTAATTTCAGCTCTCCTTTCAAGCTGTCTCCACTTCTCTCTCTAATTACTCTTACTAAGCCTAAACTTCGGGTCCTTCCCATGCAATCCTTACGATATTCTTCTGGCCACCAGTTTATACCTTCCCTCTGCTCCCATTTGTTTGTTACCCCCGTCCCTTAGTTTGTAAGCTCTTGAGATGTCTGCCTGAGCATTTGGTTAAAGTGTTGTATTACCAGGACAGTTATCTTACGGGCAGGGTTGTCTTTCCTTCTGTATCATGTATGTCTCCTGTTTGCGATTACCCATTGTAAAACGCTACAGAATCTGTTGGCGCTGTATAAGTAACTGTAACTGGTAAAGGGGAACAAAGTAAACACGAATTAATGACAAAATGACACGCACCTTCCAGCACCCTGATATCCAATTCCCAGGATAAAATCTGCGTATGCCCTGGGATGGAGCGTGCGAGGGATTTCCTATGAAAGATCTGGTTTCATACGGGAGATCCTGAGACTGGATCATACATTACTTTAGTGGGGGGCACCTCGTGAGACCACCTATCCTGAAAGAAGCCAGCAGCCTGTCTGATTCATTTTCCACCTGCTGAATGAGTACGATCATTGTGGGGAAACTGCAGCGACTGTAAATCTTGTATTAATTTGTTTCGGGTTTTTTCTTTTCCACAGGAGGTTCCCAATCACGGCTTCCGGGTTGGAATGAAACTTGAAGCTGTCGACCTCATGGAGCCTCGGTTAGTGTGCGTGGCCACAGTCACGCGCATCATCCATCGACTGCTAAGGATTCATTTTGACGGCTGGGAGGACGAGTACGATCAGTGGGTGGACTGCGAGTCTCCGGACCTCTATCCTGTAGGATGGTGCCAGCTAACCGGATACCCGCTGCAGCCTCCGGCACCACCCGGTAAGCAGATCCTCCACCAACACAAATACTAAAGAGTGTATTGTTTTTAAAAAATATTTTTGCGCAACGTGTGTATATAGTTGTATACAAATACGCTGCGCAAACCCATGTGTGTGTATACAAATATTCACATTCTACCAATGTTTTTATCTTAGAATACATTTTTGTGTTTGCATTTTAGCTCCAGTAGGTGCCTTAAGTTTTGGCACCACAGGCATGATGCCAATGGTGCTAACACCTTTTTTAAAATCCGCAGAGAAATGTCTCTGTGCAGGATCAGCTGGGGAAAAGTCCAGAGGCCAGAACTGCAGTAACTACTTTGGCCAGTAGATGGCGACCTCTACCTGTAAAATAATTTTTACAGTAAGGAATACATTAGGATTATTCCCAAATATTGCTTACTATGTAGACAATTAACCTCCCTGGCGGTCTAATTTTTTCAAAATTTTGTGTCTAAAAGCGTCTCTTTCTTTTGAAAGGAAACATGTTTTTGTACATAGTTAGCCTGTAATAATTAGGAATCACGAACTGAAATCCGTGCAATCAAGACTCCTTACTGGTAAAATCCTTTATAAATAAATTTAAAAAAAAATAGTAAATACACGGAGTCCGATAAAGTTTGAAACCGACATAATAATTTATTATCCCAAAAATAATTATCCAAAATAATGCAAATAAATTATATTCAATAAAATACAACAAAAAACACTGAAATCTGTCTGAAAACAAGGGTGAGACGATGTATGGTCTATTTCTTATCCTGTAGTGCCACCTAGTGGCCGTTCATAAACATTGCACGTTGGATTATACAGTCTATTATCATTTTTTCTAAATTTGCTGCTGGTCCCGCCCCCCCTGCATCGTGTGACTCGCAGAGAGCCTTACCAGGAAGTAACTCGCCGCGATCACACTGCGGGGGACAGCCAGGGAGCCAGGAGGAGGTGAGTATGCAGCCGGAGTGTGGCTCGGGGTTACCGATCGCGGTAGTGAAATTTAACCCCGAGTCACACTCGGGAATACCACCAGAGAGGTTAAAAATGATTTTCCAAAAACCAGCTGGTTCCTTAGTGTGCATCACAAAGCTGTCAACTCGCCAAATATAGTGCAATTCGACGTCACAGAAATGGAGAAATGCCTTGATTTTCGGTGTTTCAATTTGACGGGTTTAAACAGGTGAATCGAATAGGTTTCAATGTAATTAATGGAATATCTATTTTCTTTTATTTTTTTTGTAAGAACATTTTTTTTTTTTTTTTTTTTTAGGACCATTATTATTATTTTTTGGATTCATTTTTACTATATTTATATTTATTATATTTACTTTCCAGTTAGGCGAATAGGAGACTTCCAATCTCTCTTTTTTGTCCGTTCGGTGGAATTCACCAAAGCCAATTTGGCGCTTTTCAGAAAAGAGCCTTTCTCCAATGGACTTTTGCCGAGGCAAATCAGTGCTTTTCGTCGGCGGCAAAGATTTAGTCAAAATGTGGCTAACATTTGATAAATGGCGAATTCGGCAAATGTACAACGAAATTAAATCGTTGAAATGCAAAGCACTGAAATTGCGTTCGATTTTGGGGCTTTGTGAATAGATCCAATCCTCTGCCCTTATCCTTTGGAACCCCACATTGTGGAAGTCAGTGCAACACCTCCCCCCCCCCCCCCGAGTCCTATGGACTCTAGTAAATGATACCAGCAGCAGCACTGACCGCAATCAGCAGCTGCAAACTATTACGACCCAAGGTGCAAATACAGTGTTCGATGCAATAGAGATAATAATGGATAACGGCTTGTGGGCGAATTATCGATTTAAGGAAACGGGCCTCGTATTCCTACGTTCATCAGTTCCACTGATTAGGTCCCACCACTCTGTAAGGACACCCTGGCACTGAGTGACCCTGGTACGGAGGCCGTATCTTGATTTTTGTGGATTTATTTTCTTAGAACATAAAATGATTATGGAATTGCTAATCTGTTATTGCATAGGGCGTCTTCCTGTACCCCACCGATTCACACACGTTCTCTTCTGTTCCCCAGCTCCAAAAGACAACCAGACCAGCGTCTCCAAACAGAAGAAAAAATCCAAGTCCCAGCAGTACAAAGGACACAAAAAAAGTGGGTCATGGAAATTTCTTTCTTAATTGTGTGTACGACTCTTCCATTGCTTTTGGGTCCTAAAGCAGTGTTACCATCAGGGCGCGCGAACCCGTATCTGACAGTGAGCCTGTTTTCTACCTCTACGCCTGACCAATGGGCATTATTGTTGTTGTTTTTGTCAGGTTTTTTATTTTATGTTCTATATTTCACCAATTTATTTTTTTTCTCTAGGGTACTTTACCTGCAGAGGGGCTTTTGTTGTTCGCAGAACATGGTTGAGCTGAAAGAATACCTTTTTTTTTTTTTTTTTTTTTTTTTAGGGTTTTTTCAGAATTTATTGACCTAAAATGTGCAATTCTCCAAAATTTTAGTGCTTGTGTTTTTTTTTTTCCTTTTTTTCCTTTTTTTTTTATTTGTTTTCTGTGGTACTAAACAGAAAATTTGACATAACTGTCAATTTTTCATTTATTTTTTAATGGAGTTGCTGAGATGATTGTTGGTGGTGTGTCTGTGCAGTGTGTGTACGTAACACATCATCACAACCATTCCAATTGCCTCCTTTTCACGCAAAAAGCACCATGTGCTCTCTGCCAGCGCAGACTAAAGGGAGTCCTTGTCATGTGAGCAGAAAGAACTTTTTTTTCTTATCGTCTTTTTTTTTTTTTTTGTAATATATATGATTAGCAATGCTGCGTTAATGTTGGGAGTTTTTGTAAAATAGAGACGTGCGATGGGACCTACTTTCAGAAAAACCATCATTTGATATCTGAAGCCTTTTATTTTCACAATGTAAGGAAGGAAGGAAGCCTCGTGATATTTTCTTTATGCCAAATACTGTATTTTTGTGTATTTTGTGAATCCATACCTGTGTTGAAACTATTTTTTTTAAAAATGACAAAGCTGAATGTTATAAAAACAATTTAAAAATTGTCATTGTGGTATCTACATTAATAACAAATGTTGCCTCCCTTCTTATATATATATATTCTATATAAAGTATTTTACCAGGAAGGATACATTGAGATTTCTCTCGTTTTCAAGTATGTCCTGGGTTCAAGAACATTGACATGTTACAGTCGTTACAAAAATACAAAGTAATAAAATGCAAGATCTAAAAAACACAAATCTACAGATTAACACAGAAAATAAATCTATTTGGGTTGTGGAAATCCTCCACACTATAATAAAGTTTATTATTGCTGAAGCCATTTGCCTCATCACAGCAATTCAAAGAACTGCATCAGAGCTCATATGAATGAGATATATATATATATATATATATATATATAGTGTGTGTATGTGTTTTCTGAATGTGCCTTTATGTAAAAACTGTAATCCAGGGATCTGTAACCTTGTTATATAGATATAAATGTGCTTCATTGCACTCAGCGACACACTCTAAAACCAAGGTCTCAAATACTGCCTACAAGTCCCAGAATTCTTTTAATGCGATATGTGACCAGGGAATCATAGGAGTTGTAGTTCAGAAACATCTGGGGGGGGGGTGTTGAGATCCCGGTTCGAAGATGTTAACACGGTGACCAGTATTTACATAAACGTGTATGTGTGTGTCTTTCTATCAGTGCCATAGCCAATACAAACCAAGATAAGGAGACCAAGCACTGCAATCAGATTGTCGCTTTGTTGGGACCTCACAATACCAGCACAAACAACATTTTGCCTCTCAAGTAGCCTTTGTCACTGTGTGTTTGTGTCTCACTCTCTGTGCCTCTGAGGGGGTCTTGGGGTCTTTGTCATAGACAATTACACGCATGCATTGTCAATTTCTCCATCTGCCTGTGTATCAGTATTAGGGCTGTGCAATTAATTGCAATCGCAATCGAATCGCGATTTCCGACCCTGCAATTTCTAAATCGCATAAGGCTGCGATTTTCGGCTGTTAACTTCCGGCGGCGGCATGGTACTTTGAGCGCTCGCAGGGGGAACCACGTGACGAGCCGCGTTCTCGCAACTCGTCACATGGTTCCCCCCAGGCGAACGCCCAAGCTCCATGTGCCGCCGGAAGTTAACAGGGAGCCGAACACGCGGCGCACAGAACACAGCGGCGCACAGAACACAGCGGCGCACAGAGGTGAGCTGTGGCGCAGTATCCACGTGCTGGGGCAGTATATCCACGTGCTGGGGCAGTATATCCATGTGCTGAATACTGAATACATTTAGAATGTATGTAGCATGTTTGAAAAAGCTAAAACAATTGGCTAAATCGCAAATAAAATCGCAATCACAATATTCATTCAAGAAATCGCAATATGATTATTTTGTCAATATTGCACAGCCCTAATCAGCATCTGCATGTCTGTCGGTATCTTTTGTCAGTGTCTTCTTGTCTTTGCGTTGTTAACTCTGGATAACATTTTTGTACAAAAAAAAAAAAAGTCACGTCACAAACCAGCACCACAAGCTTCTACGTCATGGACTTCTCGAAAGCTGAAATCTATGCAACAAGTTCACAGAACATACAGCAGCACCGTAATGCGCGTAAAAGCTTTACTGTCAGAGACCGTCTACAGTAAAAACAATTACAACAAAAAGAGGGGTTCAATCTACACTATCTCCCAAACCGCGCTTAACGCCTTCACTATCCCTAACATTTAATTGAAACATGCGATGCAGAGTTAAATATTGCGTAGAGATTGTTATACCTTTTAATAGTTAAAATGAGCAAATTTACATTATTGTAATATTTTTTGTTTTGTGTATGTATGTAGTGTGTGTGTGTGTGTGTGTATATATATATATATATATATATATATATATATCATCTCTTTTACAAAATTTATTGCTAGGATGAAAGGTTCTTCACTCTAGATGGCATCCTTTTTCTTGCACAATGTT
The DNA here is from genome assembly GCA_009667805.1 of Leptobrachium leishanense. NCBI lineage: Eukaryota > Metazoa > Chordata > Amphibia > Anura > Megophryidae > Leptobrachium > Leptobrachium leishanense. The sequence goes on from CM019074.1 coordinate 85,389,105, forward strand.
ACACAGGGTCTGCATTATCAGCATACAGGCAGGAATGGCCTTTGTGTCAGATGCAGGTAATACAATTGGCAGATCTCCTGCTCATGGGGATTTCTAGTGATCAGAGATTAATAATTTTCTCTTTTCTCTGTATTATTATTTTTTTTTATACATGCCATAAAGAATAATTGAAGAAACGTGTCCCCGGCAGCTTTCTCCAAACATTAAAATGTTTAATGTTCATTGTGGGGCTGCTGTAATGTTTGGTGACCTTTTTTCATATTTAATTTTGGATTTTGAGAAGTCCCTGAGGAAGACGCGTGTACTGCTGGTTCTGGATGCATATATCATCCAAAGGCACTGACAGACACACCATTGCAGTATCACTGTGTGTCTTTGTCAGTGTCATTTTAGTCTCCGTTTGCCTCTAACGCTGTCAGTTTGTGCCACTGCGATGGAGAGACACTGACAGAGAGGTGAGCACACACCGTCAATAACAGGCACTGGTAGACACCATGCCACTGACGGAGACACACGGACAATGTCAGCTAGAGTCTCACACACATAGACTCCACCGCCCACACATATGTACACAGACCCTGATCTTGCACATACTGACACCTTCCCCCATGTGCCGCTGTTGGTTGAGGTTACTGCTGTCTTGGTTGGGTCCATGCATGAGCAGGGAGTGCTTGGCACCCGGGATCAGTTCTTTCATAATGTGAGCTCAGAGGGGCCACTGATCCTATTCATGGCTCATGTGCCAGGGTGCACCGAAGGGCACGGGGGGGGGGGCGGAAACAGCGCCTACACTAGGGCTGCTGCACCCCTGCTAGCAGTGCATGGGAATCTGTCCTCTGATCGGGGCAACCCTTGAGCGGTATCAGCTGTTTGGTGCTCCTGTTACTATGGGAGACCGGTGCGCTTGCGCAAACCCAAAAGCCAGCCCTAGTGGCATCACTTGAATGACAAATTGCAAATTCTACAACACCATGGTGGTTTGTTCTTTCGTACAGAGAATTGAAGGGAAAGATGGGTTACGGGTGGCCGGAGTAAGCCGGGTGAGTGTGCCATAACAGCCCATATCTGACATCCCAGGGCCCATCGAGTCGATGGGCCTGTGCACCTTCCTGCATTATATAGCCCCATCACATCTAAGGTGGTCTTCCTTCTGAAGATGATAAAAGGAGAATTCATGTAAAGTTTCAGCTAATAAAAAAAAGTCAGAAACACTGATCCATTGAATTCAGGTGTGAATGTATTTAATGTAAAAAAAAAAAAAAAAAGTTTTTATTGGCGCACTTAATCACAAATCTCAATCAGATCACCACTTTATGAATAGCCCCCTTATTCTGGAACTAAGGTCATATGCAAGAAGGGAATGTCACATGCAGGATATGATTATATTATAGTCAACTTAACTCCTCTCCTTTTGAAAGCACACAAAGTCCTTTGTATATTATTCACTTTATTGAGAAAGTAACAGCAAATTAAAGGTGTCTTGTGGGTAGAAAAAGCTTCTCTGGTGTATGCTTTGTTATGGGAGGAAGGTGGATAGAGAGCTTCTCTTGGTATGCTTTGTTATGGGAGGAAGGTGGTTAGAGAGCTCTTGGTATGCTTTGTTATGGGAGGAAGGTGGTTAGAGAGCTTCTCTTGGTATGCTTTGTTATGGGAGGAAGGTGGATAGAGAGGGCTTCTCTTGGTATGCTTTGTTATGGGAGGGATGTGGATAGAGAGAGCTTCTCTGGTGTGTGCTTTATTATGGGAGGAAGGTGGATAGAGAAAGCTTCTCTGTGTGCTTTGTTATGGGAGGAAGGTGGATATAGAGAATTTTTCTGTGCTTTGTTATGGGAGGATGGTGGATAGAGAGAGCTTCTCTGATGTGTGCTTTGTTACGGGAGGAAGGTGGATAGAGAGAGCTCTGCAGTCTGTATTATGCTTTTGGTATGGGAGGAACATGGATAGAGAGAGCTTCGCTGTAGTGCACTTTCTAGTCGGAGGAAGGTTAAACAGAATGCATCTGCCCAGTATAAACAGGATGCTGCTACTTACAAGCCTCCATGGATAGAATGAAGTGAAGCTTTGCTGCACAGGAAATGAGGCTGGGCCAAACTAACTATGCGAGTTAGGGAGAGTGGACTAATCCATTCTAAGTAAGAGCACGGAGGGGGGTGGGTAAATAAGGAATCTAGTTCCATGTTGTCCCTTGTAGTACACCATGTTTTGGAGGATTTGGAGGCCTTGTTCTTTATTTAGTGACATTAGCCTCAATCATAACCCAAGCGGTAGCCTGTGGTTGTCTAAAAAAGGGTCAACTCCATATTCTGCAGCTCATTGATTACTGCGAGTTTTATGGTTTTGCTATACACTCGCACGCCCTGAATATATATCTATCCTCTATAACAGCGGTCAGCGACCTTAGCGCACCAAATGCTTTGGAACTACATATCCCTTGATGCCTAGCCAGCTGAAAGAGTGTCTGAGCATCGTGGGAAATGTAGTATCAAAACATCCGGTGGGGGCCACGGCTGCTGAACCCCTGCTCTAAAAGAAAGGAGAGCAGCCTTTCGCTCCCACCACCCCTATTATAATCTGTCAGCCGCCCCTAGGACCAGACCGAAGATGAGGAGCCAAGAAGGGTCTACAACAGAACATCATATAAAAGGGTCATGTTGGCCACTGAAAAAGAGAAAGGGTTAATTTGGTGTTTTTTTTTTTGTTTTTTTGTAAATATAAGCCAAATATGATGACCCAGGATAAAAAAAAACATATATCCAGGTTGCGGTCATCAGGTTATTCATCCATCCTTTTTAGACTAGGGTCAGACGATCGTGATTTCTATGGACTGTATGTTCGTGCAAACGGACGTACGTCAGTACGGAAGACACAGTAGTGGCCACACAGTCCGTTTTTTTCACTGACGTATATTTTGACGGATGTAGCAGGGAAAATAAATTAAAAAGCAAAACCATTTTGTCCGTGAAAAATGCTGGACGTATAAATGCAGTCCGTCTGACCACGTTCCATCACTCACACACAAAGCTATGCGGACGTTGCGGACGCAGCGCACTTTGTGCGGCCGTTCTAGGAGTTGTACGTTCTTGCCTGCCTTGCGTCCGTTTGCCGCGGCCGTGGTGCGTCCGCAGTTCAGTGCGGACGTACTTCGTGTGTCAGGCTCCAATGGGCTTTCTGTCATGCTATCACGGACGTGAACACTACGCTCGTCTGACCCCAGCCTTAAAGTCCACGATTTTGTAACACGTCGACCTACGTAGTAATTCAAACGTACGGCTCGTCAAAAGACCAAAGTAATTGAATAAAGCAGTTTTTAAACCTGAATTTTTTATCTAATATTTTATAAATATTCTATTTATTTTAGTCACGACGTTACAGATGAAGGAAGAGTTTCTGGACGGCGAGGATTACACGTTCCTCCAGACGTCAGATCAGGAAAGTAACGGATCCGGCAGCTATTTTATCAAACAGGAGCCATGACGTCATTTGTAATTATTCAAAAATATTAATATGAGAGAAGAATGTTTTATTACAAAAAAAAAAAACTTTTTTTAAAAAAAAATTAATTTACAAACCAGAACACAGAAAAAAAAAATATATATATACTGACTTTACGTGCAGGGACATTCAGTTTTAAGTGTAAAAAGAAAAAAAAAATATTTTGGTGAAACAAAACAAAAATTTAAGAAAAGAAAAAAAAAAAGAGATTTTTTTAATTTCTTAACATGAACAATTTTGTGTTGTATTTGAAGTTTTTTGGAGAAAGAAATAATATGTAATATTTTGAAAATTTTACAAATATTGTGCATTGTGGGCTCTGAAACAAAATTCTAAAGTTGTTTGTTTTTTTTTCTTCTTAGCAGGGCTAGATATATATGGATATATTTGTTAAGAAAAGGTGAACTTGGTACACACTGGGAAGCTTTTATCTTTTTTTTTTTATTTTTTTTTTCCTTTTCTCACATTCTTTTTTTTTTTTTTTTTTTCTTTCATTTCTGAATTATTTGTTTTAATTTATATACGAAAAATATATTTATGTATAGATATACTAATTATACATGCCCTCTATAACTAAATTAGGGGGGAAAAAAGTCGATCCAGAATTATTATTATTTTTTTAAATTACAAAATGAGAGGTTAAACCGCAAATTCCCAGCTGTCATCTAAATTTGCATTCCCCCCCCCCATCCCCTTATCAAAAGCACATGGTGTCCAGGCTCGTTTTAAGTTGATATAATTGATTTTATGTTTTAAAGTCCAATCCAGGCATACATTATCATGCGCTCTACAGATTTAGGAGTTTCAGGCTGGGGTCAGACTAGCGCATTTTTAACGTGCGTTTAGGCGCAATTAATCACGGCCGCAGTAGCAGCAAATGATGCGCAATGACGGCCAATATACGAAGTCCAGCCGCGCAAAGCAAGCGGAAAATGAACGCATTTTTTCGAACGCAGAACCGCTAGTACTGACGTACAGAGTGCGCTGCGTCCGCTAGCGGCGTGTGTGCGTGGTTAGGAGACGTCAGACGCTGCTAATGTCCGGCCAACATAACGTCCAGACGCAAAAAGTGTTTTATTGACGATCCGTAAAAAATCACGCACGAAAATGTGCGTCGTCTGACCGTTTTCGCGCATTCTGTGAAAAAATACGTCAATGCGTTCGGACGCACTTTTTGACGGTCGCTGCGAATAATGCGTTCGTTTGACCCTAGCCTTATTTGTTGCTTTTTTTTATTATTTTACTATAACTTCAGATTGGGGCGAGGATTAGTGTCGGGCTGACGGGGAGGGGGTTAGAATTCATGTTCAGTTTTGGAGATTACGGTTAAGGCTAGAGTCAGGCTGCTGTCAGACGAGCGTAGTGTTCACGTCCGTGATTGCGCCTAAAAGTACGTCCGTGATAGCATGAAAGTAAGTCCATTGGAGCCTGACACACGAAGTACGTCCGCACTGAACTGCGGACGCACAACGGCCGCGGCCCACGGACGCAAGGCAGGCAAGAACGTACAACCCCTAGAACAGCCGCACAAAGTGCGCTGCGTCCGCAACATCCGCATAGCTTTGTGTGTGAGTGATGGAACGTGGTCAGACGGACTGCATTTATACGTCCAGCATTTTTCACGGACAAAATGGTTTTGCTTTATAATTTATTTTCTCTCCTACATCCGTCAAAATATACGTCAGTGAAAAAAACGGACTATCTGGCCACTACTGCGTCTTCCGTACTAACGTACGTCCGTGTGCACGGACGTACAGTCCGTAGAAATCACGCTCGTCTGACCCTAGCCTTAAACTAACGCATTTTTCGCATCGACCGTCAAAAAGTACGTCCGAACGCATTGATGTATTTTTTTTTATGGTGGACGCGACAGCGGTCAAACGATGCGCATTTTCGTGGGTGTTTTTACGGATCATCAATAAAACACTTTTTGCGTCTGGACGTGATGTTGGCTAGATATGAGCAGCGTCTGACGTCTCCTAATCACGCACACACGCCGCCATGCCGACGCAGCGCACTCTGTACGTCAGTACTAGCGGTTCTGCATTCTCGAAAAAATGCGTTAGTTTGCCGCTTGCGTTGCGCGGCTGGACTTTCGTGCGGCCGTACTTCGTATATTGCCCGTCATTTTCTGCTACCACGGCCGTGATTAAGTGCGCCTAAACGCACGTTAAAAATGCGTTAGGCTGGCGGCACACTAGCAAACATTTTGCGTCCGTCTGACCGTACTGTTTGACGTCCGTCGTAGCTTTAAGGCTAGGGTCAGACGAACGCATTTTTATGTTGTCTGTGAAAAAGTGCGTTCGAACGAATGGACGCATTTTTTCACAGAATACGTGATAGTGGTCATACTATGCGCATTTTCGTCCGTGATTTTGTACGGATCATCAATAAAACTCTTTTTGTGTCTGGACGTTATGTTGGCCGGACATTAGCAGCGTCTGACGTCTCCTAATCACACACACACGCCGCTAGCGGACGCAGCGCACTCTGTACGTCAGTACCTGCGGTTTCACGTTCTCGAAAAAATGCGTTCATTTTCCACTTGCGTTGCGCAGCCGGACTTTTGTGCGACCGTACTTCGTATATTGGCCGTCATTGCCCGGCATCTGCTGCTACTACGGCCGTGATTAAGTGCGCCAGAACGCGCGTTCGCACTGCCTCAGTCTGACCCTAGCCTAAAAAGGAGTCCCTGAAACCCACCACACGAAGCAACTGTGCACTTTTTCCCGGACGGGCAACGCATATAGCTACGGACGTGAAAACAACATTGATGTGAAAAAGCTAGACTGACGCAGAAACAACGCCGCCATGTAATGTCCTAGGGTTTGGAGACCTCAGACGTTACGGACGCACTTTACGCAGTACTCACAATATCTCCCGTCAAAAAGTGCGTCCGTAATGGATGCAGTACAGTATGCTCGTGTGCCGCCTCCCTAAGGCAGACGAACGCAGTGATCACGTCCGTGTCACCGCACAGTTTAACGTCCGTCGTAGCATAGAATCATGATCAATAGAGACCCACACACTAAGTGCGTCCGCATCGAACTGCGCACGCACAACGCACGTGGCAAACGGACGCAAGTTAGGCAAGAATGTGAAACCGCTAGATGGACGCACAGAGTGCGCCACGTCTGCGTAGCGTTCTGTGTGAGTGATGAGATGTCAGACGCAGCGCATTTGCAACGTCCAGCACCTTGACGCACAAAATGCCTTTTCATATCCTTTTCAAATTTTTATAATTTTTCATATTAATTTTATTTCCCATAGTTCTTTTTTTTTTCTACGTCCGTCAAAAAAAACACGGACCGCGTGGTGTCTACAGCATCTTCCGTCAGTTCGTCTGTCCGTTATGCCGCACGCAGAGTGCGCTCAGACTGCGCTCATCTGACATTAACCTAAGCAGGGATCGCCGAGTTTGACTTCCCCCAAAATAGTACATTTTAAAAATCTTACCGTTTTAGTTATGACATCACAGCAGTGCTATGATGTCATCATATTGCTGTTAATAATGGCAAGGGAGATTGCATTGATGTACCTGACATTGTAATGGAGCAGGATGTGACAGAGGTTTGCCAGTTCGGCCGTGTTTTCCTAGACACCTATTAGGCCAGCGTTAGACAAGCGCACTGGGTGCGCCTGTGCTGACATGCTTACCGGCGCAGTGTTGTGACGCTGCAACGGGGCCAGTCACATGCTTGTGCATGCGCACGCAACCGACGTCCGTCCACAAAGCCTCCCTGCCGATGCACTAGGACACACGTTGATGGGGCTGCAAAGCGCGATCCTCCATAAGGGGCTAAGTGCGCTCAGCGAGGTGGGCAGACGGGCGTCAGGTGGAAGGAACGTCCACGCTCACGGATGTTCCTTCCGCTCTCCAATGACGTTCGTCTGACCCCCCCCCCAACCTTACTATTTCATGCAGGGGGGGGGGCACACAAAACATTCTGCCCTGCCACATGTATAATTCATATGCTGCCGGATGGAAATCAAGGCAGGACACCTGGTATTCCTTTTTTGAGTTCTTGCACGATATGAATTATACACTGTGCAGGGTTGCACTTTTCATGCACTGCCCATCAGCATGAATAAATGATAGGTGTCCGAGAAAAACATGGCCGATCTGGCGACCCTTTTTCCCTTGGGTTAAAATACTCTAATGACATATACATATAATCTGAGCGGCCTGTACTTCTGGGGAGCAGGTCGTGTGTTTTGTGGCATAACGACAGGGAGGGATGGAGTGGTACCAGGGTTAAATAACCCATCTAAATTCTGGCAGAGCATACAGGGAGTGGCAATCGGGCATCTTCTGCGCCACACTGTCATGGTATAACTGAGTGTATGGCTCAGAGCACAAGGCAGAAAAACACCATTTGTGTTCAGAGATTATTCCTTTTTTGCGCTTGATGCAAAATAAATGGAAAAAAGGTATAAGCTGCCATAAATCTCAGTGCAAATTTTCAATTTATATTAATATATATATTAATATAAATAAAAAAAAAATATATATATATATATTTTTTTATTCCATACAAGAGGTTCTCAGTAGTCATGCCACCAGGCGCCAGATCACATACATGTACACACTGTCTGTAACCAGGAGGATTCCATAACCTGCTCTAGTTTTCATTATATACATATATATATATATATATATATTTATTTATATTTAAAAAAAAAGTTAAGATTATTTTCTTGATTTAACCCTTTCAAGCACCACAGTTTCATATTGAAAGCACTGCAAATGTCCAAATTACCTTATTGTGCTTCAGGTCGTCAGGTTTGTATAAAAACATCACTTTCCATTTTTCACGTCATGTGCCTGAAAGGGTTAATACAGAGGATTATAGGGGTTTATTCACTGCAGCCTGGAAATCATCTCCTTCGCCTAGTAATGCCATAAAGGGGTCGGGGTTAGGGTCACCAGATCTTCTACATTTTCCCGGACTCGTATAATTTATTCATGCTGATGGGCTGTGCGTGAAAAGTGCAACCCTGCAGTATGTAGAATTCATAAGCAATGCTATCCTAGGTGACTTGCCTTGATTAGGTGACAGATTTCCCTTCTGCAGCATGTGAGTTCTACCTACTGCAGGGCAGCAGCTTTCCTGTCCCGTCCCTACGCCTGCATGATATGGGTCCGGGAAGACATGGCCGATCTGACAGGCCTAGGCGAGGTATGTAGCGGTGACAGGAAATCTATATGTGTTAAGCTCTGCGAGCCTGTCCCTGTCACCGTTCATTTCATTGATCCTATGGACTCCAGTCACTGAGCGCAGCCACAAGCGCAACTCGGCGATCCCAGCTGAGTCTCGCTTGAATGGAGCCATTGATAATAAACAGAGTAGGCATTGTGACATGGGACACGGGATCTCCGCTGAGCAGTTAAGTCACGTATGATATGCCTTCTACAAGCTGCATATTGGCTTTCTGAGTATCACGTTACGTCTGATGACCGTTACTCTGGGGACAGAAACCTTGCCCCACTACAGCTGTTTTGGAACTACATCTCCCATGATCCTCAGCCAAACTATTAAGGGACTGAGCTTCATGGGAGCTTCACTGGTCAAAGCCACAGCTAGAACAACCCGAAACAGCGCTGTCCTAGGAGTGGCTTTGACCAGTTGCATAAACCTTATCTCTGCTAGAAAGCCACAGTGTGGCATAGCATTGATTTTAGGGTTCTGTGTAATAACAGACCCAGGATGCATAAAAGTGGGACATATGTCATTTGCATATCCTACCCAGAATTCCTTGCTGCATATGGGGAATGTGGCACGGGAGCTCTGGGATGCAGTTCTTTGAATTGCTGTGATGTGCAGGTGGCTTCTGCAATAATAAAATATATACAGTTGCACGAAAAAGTATGTGAACCCTTGGGGATTACGTGGAGTTTTGCATGAATTGGTCATAAAATGTGCTCTGATCTTCATCTAAGTCACAACAATTTGAAAAACACAGTCTGCTTAAAATAATATATGTTTTCATGTGTTTATTGAACATAACATGTAAACAGTCACAGTGCAGGGTGGAAAAAGTATGTGAACCTTTGGACTTAATAACTAGTTGACCCTCCTTTGGCAGCAATAACCACAACCAAACGTTTCCTGTAGTTGCAGATCAGACCTGCACAACGATCTGAGTAATTTTGGACCACTCCTCTTCACAAAACTGTTTCAGTGTAGCAATATTCTTGGGATGTCTAGTGTGAATCGCTCTCTTAAGGTCATGCCGCAGCATTTCAATCGGGTTGAGGTCAGGACTCTGACTGGGCCACTCCAGAAGGCGTATTTTGTTTTGTTGAAGCCATTCTTTTGTTGAATTACTTGTATGCTTTGGGTCATTGTCCTGTTGCATCACCCATCTTCTGCGAAGCTTCAGTTGGCGGACAGATGCTCTTACGTTTTTCCTGCAAAATGTCTTGATAAACTCTGGAATTCATTTTTCCATCAATGACAACAATCCGTCCAGGCCCTGAGGCAGCAAAGCAGCCCCAAACCATGATACTCCTTCTGCTATGTTTTACAGTGGGGATGAGGTTTTGATGTTGGTGTGCTGTGCCTTTTTTTCTCCACACATAGTGTTGTGTGTTTTTTCCAAACAACTCAATTTTGGTTTCATCTGTCCACAGAATATTTTGCCAGTAGTGCTGTGGAACATCCAGGTGCTCTTTTGCAAACTTCAAACGTGCTGCAATATTCTTTTTGGACAGCAATGGCTTCCTCCGTGGTGTCCTCCCATGTACTCCATTCTTGTTTAATGTTTTCCTTATTGTAGATCTGTCAACAAAAATGGTAGCATGTGCCAGAAATTTCTGTAAGTCTTTAGCTGACACTCTAGGATTCTTCTTTACCTCATTAAGCATTCTGCGCTGTGCTCTTGCAGTCATCTTTACAGGACGACCACGCCTAGGGAGAGTAGCAACAGTGCTGAACTTTCTCCATTTGTAGACAGTCTGTCTTACCGTGGACACATGAACATCAAGGCTTTTGGAGATTCTTTTGTAACCCTTTCCAGCTTCATGCAAGTCAACAATTCTTGATTGTAGGTCTTCTGAGAGCTCGTTTCTGCGAGGCATGGTTCACATCAGGCAGTGCTTCTTGAAACCAGTAAAGCCAAAACTGGTGTGTGTTTTTAAAGGGCAGGACAGCTTTCCACAACACATCCAATAATATCACACTGATTGGACTCAAGGTTGGCTCACTCCTGGCTCCAATTAGCTCTTGGAGAAGTCATTAGGCTAGGGGTTCACATACTTTTTCCACCCTGCACTGTGAATGTTTACATGTTCTGTTCAATAAACACATGAAAACATATAATGTTTGTGTTGTATTATTTTAAGCAGACTGTGTTTTTCAAATTGTTGTGACTTAGATGAAGATCAGAGCACATTTTATGACCAATTCATGCAAAACTCCACGTAATCCCAAAGGGTTCACATACTTTTTCTTGCAACTTTATATACACACACAGGGGTCATCTCCAAGGGGAACGCAGTTCCTCCACTACTTTTTCAGGAAGAACTAAGTTCCCTTTGGTCCCACACACTAGAAAACTTATATTAGGTGTTCAATCATATATTTCCCTGTTAATTCACTATAAATCTAGGATTTATCATAATCTTGCATTTAAATCCACATATATATGTAAATATATCACATTTGAGAGTATGTTTGAGTTCCGTGCAAGATGATGATCGCGAAATTGAGGGACAGGAATCTTGAAGACTTCCCACACTTATCTTTCTAGGACTTGACCCCTGTGTGTATATGTTCAATATAGGTAAGCCCTGTTAGGCAGAAGGGCTCCCTCTGCTGGCCAAAAAACGCAACTACATTTAGATTATAGCTTGGGCTCCGTGTTTTCTTGAAGGAAAGGCTGATCTCAAAGCTTTTCAAACAGTTTCAACACCTCGGCTGTCATGCCTGACGTGTTGGGACTTGAGTGGTGTGGTCTGGAGCCAGTTTGCAAATGAATTTAGCTTACAGTAAACAAAATTCCTTTGCATTGCTCCAGAATCAGAGCAGATCGAGTATACTCGATCTCAGGGCACCTGCAGGAGCTTGGGAAGACTGAGTATACTCGATCGTGGCAGTGAAGGGGTTAATGCAAAAGTGCTGCACAGTGGCTGATTTTTCTCTTCCTATCCAGTCCGCCTAATATATATTGGATTGACACGCATAGTTTATTCATGCCGATGGGCAGCGGATGAAATATGCCACCCCGCAGCGTGTGGAATCCATACGCTGCAAGTAAGGAATCCCAGGAGACCTGCCTTGATTTCCTTCCTGCAGCATATGAATTTTACATGTTGCAGGGCAGCACTTTTCCTTGTGCTCACCTCTGCATGAAATAGTAATATGTCTAAGAAAACATGGACGTTTTGGCAGGTCGGCCATGTTTTTCCAGCCACTTGTTACTATTTCATGCTGAGGGGAGCACCGGAAAACGGCCTGCCCTGCAACATGTATATTTCATATGGTCAGGAAGAAAATCAAGGCAGGTCACCTGGGATTCCTTTTTGATCTCTTACTTGCAGCATATGGATTATACATGCTGCGGGGTGGCATTTTTCATGCACTGCCTATCTGGCAACCCTAGTCATGTCTTATTGCATCTCGCTGTAAACAGAAATCCTTAACTTCTACACGAGTTTAAAGCGCAGGATAATACAACATATTCCTCCTAAACTCTGAACAAAACGCCTAGAAAATGATGTAAATATATCTTAATTAAAAAATGACTTCTACTAATATATATATATATACAGGGAATCAGGGGCTGTTTAATCCAATTGTGACATATTTTCCATTTGATGTTTTGTGTTTTTTAATTTTTTATAGATTTACTGCTTCAGTGTAAAATACATATATTGTGTAAAACCAGTTCGTCCGGTGTCGCCACCTGATTTCTGGGCTTGTGATTGTACTTGGAGTGTCTTTGTTTGACTCGTGATATGTGCTGCATTTATCAAGTTTTATTGGAGTTGTTTCTTGTGTGTGTGTTTATAAAGTTTGCAGAGGATATTTTGCAGACATTTTCCAAACCTTCATTGTTTTAAATTATTCCTGAAAATCCCAGACGCCCTGTATTGTGTATTATGTGTAATGCAGACATATCTGCAAATCCCAGACTCCCTGTATTGTGTCTTCTCTGTGTATTATGTGTAATACAGGCATATCAGTAAATCCCAGGCTCCCTGTATTGCTCTATATGTTATGCAGACTTAAAACACAAAGTCTGGGATTTACTGATGACAGCATCCGTAAACCGTGAAGTCATAATACAGAGTGTCTGCGATTTTGTCATATGTCTGCATTACAGATAATACTCAGAGTCTGGGATTCACTGATATGTCTGCTTTACACATAATGCACAGGACACAATACAGAGAGTCTGGGATTCACTGATATGTCTGCTTTACACATAATACACAGGACACAATACAGGGAGTCTGGGATTCACGGATATGTTTGCATTACACATAATACACAGGACACAATACAGGGATTATGGGATTCACGGATATGTCTGCTTTACACACAATACATAGAGTCTGTGATTCACTGATATTTCTGCTTTACACACAATACAGAGCGTCTGGGATTCACGGATATGTCTGCTTTACACACAATACAGAGAGTCTGGGATTCACTGATATGTCTGCTTTATACACAATACAGAAAGTCTTGGATTCACTGATATGTCTGCTTTACACACAATACAGAGAGTCTGGGATTCACTGATATGTCTGCTTTACACACAATACAGAGAGTCTGGGATTCACTGATATGTCTGCTTTATACACAATACAGAAAGTCTTGGATTCACTGATATGTCTGCTTTACACACAATACAGAGAGTCTGGGATTCACTGATATGTCTGCTTTACACACAATACAGAGAGTCTGGGATTCACTGATATGTCTGCTTTATACACAATACAGAGAGTCTGGGATTCACTGATATGTCTGCTTTATACACAATACAGAAAGTCTGGGATTCACTGATACGTCTGCTTTACACACAATACAGAGAGTCTGGGATTCACTGATATGTCTGCTTTATACACAATACAGAAAGTCTGGGATTCACTGATATGTCTGCTTTACACACAATACAGAGAGTCTGGGATTCACTGATATGTCTGCATTACACATAATACAGGGAGTCTGGGACAATATCCCTGACCCTGTTTTATTTCATGTTTAATTCTCAGGAAAAATGCAATATTAGTGAGCTATACACAGTATATATGTGAAGTCAGACTGATTGTTGACGCTGCGTAATAAATCCTAAAATGTATAGTCTATAAAACTATGAAAGCCCTAAAAACCTGGATTTAGTCTCCTTCGATAGTCTTAAAAAAATAAAAATAAATAAACTGGTAATAAAAGGAACAGTGCTCATTTGGGATGTAGTGGCACCTTTTGGAAAATCCCTTCTGCAGTCTAGGTTAGTGGATTCCCAAGGGGGTCTATTATTGGGACCTCTAACATATACAACTTTATTGGTACAATTTAAAAAAATATATATTCACCATCATTTTATTTCAATTTGCTGTTTACACCTCTCGTTTTTAGCACAAATACCCTTTTTTATTTTTTTTTTCTTTGCAAAAAAAAATAAATTATTAATTAAAGGGGAACTTGTATTTTTCGCCATGAAAAATTATTTGGTGGGCATAAGGCTAGGGTCAGACGACGCGCATTTTTCCCCGCAGACGTGAAAAAGTGCATCCGAACGCATTGACGTATTTTTTTCACGGAATGCGCAAAAACGGCCAGACGACGCGCATTTTCGGGCGTGAGTTTGTACGGATCGTCAATAAAACTCTTTTTGCGTCTGGACGTTATGTAGGCTGGACATTAGCAGCGTCTGACATCTCCTAATCACGCAAACACGCCGCTATGCCGCAGCTGCGCACTCAGTACGTCAGTACTAGTGGTTCAGCGTTCTCAAAAAAATGCGTTCAAATTCCACTTGCGTTGCACAGCCGGACTTTTGTGCGGCCGTACATCGTATATTGGCCGTCATTGCCCGTCATCTGCTGCTAGTACGGCCGTAATTATGTGCGCCAGAACGCACGTTAAAAGTGCGCTGGTCTGACCCCAGCCTAAAACCGATCAAATATATATACATATATTTTGCGTAAAATTTAGTTTTCTTTCCCCACTTCATTTAATTTTTGTGTGTTTTTATTTTATTTTTTTTTATTCCGCTTTACACCTTCGCTCTTTTTTTATGTGTAATATAGCTACTTCCTCTCCTCTTCTTCCCCCTGCAGCCCTCACATTTATATGGTGCTAAATACTCTTGGGCAGAGACCTTATAATTATTTTTTTAAATACTGTGATGAATTTCTTTTTAATTAATTTTTCATACTTCCATAAACCAGCAGTTTCTCATTATGGCAACAAAAAAAAAAAATAATAATAAAAAAAAAAACATACAATGACTTACATAAAAGTGCTTTTAAAAAAAATAAAAAAAATAATACAGAGGATAGTAAACCTAAAATAGAGATCATTTTTACATTGGTATTGTATGTATTTGAAAATATTAAAAAAATGATATATGTATAAAGTCGATCCTATTTTCCAAGTGTGGTTATTAATGGGGGGGGGGGGCTGAGTATAAATTGTTTTATGTAAATATTCAAAGTTTTTGAAGAATTGTTTAAAGCATGAATGTGAAAAAAACCTGACAAATGTACCTTTTATGTAATTCAATAAATTTAATTTTTTTTTTACAAAGAGTAAATATGTAAAAGATATTTCTTCTGAAATGTATTGTCTTTTTTTTCTTATTATTTTTATTTCAATTGGGGCATTTTGGTATAAATAATGTTTGTGGGCATTTAATGTAAGAAACCAACAACTATTTTACCTGATTTATAAGGATTTACACTGTTTGCACATATGTACCTATGGATAGTAAAATATATAGTTATTTGTTGTGTTTTTTTTTTTTTTATTAAAATGGGGGGGGAAATGCAGGAAAAAAAAAACATGCATCCCTTTAGCAGCTAAACTTTCCAAAAATTGGTTCGGTTATTAATAAATAAAGGGAGTGCATTTGAAAAAAAAAATTGTTTGCGTTTATTGTTGTCCTAATTTTACATTGTTCTGACAAGAGTAAGTTATAATAATGCACCCTTTGTATTAGCTTGGCGGAAGTTAATAATGCTCCATTGCTGTGGAGCTTTTGGGATACGCTCTTACACACCGCACATTACTGGAAATTGTTTTGCTGTGGAGCTCTGTAATAAACTCCTACACACGGCACATTAATTAATGTGAATTTTATTGCTGCGGAGCTCTGATACACTCCTACACACCACACCTTACAGTGAGTTTTATTGCTATGGAGCTCTAAGATACCCTCATACACACCGCACATTACGGTTTTATTGTTGTGCAGCTCTGTGATAGTGCACATTACTGTGAGTTTTATTTCAGTGGAGCTGTGCGATACCTTCACACACCGCACATTACTGGGAGTTTTATTGCTGTGGAGCTCTGTGATACGCTCATACACACCGTACAATACTGTGAGTTTTATTGCGTCAGAGCTCTGTGATACCCTCATACACCCTGCACATTACTGTATCACAGAGCTCTGCCACAATAAAACTCACAGTAATGTGCAGTGTGTAAGAGGGCGAGTTTGATTGCTGTGGAGCTCTGTAATATATTTGCAACAAAAGATTACTGAATTTTATTACAGTGGAGCTCTGTAATATATTTGCAACAAAAGATTACTGAATTTTATTACAGTGGAGCTCAGTGATATGCTCATACACAACGCACATTGCTGTGAGTTTTATTGCTGTGGAGCTCAGTGATATGCTCACACACCACACATTGCTGTGGAGCTCTGTGATATGCTCATACACTGCACATTGCTGTGAGCTTTATTGCTGTGGAGCTCTGTGATGCTCACCAGTAAAGTGGATACTCTCGGCAACCTTGGCCCTCCAGATGTTTTGAAAAAAAATGCATACCTCATAATGCTCAGCCACTCATTAGGTTGACTGGGCATTAAAGGGTATTAGATGTTGAGTTAGCAAATGCAAAATTAACCCTCTGTGTGCAAACAGCCCAGTGCATCTCCCACTGCATTTAACTGGAAGAAAATTGGTAATTACCGCAGTATGTCAGCGGCAAGTGGTTAATAGACCCCCATGACAGCCTTTTCTTGCTTAACCTTAACGTGAATTGCTCTTTCTTTGAAACGCACAGCGCTCTGTTTGCTTTCCAAGCCTCGTTTCTGCTGCGCGCACAGCCTGTTGGGACACCACATGACGGAAGTGTCCGTGACTGTCGGGGCACGGTGACGTCACTGAGTGCGTTTCCGGGTTCTGGGAGCCGCAAGAAATAAGGTTGGTCTTTCATGTTAATCGCTTTGCGTCTAATTAGCGTCAAACAGCGCGGGTTTAGCGCCTAGGGTGGAAATTCTCTTTATTTCATCTTGCCCGCCTAGTATTGGATCCTCCCGGGGAGGGGGATTGTGGGTAATCCCCTATCTCTCAATTAATACGTTATAAATCCCTCCTGGCCCAGGGGGCTTCTCTGCTCTCATCCCGGGCCGCCTGCATGCAGGGTGGCGATGTACGTGTGATGCTCTAGTCTATAGGAAGCAATGTCTGTGGGGCCTGCACTGTGTGTGGTGTCAGTGCTTCCCGGGCCCCTTTTATTGGGTAGATGGGGGTATGTGAGGTCACCTGGGAGCGTGTGACATCACATAGCGCTGCTGAAGATGCAGCCATGGTAGTTACTGGCAATTATTCGTACTATTCTGTCAAGGATCACTTTGTGATGTCCCATCGGATGCTTATTGCTTGGCTCATTCATTTATCATGACTGCTATGTACCTGGTTACAACGCCGGGTGCCGCCACGATTCCCCCTCAGCACAGCTCACCAAGGGTCTCGTGTCGGTGCACTGGCTTATCGCTCAGCATGCTGGCAGTCAATGGTGCTCTCAGATTGCCAATGGCCATAGAATGGAGTCTACTGGCCGATCACTGGTGCACATCATTGCATTGTGTGGGATGTATTCAAAGGACATCACGGGGGGGGGATTAGGAGTCTTTTAACCCTTTAAGGATGGGCAGTCGTTGCCTGCTGGGCAGGGGTTAACGCCGGCGAGGTGTACAGATACGTTGAGGTGTACAAGTACGCCTCGCCAACAGGTGTTGCTGCCAGCTGCTGATTTTGGCTTGCCCCGCAGCCGACGCGTGCTGCACGTATTTGGCTGCAGGTGGGCGGCCTAAATTCAGGCCATCTGTCTGCAGCCAACGGCGCATGCCGGCTGCGGGGAGGGGCCGAGGTGGCCCATTGAAGTCAGCAGGGCATACATGTACCCTGCGGCTCTAAAGCCCTCCCGCCTCGCAGACGGCATAGCTCATCCCACTGTGTCCAAGGGTTAAGCTCCCTGTCATCTCATTCAGCTGCCAGCTCTTATCTCGGGTAGCATGGAGAACACAATACACCCCTTACTGCTTTAAACATTCCCTCCTCCACCTCATTAGCTGTTAAATTCTGTATAGGATAACGCACAGCCACAAAGTAAAGCTCACCATCACGTTTTGGTAAATCTTGCAAGCAGGGAAAAATCCACAAAATGGAAATAGGAGATGAGAAAAACTATTATTATTATTTTTCCCTTTTTTACATGCAATTACTTCACACGAAGGGGGGTGGACGGCAGCATGTGTTTTTACAATGTGGTTTTGTTTGTAATGTTCAAGTATTTTTGTTACAGCTTATGTAAGGGTTAGTGTCCCTTTAAATCCCAGAACATGCTCATTTTGATGCGTTTTTTCCCATCATTCCCCTGGAATTAATTATATATATTTTTTTTCTTCTCATGCATCCATCTCCCTTCACAATGAACTTTTAAACATTGATGTCTTTATGCAGGCCATGGATTCACGTTTTAGCAGAGGAAAGTCATCCATCCTGGAACGCTCGCTGGCCAGGCCCAAAACGGAAGTGAGCCTCAGCGCCTTCACCCTCCTCTTCTCCGAGATTGTGCAGTACTGCCAGAACCGCGTGTACTCTGTGTCCGAGCTCCAGGCCAAGCTGTCAGAGTTCGGCCAGCAGGTGGGCTGCCGTATCCTCGACCCGCTGGTCATGAGGGAGAAGAACGGAAAACGCGAGACCAAGGTGATCAGCGCCCTGCTCTTCATCAAGGTCAACGCGTGGAAAGCTCTCTTCGGGAAAGAAGCGGACAAGCTGGAGCAAGCTAATGACGACGACAAGACCTACTACATCATCGAAAAGGACCCCCTCATCAACTCCTACATATCCGTTCCAAAGGAGAACAGTACGCTGAACTGCGCCTCCTTCACGGCAGGGATCGTCGAGTCGCTGCTCACCTGTAGCGGCTTTCCTGCCAAAGTGACCGCGCACTGGCACAAGGGCACCACCCTCATGATCAAATTTGACGAGTCGGTGATCGCTCGGGACAAAACAATGGATGGACGCTGATCCAAACAAGGATGTGCACAGACTCGGTGACGGAAGGAAGGGGGGTCCTTTTTCACTCCCCCCCCCCCCTCCCCATTACAGTTAATATGGATAACCCAATACATTGTGTCTGTGTTCAGTGTGGACCTCTGGGGGCTTTTTGGGCAGTTTCCTTTTTTTTTCCCTTTTCATGTTTTCAGGACATGTTAAAACGTGCAAACTAATAACATTATTTTTTTTATTAAGGCTGGGACATCACCAAGAGGGATTGTCTCTGATAAATATCTCCAATTGCCGTTTTTGGGGGGGGGGGGGGTTTGTCTCTCATGGCAGCACCGGTCCTCCACCTCTAATAAAAATGATATCTCCTCACTTTTTGATAACGAATTTAAAACCTCCTTAAGGCCGGGATCGGCAACCTTGCCCAACCAAAATGCTTTGGAACTACATCAATCACTTCTATGTTTTGTTGGGCCTCATGGGAGATGTAGTTCCAAAAACCTTATCTGGGGAGGTGCCAAGGTTGTTATTTAACCCCTGCTTTAAATGTTAAAGCCCCATTAAGGGAGGGATTAGCAACCCAGGCTCCCGCTGCTGGTTTAAATATTTTAGGAATTGCATCTCCCATGAGGCTCGATAACCTATTAGGTGGGCAGAGCCTTATGGGAGATGTAGTTCCAAAACATCTGCGGGGTGCTAAGGTTGCTGAGTCGTGCTTAACGTCTTTTAAAGCACCTTAAGTCAGTGATCGGCCACCTTCTCCTTCACCCGTAGATGTTGTGGAACTACGTCTCCCATTAAGTCCACTTAGATTGGCTGAGCCTCATGGGAGTTGTAGTTCCAAAACATCTGTGGGGTGCCAAGGTTGCTGAGTCTTGCTTAACGTCATTTAAAGCCCTTAAGTCAGTGATCAGCAACCTTTCCCTTCCCCATAGATGTTGTGGAACTGCATCTCCCATTGCGCCCACTTACTAGATTTTCTGAGCCTCATGGGAGATGTAGTTTTAAGTTTGCTGGCCCCTGCCTTATGTCATATTAGAGGATGTTGTGTTTTAATAGTTCCCGTGAATCCCTGCCCTTCCTCTTTGTCCGGGGTGACACCCAGGCCCTCGAGCGCTGTCTGACGTGTTGGACTTTTGATTTATGGAGAAATGTTTATTGTTTTAGGGACCAAATAACAAGCTGTCACGACTGCAGGAACGTGTACGGCACCTTTTGTGTATTCTGCCCTATGGAACACTAGAATAAATGTGTACAAGCCCCAGGTCTGAAGATTATTCCACTTTTTGTTATGTGTTTATATATGGAATGGAGTTAAATAAGCAGATGGTCTGTATGCAGCAGTGACACGCAGGACAGGGTGTGGATAAGCACTGAGCTCATTCAGAGTGATCACGCAATGCACGGTAACAGAGGTACTGAGCTCAGCAAGAGTGCAAACACGCAATTCAAGCTCACATTGTACTGAGCTCAGCACAGTGCAAACACGCAGTTCAAGCTCACAATGTACTGTGCTCAGCACAGTACAAACACGCAGTTCAAGCTCACAATGTACTGTGCTCAGCACAGTGCAACACGCTGTTCAAGCTCACAATATGCTGAGAGTATTAGTTTGTCTACGCAATGCTAGGTTGGAATGTACTGAGCTCATTGCAGCATGACCACAATGCAAAGTCCACGGTGTACAGAATGCACTACTGTGCAATTACATAATGAGCGATGTGAGGACACAATGTACTGAGCTCGGTACTGTATACTCACACAATGCAAGATCATGTATTGATCTCCACTATGACGACACAATTCAAGTTAGTGTCCTGAGCTCATTACAAACGCATAATGATCAATGAGAGGGCAAAGTGTATTGAGCTCATTACTGTGTGATTACATAATCCAAGCCAATATACTGAGCTCCCTACAGTGCGATCAATAACGAGCCATGTGAGGACACAATATACTGAGCACAGTACTGTATACTCATAATGCAAGATCATGATGTACTGAACACAACAATTTAATTGCCATATGCCAGTCACCTAAACTCACTAGAGTGTTCACATAATGAGCAATGCAAGGGCACTGTGTACTGAGCTCAGTACAGTGTTATTACAGAGTGCAAATCACAGCCTACTGTGCTCATGACCGTGAGTTTATAAAATGCAAGGGAACTGCGCTGAGCTCATTACTGAATGATCTCATAAGCAATGGAATGACAGTGTACTGAGCTCACTACAGTGTGATTTCAAAATGCATGTCACAGTTTACTGAGCACATTACAGAGTGATCACATAATGAGCAATGCAAGGAGGAAGTGCACTGAGCACACTAAGGCTAATGTCAGATGAACGCAGTCTGAGGCACTGTACGTGCATGCACAACGGACGTACGTACTGACGGAAGATACTGTAGACCAGGGCTTGACAAAGCCAGGAGCCTGGTATCCACTGGCTCCTAGAATTTTGCTCCTGGCTCCTAAATTTCCAAATTATTTTACACCAAACTAAAAGCAGTCTTTGGCATCTAAAAACATCTAGTTGGCTTCAGTGGTTTCTAACTGTCTCCTAGATTTAATGTAAATATATCCAGCCCTGGTGTATGTATTTATGATGTCTGTTGTGTGTGTGTCTGTGTCTGCAGTGGGTAAATAGGGTGTCCATTGACAACAGGGCAAAGAAAATAAGTAAATAAAAAAAAATATCACGTCACAAGGTACAGATGTTAAAGGGATACTCTAGGCAACATGACCACATAAGCTTTTTTTAGGTGGTCATGATGCCCTGAGTATGCCCTCCCTCCGCTCAGCCGATCGGCTGAAACAGCTGAGAGACGCGGAGGACTTTACTCCACCCTCCCAGCTGTCAGCAGAGCGGGATTCATATTTCCCTCTTCTGCCGACTATTGCCGAGTAGGAGACGTCATCGCGATGACGTCTCCAACTCGCCGCAGTAGCTGGCGGGAGCGAGCCGCCAGCATAGTCTGCGGCTTGGATTAGTGTTGCACACATCCTCTTGAGCGTAACACTAATGCAATTAGAAGAGGAAGCCTGCTGATTGGCTGGCTTACGTGAGAGGCGCGCTTCTCACGTAGACCATTAGCCAAGTGCAACATTTTCAGGACGGGAGCGGAAGAGGAGGGAGGTGAGTATATAAAAAAAAAAACGCCGTTGGAAACGAGTGGTTTATAGGGTAAGTATTACATTTAAAAAATTTTTTTAATATATATATTATATGTAGTGAATAGGTATATTTTAATGTAAAAAAAGGGGGGGGATTTTTAGCTTAGAGTGTTCCTTTAACAACACAATTAAAATAAGTGTATATATTAAAACCGGCAAACTGATATTGCGTAGAAGCAACCGTCTACACTTTCAGGCTCAAAAAAAGTAGCCATAAGACCACATGCACAAAAAATACCTAAGTGATAAATAAATAGAAGCGGCTAAAATCATAATTTGGGTCAGCACAAACCAACTCCCAGATACAGAGGCAAGGTTCCCAACGTTTCGGCGAGGATTCGCCTTTATCAAGGTATACCTTTTGTAGCGCAGGCTACTTGAACTGTGTGTGTGTACTATTGTGTTTCTCAGACATGCAGCCTGTCACAGCTGCGGAGTTCTTTCCCCCCCCCCTTCCTCCCTTTTTCCCTTTCTCTTTACTGGCAAAGGAAGTTGTTAAGACAGGAAGATGCAAAGGATTCTGGAACATGTAGTCTCAATTACAGAGGGCCTATGCAATTTCTCAGGAAGAGAACTACACCTCCCAGCAGTGCCTAAGGGAAGGGGCGTTTTCCAAGAGTGGAAGTGCACGTGCAGAGCAAGGCGAAGGCAGAGAAGGGGAGACTGCTGAGGTGAAAAGTCCTATGTGGTGGATTGTGCGTCCAGAGGCTGGGTCGTGCGTTCAGCGAAGGAAAGATCCAGTTGCCCTCACGTGTTGCCAGTACTAGCGGATCGTGCATCCAGTGATGAAGGGGTTCTGTCTGCCTTTGTGTGTGTTCCAGTGACAGAGGGAGCGACCGAGTACATTCAGCGGAGAAGAAATCCGGCTGTCCTTGAGTGATTCCAGCGCTAAGAGATAGCGATCGAGCTACCGTCCAAACAGAGAGAGGTATCCGGCCATCCTGCGTGAGTTGATATTGCTAACTTTCTCTGGCCTAGTTCTACTGCCCGCGCAGTTGCAGCTAAAAGGAGGATCGCTGTAGTTACCAATCTTGCTGTTCTGTGACACTTTGCGAAGATTTCTTTCTCACTTTGTGGAATACAAATATGGTTTCATGTTAAAAGGTACCCAACGATAGAATCAAGGGCCCCGCCGCTAGCAATCTTGAACGCTTGTATAATTTCCACTGGCCAGTGGTTAGGCAGAATGTATAAGATTTAGACCGGTTACTGATATTGGTTACTTTGATTTTATAGTTGATAATCAAACTGCACTGAAGTATGGTAAAGATTGCTGTCTTGTTCATTCATTATTGAGTTGAATAGTAATGCTAAATGAACTCTTTCAATACTGTTATACGGTTGATTGTCGTACAAAGGGTTTGCTCGCTAGTCCTAATAAACCCCTTTTTATTTAAAGTCCTCTTGTCTTGGTATTACTTGGCGCCGAAGGTGGAGGTGGGTAATCACTAGAGTGAGAAGGCCCGTCAAATTAAGCGGCTCTCGCGGGAGTAGCGCTACATGTGGGGGCTCGTCTGGGATTTCCTTCTTTTCTCCGCGGCGGAGTGATGACTGCCTCCACCAGCCAAGTCGCCAAGTAGCACCAGTGAGACACATAATCACACAGAACTCCTGGCAGCCATCTTTCTCTGTGCACCACTTAGCGGCTGCACCAGGGTCCTGGTGCAGCCGCTAAGTGGTGCACAGAGAAAGATGGCCGCCAGGAGTTCTGTGTGATTATGTGTCTCACTGGTGCTACTTGGACTGAGGTACAGGTCCAACGATTAATGTCAGCTTTGACCCCAGATCCGAGAGCGTTACTATTAGACCTGAAAGTGGATCATGACGCCTCCCACACTTATGTTATGTTAGAATGGAAAAGAGGGATCCCAGACTGTTTCTAGGGAGGCAGCATACGGATACCAGGGGGTCGTGAAGCCCCGCTTATACAGCCAAAGGTGCTGGGTGGCCAACCCCTTAACCCTAGCCCAATAGCGTCAGGTCCCGGGGTTTCGAATACTACCCCTACCTCAATGACAGGGTTCCCTCCTGCCACCTTCTTTACCACAATGGGAAAACTTGTAGAAACATTGGCCCAGATCTCTGCTGCGTCTGCCAATCATGGATATCGCAAGTTGCGGTTCTACTCTAGGAAGGTTCCCGTACCAACTGGACAAGGGGACTTTGAAACTTGGATAGATCAGGCAGTGCATGCTGTGGAAGAATGGGAAGTGGCTGACACCGTGAAAAGGCAAGGGTTAACAGCGAGCCTACGAGCCCCTGCTGCAGATGTAATTAGAAATCTAAAGAGGGACAAGCCAGGCTGTTCAGCTGTTGAGTGTTTAGATGCTTTGCAGGAAACCTTTGGAGAGGTGGAGGACTGTGCTGACCTCAGTCATAGGTTCTCTCACACCTATCAAAATGAAGGAGAAGAGTTGTCCATCTATGTCTGGCGGTTAGATAAAATTGTTAATCGGATTATCCAAAAGAAAGGCATGGAGCCGAGTCATGCAAGCAGAGCTTTGTGGGACCAGATTCTGAAAGGTGCCCTCCCACTGGATCCCATAGTGTTGACGTTCCAGGCCAGAGGTCAGACCAGGCCACGGACGTACTCCAAACTAGTAAAGGCCATCCTGGAAGAAGAAGCCTTAACCAGGGCTAAAAAGAAGTCCAATGTTTCGCGTGCAGCGTTCACCGCAGAGGTAGGAGCCCTTGGCATAGTGGAGATACAGACTGAAATAATGGCGCTGAAAACTCAGATGTCGCAAATAATGGCGATGATTATGTTGCTGTCCGATAGAGTTGCTATACTTGGCAGGGGGGAGAAAAATGCAGAATGTTCCTGCTGGAGAACCCCCTAGTTCGGTGATTTGCTACAACTGCGGGGGTGTTGGTCATTATCGACGTGACTGCGCCAGCCCATTAAAGCCACGTATAGAGCCAGCCGGACGCTCATCAAAGTCAGAACGTTTCAGCCAACAAGTAGTACACGAAGGGCGAGCAGGGCCCAAACCTCGGTATCAAGCCACGATGAAAGCTTCGTCTAGACCGCCCGAGGTGCTCTCCGAGTCGAGTTTCCAGTCACTGGGGATCAGTGCACACCAAACTCATAATGGCCGGTTCAGAAATCAGCGGAAAGGGGCACAGATCAGAAGAGAGGCTCGAGTTAAGACAGCCGAACAATCTGCATCAAAACAGCCCAGTAAGTTTCCTAGCAAGTTGGTGGGTCCTTCTCCGATATTATCAGTCCAAGTGGAAGGTGTGTACACGAAAGCTCTATTGGACTCAGGGGCTCAAGTGACTCTGATTTACCGTGACTTCTATGATAAATACCTGAAACACCTGCCCTTGAAAAGGTTAGAAAGTTTAGAGATTTGGGGGATAGGAACTAAGAAGCTCCCCCACGACGGATATCTTTCAGTCAGGCTTGAATTTGGTCCATCACCGCGTTGGCAATTGTATGTCCCCGCTCTCCAGGGGCTAAGAGGAGCTCCATGGTAGTGGGGACGAACACTAATCTGGTTCGGCAGTTACTCTCGTTTCATGTCTCAGAGTGAGACTACGGCTGAAAATGTACATCCTATGCTACGCTCAGTGTACCAGCGGTTGACCCGAGAGCGAGAGGCCCCAGCAGCGGTGGGAAAACTGTGGAAGTTGGACAGCCAGGCAAAGGTCTTGCAGCCAGGTGAAGTTGCATGTCTGCAGACTTCGGTCAATATGAGTTGGGACCAACCATGTGCAAAGAATGCGCAGCACCGTATTCGTTTACAAGAGGACAAGCCATTTAGAGAAAGGTCTCGACGAATCCCGGAAGCAGATTTGGATGATCTCAGAGAACCCATTGTCGGGTTGAAGAGAACAGGAATTATTCGGGAGTCCCGAAGCCGCTATGCTCCTCCCAGTGTGGTAGTGAGGAGTGGAATCGACTAACTCTCAGACAGGGTGGTCTACTGAAGGGGCCCCTCAGATGCTTCAGAAGAAAGATGGCAGTTGTTCTTCCCTGAGTGAGGAGATTGATCACACCTCTCAGAAGATTCTCGTGACATCTTTGTTATCCCCCAAGGTGTAGCAGAGGGCCATTCCAACTGTCCCCCTTGCATGTTTGGCTGGGTATTGCCAGGTGGGGGGTCATATAAACAGAACAAACATTTCTTATGCTAATTGGTGGGAAGTCCCATTGTCACTTTCGTATGAAAATGTGAATGGTTTACTGTCTTGTGCATGCTAACCTGTTTCTCTCCTCGTGTATTCAAAACGCATGTATCAGGTACAGGAATTCACTGTCTTTGGAGGACCAAAGATTCTTGGTGGGGGGAGTGTGTAGCGCAGGCTACTTGAACTGTGTGTGTGTGTATACTATTGTTTCTCAGACATGCAGCCTGTCACAGCTGCGGAGTACTCCCCCCCCCCCTCCCCTCCCTTTTTCCCTTTCTCTTCACTGGCAAAGGAAGTTGTTATGACGGGAAGATGCAAAGGATTCTGGAACATGTAGTCTCAATTACAGAGGGCCTATGCAATTTCTCAGGAAGAGAACTACACCTCCCAGCAGTGCCTAAGGGAAGGGGCGTTTTCCAAGGGTGGAAGTGCACGTGCAGAGCAAGGAGAAGGCAGAGAAGGGGAGACTGCTGAGGTGAACAGTCCTATGTGGTGGATTTGTGCATCCTCCAGAGGCTGCCTCGTGCGTTCAGCGAAGGAGAGACCCAGTTGCCCTCACGTGTTGCCAGTACTAGCGGATCGTGCATCCAGCTGTCCTTGTGTATCCAGTGAAGAAGTGGTCCGTCTGCCTTTGTGTGTGTACCAGTGACCGAGGGAGCGACCGAGTACATTTAGCGGAGAAGAAATCCGGCTGTCCTTGAGTGATTCCAGCGCTAAGAGATAGCGATCGAGCTACCGTCCAAACAGAGAGAGGTGTCCGGCCATCCTGCGTGAGTTGATATTGCTAACTTTATTGTCTGGCCTAGTTCTACTGTGCGCTCAGTTGCAGCTAAAAGGAGGATCGCTGCAGTTACCAATCTTGCTGTTCTGTGACACTTTGCGAAGATTTCTTTCTCACTTTGTGGAATACAAATATGGTTTCATGTTAAAAGATACCCAACGATAGAATCAAGGGCCCCACCGCTAGCAATCTTGAACGCTTGTATAATTTCCACTGGCCAGTGGTTAGGCAGAATGTATAAGGTTTAGACTGGTTACTGATATTGGTTACGTTGATTTATAGTTGATAATCGAACTGCACTGAAGTATGGTAAAGATTGCTGTCTTGTTCATTATTGAGTTGAATAGTAATGCTAAATTAACTCTTTCAATACTGTTATACGGTTGATTTACTTTGTCGTACAAAGGGTTTGCTCGCTAGTTCGAATAAACCCCTTTTTATTTAAAGTCATCTTGTCTTGGTATTACTTGGCGCCGAAGGTGGA
Source organism: Leptobrachium leishanense (assembly GCA_009667805.1). Classification (NCBI taxonomy): domain Eukaryota; kingdom Metazoa; phylum Chordata; class Amphibia; order Anura; family Megophryidae; genus Leptobrachium; species Leptobrachium leishanense. The sequence continues at coordinate 85,416,649 of CM019074.1, forward strand.
GGTGGGTAATCACTGGAGTGAGACAGAAGGCCCGTCAAATTAAGCGGCTCTCGCGGGAGTAGCGCTACACCTTGATAAAGGCGAATCCTCGCCGAAACGTTGGCTCCTAACTTTTGTAGCTGGCTCCTAGAGTCAAAGCAAATTTGTCAAGCCCTGCTGTAGGCACCACACGATCCGTTTTTCTTGACGGATGTAGGAAAAAAAAAGGGAATTATGGGAAACAAAATTAATATGAAAAATTATATGAATAGCCATTTTGTGCGTCAAGGTGCTGTACGTCGCAAATGCGCTGCGTCTGACTTCGTGTCATCACACACAGAACTCTATGCGGACTTGGCGCACTCTGCGCGGTTGTCCTAGAGGTTTTACGTTCTTTGCATCCGTTTGCCATCTGCGTGGTGCATGCGCACTTCGTGTGTGGGTCTGTCGAGATATATATTCAAATAAGAAACTTATACGAGATATAAATATCAATCGTTTATTTCCTAGAAATTCTCCTAAATTCTTTTAATTGTCTGTGTTTTGCTTTGAAGAATAGAATAATCAATAACCGGATAAAAACATATATATATTTATTACGTATACAAAAAAGTTTCAAATCTCATATCATAAACAAAGATTTATAAACAACCACAACATCCATCAGCACATGGATTACTAGCTTCCCAATATATGTATCTCCGGTTAGTAACTGCATATATGATTTAATATCAATTACTTTATCAGTTAGTAACTATACACAATGGTTAATTGTTTTCGTTAAGCAGAAATGTTTATTAACATGTATTTCCCAGCAAACCAATGTTTAACAAGCTAGATCTTGTAGAGATATGTATCTCTATGCTACGTGGATCAACAAAAGATGAGCTAAGTAATAAAAACTTATTTAGTGAATCCTCCCCTAATATCGAGAATTAAACTTCTAATCTTCTGCTTTTTATATTGCAGTTATATAATTCCTTGCTTATTAATTTCAATCACAGTAACTTCCAAATTCAATATATATATATATATATATATCTGCATTTCATTGCAACAATTACTTTAGGATAAAATCCTTATATCCGATTCTTCTTCATATTACTCCAGATATGTATAATTACATTAATTCCTTACTTTTGCTTTCTCATACATTACCTCTCCAATCTGGATTTACAGCAGCAATATTCTTCATGTAATATATTGTTTTGGAATATGTGAAAATTATCAATGTCAGATATTCAATGCATGTGAGTTAGAGGTGTGGTTCTAATTAAGTGATATGTAATATCTTGAATGCATTGGGTGTCTTGTCTTGGGATGATCTGAATCTCTGAATCAATGCATTATGTCCTGGAAATCTGAATGAATGCAACGAACAGTACAGATCCAGTTATACTCAATTTGACGTCACTGAAAATCTACCCCTTTCATTTAAATATTACTTTCTATATATTAATTCTTAAATCTAATATTTACTATGCCTCGAGGGCAGTGTTGCTCTTCAAATTAATTCCACAATTTAATTTTAATATCTCTTATGGTTCATAGGTCAATTCCACTATCTTGGTTTGAACAAAGAATGACTATGGTTATTCCAGACAGTGCGTCTCGGGTTGTCAAAATTTTAATTTAATATCTCTACTCCTTTGCTCATTCAAAGATTTTAAAATACTTCTTTTATCAGCTAAATTCCTCTCTCGTTAAAATCAACAAAAATTCTATTCCTCAGTAATTATACTCTACAAATAATTGGAGCATCTATTCTTACTGTGAATATATTGATTATAAAAATATATTTTTATACACTTGCATAGAGATTTTAAATTTGTTCCTATACCCAAAAAGAAAAATATCTTTAATTCAAGGACTTGTTAAATCAAACCAATAAATTTAAATATGACATGTCTGGCACTCAGCTCAGGATTATATCAAATAAAGACATTTTATCGTCTATAGCATCATGTCTGGCACTTATAGAAACCCCCATAACTCTTATGGTTCACCTAGCCATGAACTATTTTAGAAATGGACAGAGATTTTTTTTTTTTAAACTAGGCGAAAATTGAAAAAGAAAAGACTTTACATTAAAACAAGATGGCTACAGGCATCCATTTTAATTTTCCATTATAATATACCCGACAGGTCTCTATTGATCATGATTCTATGCTACGACGGACGTTAAACTGTGCGTCAACACGGATGTGATAACTGTGTTCGCCTGACACGGGCCTAAAGCGTCGTTACACAGTGCAAGTCCCAGCCTTCTGAGCTTATAGAAAGGTGAGCACATATTGAGGAATGCTAGGGCAAAGAGCACTGAGCTCACTACAGTGGTTACACATTGCAAGTCGCAGTGTACAGAGCTCATTACAGGGGATCGCATACTGAGCAGTGGAACAAAACTACTGAGCTCATTACAGTATGATTATACAGTGCTATGTCACAATACACTGAATTCATTACTGTGTAAACACAATGTGAGGCTAAGGAGTACTGAGCTCAATATGGGATGAGCACACAATACAAGGTACTGAGCTCAATATGGGAGGAGCACACAATACAAGGTACTGAGCTTAATATGGGATGGGCACACAATACAAGATACTGAGCTCAATATGGGAGGAGCACACAATACAAGGTACTGAGCTCAATATGGGAGGAGCACACAATACAAGGTACTGAGCTCAATATGGGAGGAGCACACAATACAAGGTACTGAGCTCAATATGGGAGGAGCACACAATACAAGGTACTGAGCTCAATATGGGAGGAGCACACAATACAAGGTACTGAGCTCAATATGGGAGGAGCACACAATACAAGGTACTGAGCTCAATATGGGAGGAGCACACAATACAAGGTACTGAGCTCAATATGGGATGGGCACATAATACAAGGTACTGAGCTCAATATGGGAGGAGCACACAATACAAGGTACTGAGCTCAATATGGGAGGAGCACACAATACAAGGTACTGAGCTCAATATGGGAGGAGCACACAATACAAGGTACTGAGCTCAATATGGGAGGAGCACACAATACAAGGTACTGAGCTTAATATGGGATGGGCACACAATACAAGATACTGAGCTCAATATGGGAGGAGCACACAATACAAGGTACTGAGCTCAATATGGGAGGAGCACACAATACAAGGTACTGAGCTCAATATGGGAGGAGCACACAATACAAGGTACTGAGCTCAATATGGGAGGAGCACACAATACAAGGTACTGAGCTCAATATGGGAGGAGCACACAATACAAGGTACTGAGCTCAATATGGGATGGGCACATAATACAAGGTACTGAGCTCAATATGGGAGGAGCACACAATACAAGGTACTGAGCTCAATATGGGATGGGCACACAATACAAGGTACTGAGCTCAATATGGGAGGAGCACACAATACAAGGTACTGAGCTCAATATGGGAGGAGCACACAATACAAGGTACTGAGCTCAATATGGGAGGAGCACACAATACAAGGTACTGAGCTCAATATGGGAGGAGCACACAATACAAGGTACTGAGCTCAATATGGGAGGAGCACACAATACAAGGTACGGAGCTCATTACAGTGTAATCACACAATACAAGTTCACATCTAGGGTACTGAAAACCAAGAACTTGATGTTTATCACTGAAAAAAACAGGATACACACAAAGTTATCAAATGACTATAACATTTATTATGTTGTTATCCATTCTCCTGGGAATATTGTGTCTTCAATGTTCTGGTCTCCAGGGCCGTCCTCCATCATTGAGATCCAAGCTTTCAACATTGCTCTCATGGCGTATCAAATAAGTTACGTGGAAAGTAGTTTTTAATAGTTTTTATTCAACAAAAAAGAATGAGTTACAGGAACTCTATACTCCTGACCTTTTTGAAGTGGTCAGGATGTGAGGCGTGCCCCCTGCCCAAAGTGTGAAGTGGAGGAGTTTCTCCCACCCTACTCTGCTTCACTAGCACCCAGGGTTTAGAATTTCCCGGCTGCTGGTCACCAGATTAGTCGTCTCTGATCCATCGTATTGCGCAGATGCTATGGAACATGTGGATTCCTTGCATAAAATCTCATAAGATGTCTAACCTGCAGTTGTTGTCCACACCAGTGCTGGCTTAAAGGGTTTATGGGCCTGGAGCTAAATATTTTGGTATGTCTCTGCCATATTCTTTTCACCCCACCTCGTGTTCTACCTCTGTCCCATTCTTCTCATCCTTTGTTGTGTCCCTGTCACATGCTTGTCACCTTCCATTGTTCCTCTGGACCATTCTTCTCACCTTCCATCGTTCTGCTTCCCCATTCTTCTCACCTTCCATTGTTCTTATACCCCACTTTTCTCATCTTCCACTGTTCTGCCCCTTTTCACCTCCCATTGCTTTCTTCTGCATTCTTCTCACCTATCATTTCTCTGCCCCATCATTTCTTCTCACTTTCTGTTGCTCTTCTGCCCCATTCTTCTCACCTTCCATTGTTATTCTGCAGCTCCTTTCCCACCTCCTGTTGTTCCTCTGCCCCTTTCTTCTCACCTATTTTTCCTATGCTTTATTCTTCCCCATCCATTGTGCCAGTGCCCCATCCCTCTTAATCATAGGTGTGCGCAGGGATGTGCCCAAGCACACCCTAATGTTGGCAGAAAAATGTATTCTTTCACCTCCTATACTGACATTTAAGATGTCCCTTATCTGGTTCATGATAATTAACCTAGAAACTGACTGAATCTCTGATAAGGCCGTGGCAGACCAACGTTTTTAAGAGCGGAAGAAACGTCTGTGGGAGTGGGCCACCACTTGATGACGCCGGTGGGAGTTGGGGTTGCAGGTACGTGGAGCTGATAGCATCAGGTATTGGCAGAGTGAAGTGGCCGGGACGGGATATACCTGTCAATAAGGGAGGAGATGTAGGCAGGGGCGTGGTTATGGAGAGCTTTGTACCAGGGATGCACCGCTATTTCGGCCACCGATAGATTCTGCCGATAATGGGGTTATTGGTTTCGGACCGAAAGCAAAACACCAGCTGAAAAAGTCAGCCGAAAATTGCTGATCCCAGCTGACCCTGAGCGTGCACTCTTTCAATGCTGCTTAGCTGGAGATAATTGTAATTGGAAAGAGACAGGAGCTGCTACACATTTATTTCTGCACACAAAGGGTTATCTGCATGAACCATATTATCAGTGCAAGCAGTAGCCTCTGGCCTCTCAGTGACAAGGAACAAGTGATTTATCACTGACCTCCTGCCAGCGGTGTCTGCACTTTATTATTTTTTTTAAAGAGAAACAGACTGATGTTTAGGCTCCATCTGAGCCATTCTAGATATGTACTGTATTTACTCATTTAAGTTGTGTTGGAGGGCAAAAAAAATAGATTAAAAGCCTCCACACAACAAATGATAAACTTTATATTTGCAGAGCTTTCTGAATTGCTGGGATGTGTAAATGTCTTCTGCAACTATAAAATATGTGTAAAATATTTGGACATACACACACACACACACGAAAGTATGCACTAGATGCAAAATAACTCCACCAAAATAGGACAAAAATATCTTAAACATTTTAATGTGGATTAATTTAAATTTATGATATTAATTTAATAAAGTCTAGTATTAATACATTTACACAAAAAACTATCTTAAAATAAATTGTAGGGGAAAAAAGTAATTTCTGGTTTCATTCCAAAATTTTCATTTCGGAGCAATATATATACAGTAATGTATATATATATATATATATATCATGTACACCTCTAAGGCTTTACACCTTAGAGGTGTACATGATGTGAAAACCCATAACCCTACGATTCAGACTTTCACTCAACAACTACAACATGCTGTGGACTCCACTCCTATGCATAAGACATTTTCTAATTTATCCAAAAATGAATGGGAGGCTTTACGAGATCTTGCTCAGGACTCATCAGTTGTTGTTCGACCTGCCGACAAAGGGGGTGGGATTGCTATTCTCGACTACCAGCAGTACCGGAATGATATTCTACTACAGCTTAGTGATGTATCTACTTATAGATTGCTGACCCATGATCCCACGCTTGGGTTTAAAAAAACGTATTGATACACTGCTCTCTATGGGGCTACAAGCTGGTTTTATAGATCACACCATTGCTGAGTTTTGCACTGTTAGTCACCCTGTTGTGCCGGTTCTCTACACCTTACCCAAACTCCATAAGGACCCGGACTCTCCCCCTGGCCGACCTATTGTGTCGGCCATGGGCAGTCTGCTGATACCTTTGGGGAAATATATTGATTACATTTGCAAAACTTCTGTTATGGCACTACCCACATGCCTTAGGGACACTCCCCATCTTCTGTCTAAACTGCATCATTTTCAATTACCTACTGACTCGATCATTTTGGCGACCCTAGACGTCAAGAGTTTGTACACAATCATCCCCCATGAGGGCGGCATAGATGCTTTGATACAAACAATATCTGAATCCACCTGTTACAGTGGCCCCCCTACAGAATTTCTGCGTGAGATGCTGTATATCACTCTGTGTTGCAATTTTTTCCGGTTTGAAAAGAGATACTTACAGTTGGCAGGAACTTCCATGGGTGCTTCCTTGGCTCCTGCCTATGCTAACTCCTTTATGTTTCATTATGTAAAACAGCACATTCTATTACCTTTTGCTTCCAATATTGTTTTCTACACGAGGTTTATAGATGATATTTTTTTGGTATTGAGAGGCACTCACCAATCATTACTTGACATGGTCCAAACCCTCAACTCCCTTGAATCTCCAGTACACTTTACATGTGCGTTTGATGCTTGTTCTGTGTGTTTTCTAGACCTACAGATCACCATCAAAGATGGCCAGTTGACACGCTCATTGTATAGAAAGGAGACAGATAGAAACACACTTCTTCGGGCAAATAGTTTCCACCCTCCTCACCTTATCAGATCTCTCCCCATTTCCCAGTTCCTACGCATCATGCGCAATAACTCTGACACTCATACTCGTAACACACAAATTGAAGATATGTACCAGAGATTTCTCACTAGGGGATACAGTAGAGAGACCCTCGATCGTGCTTTGACACGAGCATCGTCCAAGTTCAGTGTACCTAAGGAGATTAACCCTAAACTGATCCACGAATATTTGTCCCGATGGCATATCACACTTTGAGCCATACTATGACCAAAGCTATACGCTCTAATTGGTCCCTTTTTCGGGGAGACAAATCCTTACCTAAAAAATTCCGCCAAGCCCCGTTGATTAGCTACAAGCGCTCACGAAACATCTGTGATTTGCTGGTTAAATCTGATCCTATCCAATCTTATTCTGTAAATCTACAGCCCCTTAAACTGGGATGCTTTCGTTGCCCAAATTGTGTGACGTGTAGTCATATGATCACGTCACCTACATTTCCACACCCTCAATCTGGCAAAAGATACACGATTCGAGAACATATCACATGTACTACAGAATATGTGATATACCTCATCACTTGTCCCTGCGGTCTACCTTACGTAGGGAAGACCGACAGATCATTGCGGGACAGAATTCGGGGTCACAGATCTAATATCACTACAGCTTTCCGTGACGGCGTGTCTAAGTGCAAACCACCAATTGACTACATTAAGGATGATTGCCATTGACCATGTACCTCCTTTGAGCCGAGGTGGAGACCGTTCACGCCTATTACTACAAAGGGAGACCTTTTGGATCAAAACATTAGACACCATCTCACCTAAGGGTCTCAACGAGTATATTTCATATACTTCGTTCTTGTCATCTAGATAATCTAATTAGCCTAGTGGTGTATTTCATTTGTGGTTAATTCGCCTCTTCGTCGTTGGCCCTCTCCCTTCGTGTGGGTATTTTTACATATATCATCTTGCCATTTATAATATACTATATGGATTTATGTATTTGAGTAATTGAGACTGATTATCATGCTCCCCCTCTGTATCTATTGATATGCACCCGGTGGACTGGACACAGCCGCTTATAGCCATATATATCTGCATTGGGCATGATTAACATCACTGGGTCCAGATCTTGTTGCTGTTCGTCATAGATCACGCTATACAATAAGTTTTGCATTATTCCTGACACCTCTACCGTCTCCGTCACACCCAGGCTACCTTTGTTTTTATGTTTCGATGGCAACCCGTGGTCCACGGGGCTGTCTGCGTTCTTCGTCATCATCCGGCGCCATACCCGGAAGTGTACGCCGCACTCGCCAGCTCCGGCGTCCACCGTGTTGGTGCGCAGCTGTTGGGTAAGCTTTAATTTCTATACATGTATATAAATGTGTTTTGTGTACTGTATTTGCATACCTTGATAAAGGCTCTGAGGGGCCGAAACGTCGGTCAAGCGGACAGAAAACCGTATGTTTTAACAACTTTTTCTAATAAATTTTTTGATTTTATTTCCGCAAACCCTGATGTGCTGTCCGCATTGTTCTGCTATATACGTATTCTTGGGATACTGCACTCAGGTCTATAGTACCTGTATTTTGGCGTGAGTGGGCTGAATATTGGAACTTCTATATATATATTGTGAGCTGGGAAACAGGTAGCGGGTGCAATTGCTCTCTGGGGTGAGCACTCTTGCAAGGTTCAGAGACCAGACCAGTGACTTTTCTTCAAACGGGGGTACATTTATTGCAGCAACCCACAGGTTATACACCACGCTGTATATTGCTCAAAATAAACAGTTCAAAAGCAAAGAAAATTCCTAGCCGTGTCCCGGCACTAACTAAACATACAATAGCCCTGACTAACAACCTTTGCAAACCTAGGGTTTGTCAGGCTTCAGCAAACTAGCATGACCAACCTTGTGCTCCAGCAGATAGAGACCGTCTGCTCCCCAGACTCCAGAGCGATGTCTGTTTGCCTCACCTGCACTAAATTGCCACTGAGGCAAAGTGCAAAACCAGGTGCTTAGAGGTTCCGGAAGGTGTAAGTGAGAAATCTGGGTGACACATAAACCCCGGACAGGACCTTTCCTTGCTCTCTACATGATGCCCTGTTACATACCCTCCCCCCTTGTTTCAACCCCCTGGGTGGAACACTGTCAGCTACACAAGCGTAGACTCTGGACAGAGCATCTACATTGGCCATTTTTTTACCCGGTCGATGCTTCACAGTGAAGCTGTAGTCCTGCAATGCCAGAAACCAACGATTCACACGTCTATTGGTCTCCTTTTTTTAGAGCCATCCATTTGAGGGGAGCATGGTCAGTCACAAGATCAAACTGGCGCCCTAATAAATAATATCTTAAGGCATCCAATGCCCATTTAATAGCCAAACCCTCCTTCTCAATCACTGCATATTTCTGCTCATGATCGTTTAGTTTTCTGCTTAAGTACACTACAGGGTGTTCCTCACCATTATGTACCTGTGACAAAACTGACCCTAGACCAACATCAGATGCATCAGTTTGGACTACAAAGTCCTTGGAAAAATCAGGGGAGTAGAGGATTGGCTGTGCACAAAGAGCCCTCTTCAGGACCTGGAAAGATTCCTCAGCTTCTGGGGGACCATTTGACCATTAAATTCTTCCCTTTGGTAAGGTCTGTCAAAGGGGCTGCAATAGTTGCAAAGTTTGGGATAAACCTCCTGTAGTATCCCGTTATCCCAAGGAAAGCTCTGACTTGTTTTTTACTGGTGGGACGTGGCCACTCCTGAATGGCTTCTACTTTGTTTAGCTGGGGTTTTATGACTCCACGCCCAATCGTGTAACCTAAATATTTGGCTTCCTCTAACCCCAGGGCACATTTTTTGGATTAGCAGTGATACCTGCTCTATGGAGAGTTTCCAAGACAGCTTGGACTCGAGGCAAATGAGATTCCCAGTCAGTGCTATGTACTACAATGTCATCCAAGTATGCTGCAGCATACTGTTGGTGGGGTCTCAAAAGTTTGTCCATAGCTCTCTGAAATGTAGCAGGTGCATTTTGTAATCCAAAAGGCATCTTTTTATATTGAAACGAACCCTCAGGGGTTACGAAGGCCGTCTTCTCCTTGGCACCTTCTGTCAGGGGAATCTGCCAATATCCTTTGGTCAAGTCCAAAGTTGTCAAATAACGAGCTGTGCCCAGTCGGTCTATAAGTTCGTCTACCCAGGGCATAGGATAAGTGTCAAACGTGGTCACTGAATTGAGCTTCCTAAAATCATTGCAAAACCTCCAACTCCCATCTGGCTTTGGGACTAGGACAATGGGACTGGACCAGTCACTACTGGACTCTTCAATGATGTCTAGCTCAAACATTTTCTTCACCTCCCTACTGATGTCTTTCCTCCTTGCCTCAGGAATACGGTAAGGTTTAAGTTTAACCCGTGCCCCTGGTTCAGTAACAATGTCATGTTGTGTTACCGACGTCTGACCAGGCAGCTCTGAAAATTTTTCTCTTTTTTTTTTTTTATTAAAAACTCTCTGACTTCCTGCTTTTGTGACTTAGACAGCGACTCAGAAATTTTTACTTCAGGGACCTGAGGGTGTTCAGTATCCAGCTGGTGGGTTATTGGGATGAATCCAGCAGCTAGCGATACTCTATCTTTCCAGGGCTTTAGCAAGTTCACATGGTATATTTGCTCTGGTTTTCTTTTCCCTGGTTGGTGAATTTTATAATTTACTTCCCCAACTCTTTCTATCACTTCAAAGGGACCCTGCCACTTAGCAAGGAACTTGCTCTCAACTGTGGGAACTAATACCAGCACCCTGTCGCCAGGTGAGAAAATGCGGACTCGAGCATCCCTGTTATATATTCTCTGCTGAGCTGCCTGCGATTGAGCTAAATGCTCTTTTACAATTGGCATTACTACTGTAATTCTGTCCTGCATCTGCGAAATATGCTCAATAATGCTTTTGTGGGGTGTCTTCTCCCCCTCCCAGGTCTCTTTGGCTATGTCCAGAAGTCCCCGAGGGTGTCTCCCATAGAGTAATTCAAATGGAGAGTACCCTGTAGAGGACTGAGGAACTTCTCTGATGGCAAACATCAGATATGGAAGCAAATAGTCCCAGTTTTTCCCATCCTTGTCAACAACCTTTTTCAGCATGCTTTTTAAGGTTTTATTAAATCGCTCTACTAGTGCATCAGTTTGAGGATGGTATACCGAGGTTCGCAAATGCGTCACCTTAAACAACTTGCACAATTCTTTTGTCACTCGTGACATAAATGGGGTACCTTGGTCCGTCAGAAGGTCCTTAGGGATCCTGACCCGGCTAAACACCTGTAATAACTCCTTAGCTATATTCTTGGCTGATGTCTGGCGTAGGGGAATTGCTTCAGGGTAACGGGTAGCGTAATCCATAATGACCGGATATACTGATGCCCTCGGGCAGACTTCGGAAGCGGGCCCACAAGGTCCATAGCAATTCTCTCAAATGGCACCTCGATTATTGGCAAGGGTACTAAGGGACTCCGAAAATGAGGTAGGGGTGCAGACATTTGACAAACCGGACAAGTTTTGCAATAGTTTTCAATATCTTTTTGTACCCAGGCCAGTAAAACCTCTGTAAAACCCTTTCAGTGGTTTTCTCAGTACCTAAATGACCCCCCAATAAGTGTCCATGGGCAAGCTCCAATACCACCTTTTTGTACGGTTTGGGGACCACTAATTGCTCAATAATTTCATTGTTCTTTTTATACACACGATATAGCATGTCATCATTACTAATGAAGTAAGGAAAAGAGAGCCTATTCCCTGGGTCAACAGGTTCCCCATTGATCATCATAACATTTTACCAGGCCCTCACAAGAGTAAGATCCTTCCTCTGCTCACTACCAAAGTTCTCTCTGAGTGTTAAGATCTGCAAACTCTAGAGTAGCTTCAGTTTCAACAGAGGGCTGTCTATCCTCATTGGCTATAGGGCCTTCAGACTCTTCCAATTCTCCTGCCAAAACAGAGAAGGGAAAGTCTGGGGACCCCCAAGAGGGATCCTCTGAATACAACTGCTCTGCAGCATCCATGTATTCAGATTCAGTCTCTGGTTTAGAAACTGTGGCACAGTCTGGGTGTTCCCAGAGTTCCCAAAATTCAGGAAAGTCTCTCCCTATAATTACATCATGCACCAAATGAGGCACAACCCCAACCAAGTGCCTCAGATCACCCCGTGCGGTTCCAAACTTCACAGCTACTATAGGATACTCCCGAGTATCACCATGTACACACACTACAGCAACCTTTTTAGCCCGGAAGTTCACAGAGCCTATCAATTCAGCCTTAATAAGGGTTACTAAACTTCCAGAGTCCAGCAAAGCTGTAACATGCTTATCATTCACAGTTATTGCACACATGTGTTTTCCCTTTACTGGCACCGCGGTGCATGAAACAGTGGAAAACAAAGACTGCCGTCTTTCCTTGAAAGACAAGTCACACTGCATAGGCTCATCAGTTAATGGACAGTTCGCAGCTAAATGCCCAAGTTCCTGGCACCGAAAACATCTTACATTCCTCAGGTTAGGTCTGCTGACGGGCACTGGTGTTCCCACTTTGGAATGCCAACCTCCCCGGTTTAAATCAGCAGTTTTTCCCTCTGCCTCCTTGCCACACTCTCCACCCACTTTCCCTGGAACAGTCTTACCGATTGCCGAGGGAGGCCTTGGTTTTGGGCGGAAAGTCCATGGGCTCACCGGGGAGGCGTTCAAATCCTCAGCTGCAAAGTACCTCTCGACAATCTCCACAAGCTGATCCACCGACTTGGGGTCCCCTTGGGTTACCCACTTTTGCAAGACGATCGGTAAGGATCTTAGGAAGCGATCCATGACTACCCGCTCAATGATCTGTGGCCCCGAGAGGGACTCCGGTTGCAGCCATTTTCAGACCAGGTGGATGAGGTCAAACATCTGTGACCGCGGTGACTTCCCAGCTTGGTAGGACCAGTTGTTAACACGCTGTGCTCGCACTGCCAAAGTAACACCTCGCCGTGCTAGTATCTCCAGCTTGACCTTGTCATAATCCATGGCATCCACAGACTCCAAATCATAATATGCTTTCTGTGATTCACCGGTTAGCAAGGGCGCCACCAATCCTGCCCACCGTGTCTTAGGCCATGCTTCCCTCTCAGCGGTTCTTTCAAATGTTAACAGGAAGGCCTCTGGATCATCCTCTGCGGTCATCTTGGAAAGGAAGCGACTGACATGGATGGGTGAGGAGTTGTCAGAAGAATCTGCAGCTTGCAGGGGAGACCTCTGTGCCAGAGTCTGTACCACCTCCGTCAGAGTCTTGCGATCGCCCTCAGCAGCAACTGCAAGCTTTTCAAATAACATTTGTGTCTGTTCCTGTACAGCACTGATCTGCTGCTGCGTGTGCGTGTGCAGCACCTGAGTTTGCTTCTGCAGAGCATTTAACATGTCCCGCTGTGTAGCATTAGCCTGTTGCTGTGCTGCATTAGCCAACACCAACTGTTTTATAACATCCATTTTTTTTTTTTTTTTTTTTTTCACTTCAGTAACTGGCCTTTTAAATAGCAGGTTCTTGCTATCACTTGCCCGCATTCTCCACCATATGTGAGCTGGGAAACAGGTAGCGGGTGCAATTGCTCTCTGGGGTGAGCACTCTTGCAAGGTTCAGAGACCAGACCAGTGACTTTTCTTCAAACGGGGGTACATTTATTGCAGCAACCCACAGGTTATACACCACGCTGTATATTGCTCAAAATAAACAGTTCAAAAGCAAAGAAAATTCCTAGCCGTGTCCCGGCACTAACTAAACATACAATAGCCCTGACTAACAATCTTTGCAAACCTAGGGTTTGTCAGGCTCCAGCAGATAGAGACCGTCTGCTCCCCAGACTCCAGAGCGATGTCTGTTTGCCTCACCTGCACTAAATTGCCACTGAGGCAAAGTGCAAAACCAGGTGCTTAGAGGTTCCGGAAGGTGTAAGAGAGAAATCTGGGTGACACATAAACCCCAGACAGGACCTTTCCTTGCTCTCTACATGATGCCCTGTTACAATATATAGATCTCTCACACCAGACACATGTATACACAGTATGTGTATATATAGAAAGTAATTTTCGGTATCCGTTTCGGTTTTCGGCCAAGCTCCTCGTGCATTTTCAATATCAGTTTCGGTTCCAAATTTTAATTTTGGTGCATCCCAATTTGTATGTGAGCACCAATATTTTGAATTGGATTCTAAAGGAAACCGAGCCAGTGTACAAATTCACAGAGGGGAGAGGTGCGGGAGATGAGGTGGATGATCCTGGTACAGGCATTCATAACAGACTGCAGAGGGAGAATTTGGGACCTCTTGAAGCCAGAGAGAAAGTGGTTACAGTAGTCAAGGCGGGAGATAATAGGCGCTTGGATGAGTGTTTTAGCAGAGTCCTGAGTAAGACAAGGACGGATGTGAGCAATGTTTTTAGGTGGAAGTATCAAGATTTGGTTAGTGACTGAGTGTGAGGAGTAAAGGATAGATCAGAGTCGCAGCGCTGCAGAATATGTTGGCTCTTTACCAATAATTCACATGCTCTTTTTTAACTGGATACACTGAGAAAGCCGTTGACTGAATCCTGAAGTGCTTACATACTGACATTGCAGTTTGCTTTCACACTAATGCCGCCGTACATGAATTTTATTTTTATTATATGATTTTTTTTTGTTTGTTTAGTTTTGTGTTTTCTGGCCGCCATTTTTCCCTCCTCATAGAAGTGACCTGCAATACTCTGACAGGACGCTGGGGGAGCTCGCCCTGAAACCACTAATAGGTGTGGCTTCCGCCCGTCATGTGAGGTGTATCTCCGCCCATCGCATCGCAGCTTGTTGCTAGGTTGAGTGACGTCACGACGGCTGGCTGACAGCCTTTCTCTGGGTTGTTTACGGTGCTCGGTGGGGATTCGGTTCGTAATCCGGTGTAATCCTCGGGCTGGGAGCGGCGCAGGAAGGCGAGGGAGGCCGGGACAGGTGGAGCACACCTTGCACTGCAACCCCTGCCCTGTATTGAGGACTCTGCTAACGGATGGCTCCCGGAAACCGATGGTGAAAAGTGCGCCGGGGGCCCGAAGCTGATCGCGGGGAGACGGAGAGGCCCGAGCGGGGGACATGGAGCTGAGAGTCGGGAACCGCTACCGGCTGGGCCGGAAAATCGGCAGTGGCTCGTTCGGAGACATTTATCTGGGTGAGTAGCCGAGCCCCCCCTTCCCCCCCGAGTAGCCCAGGGCGGTGTCGGGCCCCCACTGCTCTCTCAGGGGCCCCCACTGCTCTCTCAGGGGCCCCCACTGCTCTCTCAGGGCCCCCCACTGCTCTCAGGGCCCCCCACTGCTCTCTCAGGGGCCCCCACTGCTCTCTCAGGGCCCCCCACTGCTCTCTCAGGGCCCCCCACTGCTCTCTCAGGGCCCCCCACTGCTCTCTCAGGGGCCCCCACTGCTCTCTCAGGGCCCCCACTGCTCTCTCAGGGGCCCCCACTGCTCTCTCAGGGGCCCTGACATTGCTTCTTCCTGTAAATATTGGGGTTCAACAAGCGATAAGATACAGAAGCAGCCTGGGGAGCTCAGTATGGACCCCCCCCCCATCAAACATTAGACGCCGCCCCCCATCATCCAGGGGCAACCGTGAGAGCATCACCTAGGGGGTCCCCAAAATATTATACAGGGGCCTAGTGTGAGGGCGTTACCTAGGGGCCCCCCAAAAATATAGTACAGGGTCCTATTGTGAGGGGGGTCCCCAAAATATTATATAGGGGCCTATTGTGAGCGCATTACTTGGGTGGCCCCCAAAAATATTAAGAAATGCTGTGAGTGCATCACCTAGGGGGGCCCCAAAATTTTACACAGGGCCCCAGTGTGAGGGCATCACCAAAGGGGCCCCCTAAATTATAGTACAGGGCCCTATTGTGAGGGTGTCACCTGGGGCCCCCAAAAATATTGTACAGGGCCCTATTGTGAGGGTGTCACCTAGGGGGGCCCCCAAAAATATTGTACAGGGCCCTATTGTGAGGGTGTCACCTAGGGGGGGCCCCAAAAATATTGTACAGGGCCCTATTGTGAGGGTGTCACCTAGGGGGGCCCCAAAAATATTGTACAGGGCCCTATTGTGAGGGTGTCACCTAGGGGGGGCCCCAAAAATATTGTACAGGGCCCTATTGTGAGGGTGTCACCTAGGGGGGCCCCAAAAATATTGTACAGGGCCCTATTGTGAGGGTGTCACCTAGGGGGGCCCCAAAAATATTGTACAGGGCCCTATTGTGAGGGTGTCACCTAGGGGGCCCCAAAAATATTGTACAGGGCCCTATTGTGAGGGTGTCACCTAGGGGGGCCCCAAAAATATTGTACAGGGCCCTATTGTGAGGGTGTCACCTAGGGGGGCCCCAAAAATATTGTACAGGGCCCTATTGTGAGGGTGTCACCTAGGGGGGGCCCCAAAAATATTGTACAGGGCCCTATTGTGAGGGTGTCACCTAGGGGGGCCCCAATAATATTGTACAGGGCCCTATTGTGAGGGTGTCACCTAGGGGGCCCCAAAAATATTGTACAGGGCCCTATTGTGAGGGTGTCACCTAGGGGGCCCCACAAATATTGTGAGGGTGTCACCTAGGGGGGGCCCCAAAAATATTGTACAGGGCCCTATTGTGAGGGTGTCACCTAGGGGGCCACAAAAATATTGTACAGAGACCCTATTGTGAGGGCACCTATGGGGATTCCCCAGAATATACAGGACCCCATTGTCACTCAAGGGGGATATCCAAAAATATTATCCCGGGCTCTAATATGAGGGCATCACGTGGAGAAGGGGGGGGGGGGTCCAGAAGTATTGATTTATAAAGAATTTCACCAGGAAGGACACATTGAGATTTCTCTCGTTTTCAAGTATGTCCTGGGTTCAAGAAACATTGAATTGTAACTGTAACTTTGTATTTCTGTAACAAGTACTTATACAGCACCAACAGATTCTGTAGCGCTTTACAATGGGGAAGCACAAACAGCATACTTGCATGATACAAGAGGAAATACTGAGCTTACACTCTAAAGGAGTGTTTCCCAAACCTGTCCTCAGGACCTTCAGCCTCGCCAGGTTTGACAGATATCTGAAGCACAGCACAGGTGATAGGATTTCCTGCTCAGTGATTGCAGGATTCAGTCTGCATTTTCCCAAGATGATCTGCAAAATCTGGCCTGGTTGAGGATCCCGAGGAGAGGTTTGGTAAACACTGCTTTAAAGGGACATGGGTAACTGAAACAAATGGGAGCAGAGGGAAGGGGAAACTGGTGGCCATAAGAATATAGCAGGGATTGCATGGGAAGGACCAGAAGCTTGGGCTTAGTAAGAGTAATTAGAGAGAAAAGTGGAGACAGCTGGAAAGGAGAGCTGAAATTAGGGACAGGCCCGGGTTGGGGCAGCAGAGGGAAGAGGTTGAGTCTGTGAGTAATTATGATGTTGAAATAGAATGAGGTTAGTGACAATGCAGAGCCACTATTTACAACTTGTGGGGGGGGGAATAGATGGAGATTTTAAAATATGACTAGTCGGACAATAATAAATGCAGACCTAAAAATACAATTGTAAGATTATGGCAGCCCAGAGTATAATGTTGGACGCCATGTTGAATGGTCGATACCTTGATGCTTGCTCAGGGCAGCAGAGGGAAGAGATGGAGGTGAGTCTGTGAGTATGCTTGCTCAGGGCATACTATCATTCAGAGTTATTAATTGTGATTTTGTGAACTTCTGAGATCATCACCCCAGATTCCCCCCCCCCCAATAAACTGTGGGTTCATCAGCTTGCCCCCACAAATTGATCCAGGCCTCACTGTAATATGGTTATCTGGGTCCCTTGTAAATCCTGGAAGAATCACCTGGTCCCTGTGAGATTTCAGGGGACCCCAAAATATCTAGGCTCAGCATCATGTATATCCCAAGGTCATCATCTGGTGGCCCACCCAAGATATTAACCAGGGCCCACTGTGACACTTGCTGAACCTGGGGCCTCCCGGTATGACGCGGAGCAGCTATTAACTAGGGATAGACCGATATCACTTTTTAGGTGCCGATACCGATAATCGGCTACCTTTCAGGCCGATAACCGATATCGGGTGCCGATATTCTGTACATTAAAAATTTTCGAAGGGGGGGAAATCACAATTTCTACATAAATCTGGTGTCAAAATTGTAAACATACCAGCTGAGAAATAAAGTGCTTGAAAAAAAGTGTGGTGGGTTAAGAAATCGCAACCACCCCATTTTTCTTTCTTTCAGAAGCTCCAGCTTTAATTTTCTTTTTTGGTACAACAAAGCAACCTGCAATGCAAATAGATTTCCAGTGAGGAACATGGAAAGCTTTACATTACAGTTTGTGGTCAGATAAAGGGACTATTTGAGGCATTTATTTATTTTGTTTCCCCGCTCCTTGGCGTACTGCGCTGCGGAACCTGCTGGTGCTATAGAAGTGATGATCTGTAATAGGGTTGCACCGATACCGATACTAGTATCGATATCGGTGCCGATACCGGGTACTGCAGGAGTACTTGGTACTCGTGCAGTACCCCCGATATTTTTTCCCGATACCGGAAGCCGGCATTGAGCCGGCTTGCCGGTATCCTAGGGGCTGCGGCGGCTGTCCGAATGCAGAGCATTCGGACAGGCCCTGCAGCTGCTCTCCGCCCTTTGTTTATACTTACCTTCCTGGGCGCCGCCGGGAAAGTCTTCGCGCGCGCTCCTTGGAAGGACCCCAGCCGCGACCACGTGGGACCATGTGATCGAGGCTGGGGTCCTTCCAACGAGCGCACGCGCGGAAACTTTCCCGGCGTCGCTGACTGGAAGGTAAGTATTAAACAAAGTGAGCAGCTGCAGGGCCTGTCTGAATGCAGATAGAGCATTCGGACAGGCCCTGCAGCTGCTCTCCGCTCATACTTACCTTCCTTCAGCGACGCCGGGAAAGTTCCCGCGCGCGCGCTCGTTGGAAGGACCCCAGCCGCGATCACATGGTCCCACGTGGTCGCGGCTGGGGTCCTTCCAAGGAGCGCGCGCGAAGACTTTACCGGCGGCGCTGAAGGAAGGTAAGTATGAGCGGAGAGGTGGGGGGCATATCCATGAGCAGGGGGGCATATCCATGAGCTGGGGGGCATATCCATGAGCAGGGGGGCATATCCATGAGCAAGGGGGCATATCCATGAGCAAGGGGGGCATATCCATGAGCTGGGGGGCATATCCATGAGCAAGGGGGGCATATCCATGAGCAAGGGGGGCATATCCATGAGCAAGGGGGGCATATCCATGAGCAAGGGGGGCATATCCATGAGCAGGGGGGCAATTATCCATGAGCTGGGGGGCAATTATCCATGAGCTGAGGGGGCAATTATCCATGAGCTGAGGGGGCAATTATCCATGAGCTGAGGGGGCAATTATCCATGAGCTGAGGGGGCAATTATCCATGAGCTGGGGGGCAATTATCCATGAGCTGGGGTCAGGATATCCATGAGCTGGGGCAATATCCATGAGCTGGGGCAAATCCATGAGACCTGGGGGCTTTATAGGAGGTCTGTTCTTATTGGAAAGCGTCACATGACATAAAATAAAAGTATCGGTAATTGGTATCGGTGAGTACTTGAACAAAAGTATCGGTACTCGTACTCGGTCTTAAAAAAGTGGTATCGGTGCATCCCTAATCTGTAAAATGCTGGTCCCAGCCGCTCGGCTCACAGGAGTTTACAATCTAGAGGAACAGAGGGTTCGGCTCACAGGAGTTTACAATATAGAGGAGCAGAGGGACCAGCTCACAGGACCTTACAATTCATTTAAGGGGTTTATTCACTAAACCGTTCTTCCTGTTGGCTGTCCTTGCTGCCATGCGGTTCATAAATTTCAGGTTTATTCTATGCAAAGCATGCCTGGCCTGGCTCCTAGGTATTGCCTCGACTCTGTCAGGCTCAGCTATGGTGGCTGCAGAGGTGTTTGCAGCAGGAGTCAGATGTTTGCAGGATTTGTGCACGGGGCATATTCTGCACTTATTGGGGCACAGTAAACAGAATCTCTAGAATCCACTGCTGGGAAGGGGGGGGGGGGTTCAGAGACCCAGGAAGATGTAAATCAGTACCCCCTCCTTTGTAAAAAGTGCAGCACTACTTTATAGCAAACTTTTATGCAAGGGGCCGTGACACACAAGCTGGCAGTCGGGTAGCCCAGGACCACTAAAACCCTAACTGTGGCTTCTATCATTACTAAAAAGACAATCTGCAAACTCAGTTCCTTGTCCCCAGGTGGCTCCTTAGAAAGCTGATCGTAAGCTCCTGGGGTCAGAAATCGAATTTTCCCTAATGTAAACTCAAATCCCTGCACCTGCCAAGACAAAACTAAACGGCTGGCAGATAAAGGGTGCCGTGAACTATTTGAGGCATTTATTAATTTATTTAATCTCGGTGTCAGGGCAGTAGAGTTGAGCAAGATTTATGCTCCTATGCAGCCAGTCTGAAGTGGGATGGGGAGCTTTACAGACCGGCAGGTAGCACTACGTGAAGGAGCAGACAGGGAGAGTGAGAGCAGGGGAGGAGCACAACAGAGCGGAATGGACCCTCCGTAAATCAGTCCGACCATCCTGTTTGTTTTTATTACAATTAGATGTGCTTCCTCCCCCTCTGTTTCTTAATATGTTCGAGCCAGTGGAAGGGGGAGACCTCGAGGTGACCTCATCATTGCCGGCCAGAGTGCGGAAGTGCCGGGATCTGACGCATGCCCAGAGAGATCGCAGCTTCTCAGAGTTATCGGCACATCGGCAGTGAAACAGCCCGATGCCGATAACCTGGAAATCACTGAATATCGGTCCCAAATATCGGTGGTACCGATAATCGGCCGACCCCTACTATTAACCATAAAATCCTCTGATAAAACAATTACCAGCGCAATTATCACCAAGTTTATGGATTAATGTGTCTCCTCCGTAACTCCATATTGGGGTCCATTACCCGTTCTACACTGGATATGGGTATCCTCCCCCTGCGGTTTGCAGGATGTGCCGCTGTGACATGGATTCTGTGTATCTAGCACAGGAAGTCCTGTGTGTCTTGGCTGGCTTGGCTTGTCTTGGTTTGGCTGCAAGGGCCCCCTGGCCGGCTTCTTGGGGCTGGGTTGCGAGGCCCCCCCGGCTTGTCTTGGTTTGGTTGCAAGGGCCCCTGGCCGGCTTCTTGGGGCTGGGTCGCGAGGGCCCCTGGCCGGCTTCTTGGGGCTGGGTCGCGAGGGCCCCTGGCCGGCTTCTTGGGCCTGGGTCGCGAGGGCCCCTGGCCGGCTTCTTGGGCCTGGGTCGCGAGACCGGTCGGCTTCTTGGGGCTGGGTCGCGAGGGCCCCTGGCCGGCTTCTTGGGGCTGGGTCGCGAGGGCCCCTGGCCGGCTTCTTGGGGCTGGGTCGCGAGGGCCCCTGGCCGGCTTCTTGGGGCTGGGTCGCGAGGGCCCCTGGCCGGCTTCTTGGGGCTGGGTCGCGAGGGCCCCTGGCCGGCTTCTTGGGGCTGGGTCGCGAGGCCCCTGGCCGGCTTCTTGGGCCTGGGTCGCGAGACCGGTCGGCTTCTTGGGGCTGGGTCGCGAGGGCCCCTGGCCGGCTTCTTGGGGCTGGGTCGCGAGGGCCCCTGGCCGGCTTCTTGGGCCTGGGTCGCGAGACCGGTCGGCTTCTTGGGGCTGGGTCGCGAGGGCCCCTGGCCGGCTTCTTGGGGCTGGGTCGCGAGGGCCCCTGGCCGGCTTCTTGGGGCTGGGTCGCGAGGGCCCCTGGCCGGCTTCTTGGGGCTGGGTCGCGAGGCCCCTGGCCGGCTTCTTGGGGCTGGGTCGCGAGGCCCCTGGCCGGCTTCTTGGGGCTGGGTCGCGAGGGCCCCTGGCCGGCTTCTTGGGGCTGGGTCGCGAGGGCCCCTGGCCGGCTTCTTGGGGCTGGGTCGCGAGGGCCCCTGGCCGGCTTCTTGGGGCTGGGTCGCGAGGGCCCCTGGCCGGCTTCTTGGGGCTGGGTCGCGAGGGCCCCTGGCTGGCTTCTTGGGGCTGGGTCGCGAGGGCCCCTGGCTGGCTTCTTGGGGCTGGTCGCGAGGGCCCCTGGCCGGCTTCTTGGGGCTGGGTCGCGAGGGCCCCTGGCCGGCTTCTTGGGGCTGGGTCGCGAGGGCCCCTGGCCGGCTTCTTGGGGCTGGGTCGCGAGGGCCCCTGGCCGGCTTCTTGGGGCTGGGTCGCGAGGGCCCCTGGCTGGCTTCTTGGGGCTGGGTCGCGAGGGCCCCTGGCTGGCTTCTTGGGGCTGGGTCGCGAGGGGCCCCTGGCCGGCTTCTTGGGGCTGGGTCGCGAGACCGGCCGGCTTCTTGGGGCTGGGTCGCGAGGGCCCCTAATTTTGTCATGAGCGATACAATATTTTTTTTTTGAAAAAGTATTTTACCAGGAAGGATACATTGAGATTTCTCTCGTTTTCAAGTATGTCCTGGGTGGCGAGTATGTACCATTGGGTGTCTTGCCCAAGGACACTTACTGGAGAGGTGCTCTTTCCGGGATCGAACCCATGGCTACTCCACCCAGCCGGTGCTATAATTCTTGTGCCCGAGATTGGGTTGAGGTGGGACGCTCTGTGTAAAGGACACGTTATGGTGGAGCAGTGTTTGATGCTACTTAAAATTAAGAGGGGCCAAAAGCTGTACATTGGTCCGCTGGCTGGCTGGTGGGGCACTGCGCTCCTCTGCCTGTGGCAAAGTTTTCAATCTGTAAATAAGTCCATTGCCATCTTCATGATCAGAAATTAAATCCGGAACGTCCAGAAAGTGAAGCTGGGGATCTAAAAGGCGGGCAAGCTGGACTGTTCCATCCACGCATGGTGCTAGTGGCGGGCCGGTCCCCGTTGGATTGGGCACGGTTTGTGTTACTGTGCTGGTTCCTCCGGTCAGATCTGAAATCACTTCATGTTGGCATCATGACGGGTTTGGCTAAATCCAGCGTGTCTCTTTGCAGGCACAGATATCGCCGCATCGGAAGAGGTCGCCATTAAGCTGGAATGTGTGAAAACCAAACACCCTCAGCTCCACATCGAGAGCAAAATCTACAAGATGATGCAAGGAGGAGGTGAGTGAAGGCGCGCCCTGCCCGTGCGATGCCAATGCGGGACCTCACTCTGCTTCAATGCTGACAGAAAAACACTGCCCTGTGTGACCCCCCTGGGATGCACCCACCAACCCTGCCCTGTGTGACCCACCCCGTGATACACCCACCAACCATTCCCTTTGTAACCCACCCCCTCAGTGATACACCCACCAACCGTGCCCTGTTAAACCCACCCAGGATACACCCACCAGCCGTGCCCTGTGCGACCCCCCCCCCCAGGTACACCCACAAACCGTGCCCTGTGTGACCCCCCCCCCAGTACACCCACCAACCGTGCCCTGTGCGACCCCCCCCCCCATCCCTCTTACATTCTTACATATGTCTGGTATTTACGTCACAATGGACAGTGTGTGTTTGTGTATTTCCTTTTTAAAGCCTCTGCGTGCCTGCTACGGTGTACCGGCCTGAACCCCTCCCCCCGTACCGGCCTGAACCCTGCCGGGGCGTACCGGCCTGAACCCTGCCTGCTGGGATGCGTTTCTGAGCCCCACATTTTGACTGTAGAGCTACATCCAAGCTCTGTGACATGCCTCATTAACCCTACCCTCTGCAAATGTGTGGCTGCTGGGGCGCGCCCTCCTAAACTCCTCCCTGTGTGGCTGCTGGGGCACGTCCTCCTAAACTCCTCCCTGTGTGGCTGCTGGGGCACGCCCTCCTAAACTCCTCCCTGTGTGGCTGCTGGGGCTCGCCCTCCTAAACTCCTCCCTGTGTGGCTGCTGGGGCCCGCCCTCCTAAACTCCTCCTGTGTGGCTGCTGGGGCCCGCCCTCCTAAACTCCTCCCTGTGTGGCTGCTGGGGCCCGCCCTCCTAAACTCCTCCTGTGTGGCTGCTGGGGCCCGCCCTCCTAAACTCCTCCCTGTGTGGCTGCTGGGGCCGCCCTCCTAAACTCCTCCTGTGTGGCTGCTGGGGCCCGCCCTCCTAAACTCCTCCCTGTGTGGCTGCTGGGGCCCGCCCTCCTAAACTCCTCCCTGTGTGGCTGCTGGGGCCCGCCCTCCTAAACTCCTCCCTGTGTGGCTGCTGGGGCCCGCCCTCCTAAACTCCTCCCTGTGTGTCTTGGGGCGCGCCCTCCTAAACTCCTCCCTGTGTGTCTTGGGGCGCGCCCTCCTAAACTCCTCCCTGTGTGTCTTGGGATGCGCCCTCCTAAACTCCTCCCTGTGTGTCTTGGGGCGCGCCCTCCTAAACTCCTCCCTGTGTGTCTTGGGATGCGCCCTCCTAAACTCCTCCCTGTGTGTCTTGGGATGCGCCCTCCTAAACTCCTCCCTGTGTGTCTTGGGATGCGCCCTCCTAAACCCGCTCAGTGTGACACTGGGACGCCTGCCCTATTCTTTCAGAGCGGCGGGCGTCTCCTCCCATCGTTTTTCACGCTCCCCTTACATTTCTTTGCGTTTGCAGTGGGAATCCCGACCATCAAGTGGTGCGGCGCAGAGGGCGATTACAACGTCATGGTTATGGAGTTACTGGGGCCGAGCCTTGAGGATCTCTTTAATTTCTGCTCCCGAAAGTTCAGCCTGAAGACGGTGCTGCTCCTCGCCGACCAGATGGTGATTATCTCTCTCCCCGCTGCTTTCAGTAAACATTGCATGGCGCTGCATTCTGCAGCTGCTGCTCCTCGTCGCATTATGCATTTATTCTTGGCTTGCGTTGGCTTTAGATCCTTCACCTCGTCTCCAGCGTCTTGGTTTCATTTCGTCCTGCAGACCTCGTCCCCCCCATTTCCTTGCGGAGGTGGTCCGCTCCCGTGCATTTTCGCTTGCTATTGTTGCTGTTTTGATCACTTCACATTCTCTTCTTGGTGGCAACGTGTTCCTGCTTCCCAGCTGCCGTCACCGCATGTAATATGAGCGCAAGCGTCCTGTGACCACGTAACCATGCTCTGTGTTTACATGTTACCAGGCGGCAGAGACCGGGGGAGAAATGACTCGTAGATCAGGGCTGTCAAAACTCACGGTTCCGATCTGTTGATGCCTACAATTCCCAGAATTCTTCCAATGTAATAGCCAGGGAATCACTGGAGTTTCAGGTCAGAAACCTGGGGGGGGGGGGCCACAGTTTGACAGCCCTGATGTAGATCATCAGTACATGAATTATGGCAAACCGGAGCCCTCCCCTCCTTCCTCCTTTTCAGAACCGGTTCCTTGCTGCTCATGGGACATGTAGTTTTGCCATGCATAGATACCACGTGTTGCAGATGAAACCCAACCCGAAATATATGGGAACTTCCTACGATGTTAGCCAAGGCCATAGATAACGATCAATGCTAAATAGAGTTGCGTGTCTGGGCTGTGTCTGCAGGGGGCGCTGTGAAGCAAGACTTTCTCTTTAGCTTGTTGCGGCCGTCCTCTCCAGAATGGTCTCAATTCCTTGAAAGATCCAGCGTTCACACAAAGCCTCTACAGCAGGCCTGTCAAACTCTGCCCCCCCCCATGTTGATGGCCTTCAATTACCAGAATTCCTTGAATGTAACAGCACGGGATCATGGGAATTGCAGTTTAGAAACATCTGGGAGAGCCGGAGTTTGACAGCCCTGCTTTACGTGACACGACATGTCACGGCAGAAAATTCCTCCGCCATTCATTCTTTTAGGTTTTTATCCTGTCTGATTCCCGTGCCTGCTTCTCCATCGGTTTTCTCTTTTTGTGCAGTCCTATTAATGAACAGGTCACAGATCTGGTGGTATTCTATAACCCTGCTCCTCGAATGCCCAAATCTCTCCGTAACAATCGAAGTCCCCCTGAGACGACAGATGACCTGCCGCCTCCTGCGTGTCACCTGTTAATCGTGCCCAAACAAGAATATAAAGCGGTGCCAGAGAGTTTCTGTAAAGGTGCAATGATCTCCCTTCACCTTCTGGGTTAAGGGCATCACGGGCTCGGGGTTCCCTGACGCATTTCTCTCGTCTCCTGTCGTGCCACTGCCCTGTTCCCTTTTGAGCTCGCTGTGCTGGTGACAATTGGTACAGACCTAGTTCCCCTTTCTCTGGTCTTACTCCGTGGCGCGGGCCTGGAGCTGCAGCTAAAAGCCCCGGTGTCCATTTGGCCCTTTCCCTCCCGCTCTCTAGAAAGTGTCCTTTCAGTTTTACAGACACAATCTCCGAGAGAAATTACTCTCCAGCTGGTCAGTGTCCTTATACCCCCCCCCCCCCCGGCTGATGATCTAAGTCAGGGTTCAGCAACCTTGGCTCCCCGATGTTTTGGGAACTGCATCATGGGAGATGTAGTTCCCAAAACATCGGAGCCAAGGTTGCTGACCCCTGATCTAGGTTGGACCTGTCACCTTATTGTTGTTTCAAGACCTGTTTATATGTGGACGTTTGTAATTCACTAACCTCTGAATTGCACCAAACGGTGAATTTCATCTTAGGTGCAATTTCAGGGCAATTTGTCTATTCACAAAGCCGTCGATTTGCCAAATACAGGCGAATTGACAGCAAAATAAAGTCCATTTGGCCACAACGCTGCTCGATATTTTTTTTTTTTTATTATAATTTTTTTCCCCTTCATTTATTTCTCCCTTCGATTTGGCAGCACCAAAATTGTACCATAGATAAGTAACTATTTGTCCGTTAAGAGCGTCAAATTGCACCGACATTGGGGCAAAATGGCCTGATTTCGGTATTTATTTATTTATTTGCAAAGTATTTTACCAGGAAGGATACTTTGAGATTTCTCTCGTTTTCAAGGATGTCCTGGGTGTTTCAGTTCGACAGGTTTAAACAGGCGAATTTAATAGGTTTTTAATGTTTACATTTTTTAAAAAAAAATTATTATTTTTTTACAAAAATCTTTAGACTTTTTTTTGTTTTATTTAATATTTTATTATTTTTAACAGACCTTTTATTTTTTTAAAGGACCTTTTTTATTATCATTTAGACACCTTTTTATTACATTTTCATTGATTTTAACCACCTAGGGCAGGGGTCAGCAAACGTGACTCCCTGACAATTTGGGAACTACATTTCCCAAGTGGCTCGGTCAGCCTAATGGGAGACTGAGCATCATGGGAGATGTAGTTCTAAAACCTCTGTAGAGCCAAGTTTGCTGACCCCTGACCTAGGAGAATATTAGAACTCTTCCAATTCTTTTTTTTTTTTTTCTTCAGTTCGGTGCAATTCGAGAGGCGTTTGCATATCAATGCTTTTCGCCAACATCCGATAACTAGCTGCTTTGGTGGCTCCATTTTCTTTTAGCAAAATACAGTGACCATTGGATGACTATTGAACGTGCTGAATTTTCAACCCGATGGATTCGCCCAAGTGAGCTGAAATGCTCCGACGTGGAGTTTAATTTCGGTGCTTTGTGTTTAGACCCCCCCCCCCCTACGTTTTTCTCTCTTGTTGCTGCCATACTGTATGTGTTACCGTTCACTCTTTTTTTTTTTTTTTTGTTCTTGTAACAGATCAGCCGCATAGAATATATTCATTCCAAAAACTTCATCCATCGTGACGTGAAGCCCGATAACTTCCTGATGGGGCTCGGGAAGAAAGGAAACCTTGTATACATCATCGATTTCGGCCTTGCCAAGAAATATCGAGACGCTCGTACGCACCAGCACATCCCATACCGCGAAAACAAGAACTTGACCGGAACCGCCCGTTACGCGTCAATAAACACTCATCTTGGCATAGGTACGCTCACTAGAGGGAAAGTAAGCGCACTGCTTGACGTATCTCTGTATCTTCATGAGAAGTGACTTTTGTGTGACCGATCATTATGTCCCTGGGCCTTGGCTCCGAAATAAAAAATATATGTCTTGACGGGGAACGAATGTTAGTTGAGGAGTCACACTTCCCTTCACACCCATGTCTCTCCTCCTAGGGAGTATTCCGGAGGGCTGATTCAGCCTACAGAGTGCAAGGCTTCCAGGGCTTCAGTCCCAATGACTCTCAGTGTTCTCTACCATCGAGAGCCATTGGATTGGCTGGGCACTCACTCGAAAGTCCAGCCCCTCTTACGATCACGTGACAATCTGCAGCTTACAGGAAGCCGCAGCATGCCACGTGTGAACCAACGATGAGGCAACCCGGTACTCTATTTTTAAAGTAAGTTAAAAACGAAATGTATAAAACCTTAGGGGGTTATTATTTAACCCCTTTGATCCTCCCAACTTTTCTGTTTTAACCCTTTAGTATCCATTTGCTTGACATGAGCATCGTGTGGACACAATAGACATGCAATCTGACATTCTGTTACGTCTCTTTCAGAGCAATCCCGCAGAGACGACCTGGAGTCTTTAGGGTACGTCCTTATGTATTTCAACTTGGGCTCCCTCCCATGGCAAGGGCTGAAAGCGGCCACCAAAAGGCAAAAATACGAGCGAATCAGCGAAAAGAAGATGTCTACGCCGATCGAAGTTCTTTGTAAAGGTTATCCGTGTAAGTTTTCCCAGCCAGCGTCAAAACGTGCGTGTATCGGCTTTTGGGAGCCAGGTTCTGTTACCGTGCTCCAGAATATCCATAAAAGAAACATCGAGCATGTGGTGACCTATTGGAAGGTCAAACAAATTGTCACTTGGCAAATGCAGGTAGGTACAGGCTCTCAGAATTTTATCTCTGGCGCCTGTATATCTGGATTGTTCTCCGACTGCAATGACACACCGCGGCCTGGATCCTCATTGCTGCTACCATCATGTTCACACAAATCACTGGCTGCTATAGAGCTGTCAGAGTCTTCAGGGTCTGTGAGTGTTCAGGGGGTGTCGTATGAATTCCAACAAAAACAGTCCCAAAAAAATTGACAGTGCTAGGTATGATTTGTCCTCTGGACCACATACACAGCCTTCTGGGTACAGGCAAATGTAAGACTGAGGGGTGGAGTCCTCATCCATGAAACGTATCCTGCTGTAGGTCTGTACCAGTGGTGGTCCGGAAGTCATGCTAAATAATGCTAAACCGTGGCAGTCCAGTTAAGGGTAATCCAACACACCCAGTACAAAAAAGTAGATACAGCAAAGTCACCTAGCTGGTGATTTTGCGAGGCACAGCAAAAAAGAGGAGGAGCTATACCAAACATCCCATGTGCTCCACCTCTAGGACCTTGTTGGAGGATATGAGGGGAGTGGCTTGGTTGCCATAGTTGTCTTTCAGGTCTATATTCACTAACCATGAAACTCAGGAGAAGTGACAATTTTAGGTCAAAATAGCCAAACCAGAAAAATTCTCCGATTTTTATCTCACTGTCCAAATCGGCTATTTGGTCTAGATCAGGGGTCAGCAACCTTGGCTCCCTGATGGTTTGGGAACTACATCTCCCATGATGCTCAGTCACCCATTAGGCTGACTGAGGCACATGGGAAATGTAGTTCCCTAATCATCATGGAGGCAAGGTTGCTGACCCCTGTTCTAGATTGTTGTCTTCTCCCGCCAGTTCTCCTTATTTTCACCTTTTTTGAATATTTGAATAGACCTGTTAATCTTTTTTTCACTGGTTCCAATATTTGCTATGAACTAAGCAAATACTCGCCTCTGAGTCTTTTATTAAAATCCTGACTTTCAGTCATTACATCAGGAAAACCCATTAACTGTGTTTAAACCATCGGATTATAAGAAAATGTGTGTGTAGATTGTATATCTCATTTGTCAATATTGTACGACGCTCTCATACGGTTACAGGCGCCCGGATATATATTTCTATGGAACTAATGATCCCGTGTGTCTTGTTGCAGCGGAGTTTGCCACCTACTTAAATTTCTGTAGGTCCTTACGTTTTGACGACAAGCCAGACTACTCGTACTTACGCCAGCTCTTCAGGAATCTCTTTCACCGCCAAGGATTCTCCTACGATTATGTTTTTGACTGGAACATGCTAAAGTTTGTGAGTATTCATCGGCGTAATGTGTGTGTTTTTAAAATGATACATATATTGAGTGCAAGAGTGTTTGTGGGGGAATAGATAGATAGAGATATATATATATATATCTATCAAAATTTTCACTCGCCTGCTCACATTTGGCGAGTGGAAATTACATGAGGGCGAGTGGGAATGCAGAGGCAATGCTGGATAGGGGTTTGGTGGGGCAACTAGTGGCGAGTAACTCTTAAGGCCTGGCTAGTAGCTCAGGACTTGAAATTTTGAGGCTATATATATATATATTTTCTCAAATTTCCTTGTTTTAAAGCAGGAATGTCCAAACTCCGGCCCCCCAGATGTCTATGAACTACAACTCCCATGCTTCTCCATCCATCTAATGCAGTCAGGTTTCTGGGATTTGTAGTTCAGGAACATCTGGGGGCCGGAGTTTGAACAGCCGTGTTTTAAAGAAATGGTTAGGGATAGGGAGGGACACAGAATAGATGGGGAACAGAGAGCAGGGGAATGCACCTGCCAGGAGTTGTATGGAGACAGGTGTAATGCATGTACATGTAATAAAATGCTTATGCCAGAGTTCTCAAAATTCCAGCCCGCTGACCAGTCACAAATGACCTGCAGATAGGGGTGGGCTGACCCATCGGCCACTCGGTCACCACCCGAGGGCCCTTATGGAAGGGGGTCCGGATTAGCCTGGCTGCCCCTCCGGTCAAAGATGTGTGGTTTCACCCACAGGGGGCCAACATCAGCCCTTGCTGTGGGACGGGCCGTGGGAGTCATTGTGCATGCGCGCGATGACGTCACCCTCTGGGATTCCCCCTGCCCAGTAGTACAGGGGATGCAGGAGTCCTTTAGACCCCTGTATCTCCAGATCCATAAGAGCTACAGAAACTGGCCTTTCCAATGATGCCCAACATAAATACAATTAAAAAGATCTTTTTAGGTTTAATAAATAATAAGTTAAATATAATTGGTTTCAAACAAGTTTGACGTTTTGCCTGCGGCCCCCATGGAATATGAAAACTTGTCCAGTGGCCCTCATGTAATTTTGAGTTTTTTGAGACCCCTAGCTTAAGCAGTAAATGTTTATTGAACCAGTAAGCAATCAAACGTAGACCTTCCATCCAAATAACTAAAAAAAATTACTACTGTACAGATTCGAAGAATAGAAAACCCACCCTCATCATCTCTTGTAACAGCGAGACGTCTTTCCAGCCGTATTGTGCTGGACAGCCAGTGCGCCCCATTCCAGTCGAGGTGATGTGTCAGCAAGTGCTTGCAGAGTAACACCTCCTAGTTATTGCATACTACTAGCCAGGTACCGACCCTATTACAGGGGAGGTAGTAGGTGTTTAATGTCTGCTGCGGTGGTGCACATCACATGGACCTCATGAATCTCTCAAAGTCAGACACTCGAGCCACCACGACCTCTTGATAATTAAATGTAAGGATTTCCCAGATCAGCAGGCTGTGCGGTACATGGGTGTAGATTATCCACTGGTCATCACGGGATTCTGCTACAAGGAAAGTAATGTCTGCTGTTCTCCATGATGTTGATTTAACATCCACCTTTTGGTGCGTTTTCCAGGGTGCAAGTCGTGCAGCCGAAGATGCAGAGCGTGAAAGGAGAGAGCGCGAGGAGCGCTTGAGACACTCCCGGAATCCCGCTGCTCGTGGTTTACCTTCTACAGCTTCAGGTAGAGCCAGAGTTGCCCAAGAAGTCACACCACCAACTCCACTCACCCCCACCTCTCACACAGGTACGCCTTGTCTCCACTGTGTCCAAGGTCCATTCCAGACTAAACAAAGA
This sequence comes from Leptobrachium leishanense, assembly GCA_009667805.1. NCBI lineage: Eukaryota > Metazoa > Chordata > Amphibia > Anura > Megophryidae > Leptobrachium > Leptobrachium leishanense. Next base: position 85,448,248 of record CM019074.1, read on the forward strand.
TCTGATTTGTGAAGCAGCGCTTTAGTTTCCTTTCCGTGTATCTGGTGCTTATGTCAATGTTATGTTATCGTTGTCTGGAGCCGATTGCTTCTCCTCTGGTCAAGGTTCAGCTGCCTTAGACCTATAGATGTTTTGGAACTACACCTCCTTTGATGCTCATGTACTTACTAGTGACTAGGCGTCATGGGAAATGTAGTTCCAAAACCTCTTGAGGGCCACGGTTGCTGACCCCTGCTTTAGGTGTCCAGTCTGGAGTTTGGTTGGTTATGAATGTTGCTCTCTGGGGCTTTCTTGGAGACCTAAAAAAAAAAAAATAACATTCCGCACACGACTAAAGCCTAAAGCACATCAGCTCTGTGCGCATTTATTGAATTGAAATGGGTTCCATGCAGAGGAGGGAGTCAAAAAGACATTGAGTATGGGAGTAGAGGTAACATCACTATTCTATAACCGTGAAGACACAGGTCCGATCCCGGCCAGAGCACCTCTCCAGTAAGTGTCCTTGGGCAAGACACCTAACGGTACATACTCACCACCCAGGACATACTTGAAAACGAGAGAAATCTCAATGTATCCTTCCTGGTAAAATACTTTCTCAAAATAAAAATTAACCCTTTAGCATTGTCTAGACACCGTGAGAAAAAGGCCGGCCCTAACATGTATGCAGTGTCCCTCAGTATTGGCGCAAGCAGGGTTAAATCCGTGATCACATCCGGGAGATCAAAGTATAAAGTCCCAGCTACCTGGGATTCACCTCTGAGCACATGTCACAACTGGTCTATCACCATGAGGCCACTAAATGTAGCTCCAGCAGACAAGGTGAACACTTGACAGAACCACATTAATTGGCCGATTGATAGGCAGGAGCGCCGCAGTCCCCTTCCTGCTTCAGCCACCTGCGTGTAGACAGCCTGGGAGCGCTGGACAGGGTTTCTCTGCAGACAGATATGATGCCCAGAGTCAGTGAGATTTCTGGCAGTATGCAACATGATGAGGCGCCCCGAGTGTACCGCACTCTGCTGCAGCGCTCAGGATTCAGGTTCCCGAGTGGCAAGAGCTATTCAGCATTATCAAAATTTGGACGGCTATCTCATAACGGAAAGTTCTAATTTTAATAAGGACTCGGAGGCGAGAATTTGTCTTTTTCTTTAATTCTCCTCCAGCAGCAAAAGCGTTAACGCATTAACATAGAAGGGAAAAAAAAGACGTTTCCCCCACAACGGGATAAACCACGCCCACCAGTCTCCTCTCCTCCAATCAATATAGTCCTGCCCAGGGGTCAGCAACTCCTCTTTTTTTGCTGCTCCTCTGGCGAGTTAAGTATTGTTTTCTGGGCTCTTATCGAACGATTTAATGTATTTGAGTGTTTTGTTGCGTTTCATGTTATTTCAATCCGCTTTGTTAGTATTCCTGGTTTCTCCTTCGGGACGTCGGCACCTTGTGGTGATAGCCGCGGAGGTCAGCGCTCCCGACGGACCTGCCCGTGAGACGTATGGTCTTATAGCCTGGCCCGACGTATATGCTTTTCACTGGCGGTTTTACGGATTTCAGCATTCCCGATAACTAACAAGTGCTCGACCCGTATATTTTTGGGGATTTCCTGACCAATAGGAACACTGGGGGGGTTTATTTTTTTATAATAAGGTGTTGCTTTCTTTTATCATTTCTATATGTCCTATATCATTCTATATTATTGCTCTTATGGGAGGTATAAAGTTAAAATAAAATAGGGCTGATCCATAGTGTTCAAATAATCCTTTTCGTGGTATTCTTTTTCTTAGCAAATACCTCTCCCCGTCCCGTGTCTGGGATGGAACGTGAGCGGAAAGTGAGCATGAGGTTGCACCGCGGTGCACCAGTCAACGTCTCTTCGTCTGATCTAACCGGCCGGCAAGATACCTCTCGCATGTCAACGTCTCAGGTAAGTCCTTGGGTTTGCAGCAGCTTCGCAGAAAGTAGGATTTCTGAACGGAAGCAAAGTGCTGACTTGCTGAATGCGTGGCATGGATCGCACGTGCTCCATACACCCCTCACATTGCTCTCATAGCACTTAACAGGGGGATGGTGGGGTCGCTTCTGAGCATGCTCAGTGATTAGCGTACGGCTGTATGCTCGCTAGGTGGGGGAAACAGCATCAGCATGTTAAAGCAGGAGTGGGATCGGGATGGTGTAACGAATCGCGTGTTAGCATGCGGGGGAAAAGTATTCCCAAGGGTAGCGTTTTGGTCTTGCATGCTGGTAAATTCAGGGGAGTGCGAAGTGACGTTCTAATGTCCATGTAGAGCAGTTAGTCCTCTCGGTGCTTGTGGTCGGGTTTTTGGGACAGTTACAAGCAGCTGTCTTTTCCCCACCTCAGAATAGCATTCCTTACGAACAACATGGCAAGTAGCTGCTCGCCTCGTTCTCGGTTGAAGGCAGCGCCGGGTGAGTGTTCTTTAGCAATCATCCCTCTTAATTCCAGCTGTTCTAAAGCTGCTTACGCCAAGCCAGTACTGATTAGCTTTACGATCTGCATGCACTGCTTAAAACAAAAAAAAGCTAAGTATTCCTGTTGCTGCGTGTGATTTCTGTCATTCTGCCTGGGCTGGAGGTTTCAGCTGTGTGAGAGGCTTTCATTACTATGTGCACAAGCTCTTTATTATATTATATCCTGCACAAGTCTAAGAGCAACCCTGTAAAGGCTTGTCTCCAGGTTAGTTTAACCCGTTATAAAGGAGCACTGTGGGCATAGCTGGCTGTTATCAAGGGTGTAATGCCAAATCAGGCGTGTGGATCCATTCGAATATCAGGACTCAAAATTTCCACTCGCCTCTCGCCCAAGGAGAGTGATCATGGAAATTTTGAGCCCTGATGTTTTTCCTTGCTACAATCTGACTGAAGGTGGTGGTGGAATGCCCACACAGGACTTCTTGCTTGTTGATCATTGAAGGCAAAGGTTTCATTAAGCCCTTAAGGACCAAGGGTATTTAAAGTCAATGCATTTATGACGGAACAGTTCCGTCATTGTTTCTTAAGGGGTTAAAGCGCTGCTGTAATGAGCAAAACAGGTTTTGCCCATTTGACAGGAAATCACTCCTGTTTATAAAGATCTGAATTTTTTTACTGACCTAAATAAATGGGGGGGGGGGGAAGAGAGGGAGTTTATTCCTTTTTAGGCTGGGGTCAGACGAACGCAGTTTAAACTTGCGTTTAGCCGCACTTAATCACGGCCGTGCTAGCAGCAAATGACGTCCAATGCCGGGCAACATACGAAGAACGGCTGCACAAAAATGCGCCCGCGCAACGCAAGTTTCAAATGAATGCATTTTTTAGAGAACGTGATACCGCTAGTACTGACGTACAGAGTGCGCTGCGTCCGCTAGCGGCGTGTGTGCGTGATTAGGAGACGTCAGACGCTGCTAATGTCCGGCCTACATAACGTCCAGACGCAAAAAAGTGTTTTATTGATGATCCGTAAAAAATCACGGGCGAAAATGCACATCTTATGTCCGCTATCGCGTATTCCGTGAAAAAAGACGTCCATTCGTTCGGATGCACTTTTTCACGGACGACGCGAAAACTGCGTTTGTCTGACCCTAGCCTCAAAGTTTACCGTTCTCCCACGTGACCTGTGGCATGCCGCAGGGGGAGGGATTGCTGCGAGCAGGGGGAGGGATCGCTCCGAGCAGAGAGCCTTCCTGTAGGGCAGCCCTCTGCACACTCGGTGTGGTGTGTTGCGTTGGCAGTCAGTCACGAGCTGAATGAGTGGAAGGTCGTCCTGTAGGACGGGTTTCTGCTCACAGTGGTCCCATTCCCTTGCGGCATGCCGCAGTCTGTGAGCGGGAATAACCACTTTTTACTTTTATTCTGTTCTACTTTTTTCCTTTTTTTTCCCCCTTTTTCAATTATGTAGGTCAGGAAAAAATGCTGCTCTGTTTAAAAGGGTAGATCACCTTTCCAAAACGTGTTTTACGCATGATGGGAGCAATTTAAGAAAAGACGACGAGTGATTCAGTTACAGGAGCTTGTTATGATGATGATGCCGCCGTTATTGATGCAGAATGGAAGAGTATTATTTAAAACTCGTCCAAAAAACGACAATCAGATTAAATCTTTAAATTCAGGCCATTGTAATAACCGACATACTTTTGAGTGGCCAATCTACTCCGCTGCCCTGAAGGCTGTCAGTGGCCACCAAGACATCCCACGGTTGGTTCTGTGAGGCCCGAAATGCACTAAACAGTGTTGTGCACTGGCATGGTTTCAGGATGATTTAGCTGGTTTAACAAGCGCTCAAACAGTTGACCCATAATGCCTTTCGGTGCTTCTGAACGGAGGCATCAGAGTGGCATTGTGAACGCACACACCAGTCGTCAGTGGCCCGGCGTTCAGCTACTTCCCGGACAGAAGGGGGGGTAGTGGTGCCGGATGGAAGGAGAGTTTAAAATTAAAGAAGGAAAGTCTGTCGATATTTATTTAACCCCTTTTATTCCATTCGTTTTGCTATAGAGTGTGTGTGTTTTTTTGTTTTCATACAGTACCATGAAACAATAGCAGATTTTAAGACCTTCGTTCTGTGTCCTTCCCACCCAGCAGATACTCTCCTCCTCCCTGCTACCACATTGGGGAGACCCTAAATTGCAAACACTCACAACTACTCAAATTTGCCATGTATTCTGTGAATCCACCCTCCATGATGTACTGTGTGATAACCCTCCCAAGCGATGGGCTCTGTCCAGCTTAGCCATGGACTGCTTGTATTGCTCTGGAGTGGGAGTTCAGATTTCTGTGTATATGCTAGGTTTTTGGGAATTTTCAAGCTTCAAGTCCCCCTGACAGGCCAGGTTTGCAGAATATGTGAAGCACAGGTGATATGATTTGCTGCTCAGTGATTCCAGGTCTAAGTCTGCTTTTCCCCAAGGTGATCCAGCTTGTTAGGGGGACCTGAGGACAAGGGTTGGGGACCACCGCTTTAACATTTGTTTTTCTATTGCCCAGTTTTTTTCCCCCTCTCTATGCATTGTTGCACTTGTTAAACATCTCATTAGTCCCGGAGTGTATGGTTTCAGCTAAACCTGATTCCTCAGATGTTGATGATTGTGTCCATGGAGCCGATTGCCACCACAGTGAATGCCTCTTCATTGTATCTTCATTTCTGCATCACGGGGAACAGCCTTGCGTTTTTTTGCAATTGCACAAGCTTTCCTCTGTACTGATTTAGTCCTGGAATACGCACTGGAAAAGCAAAAGTCTTCTTAAAAAATGATCTTAAAGTCAGAAATGGACTGCAGTTCCATTACCCCTCCATCTTGTCTAGCACGGGCTTGGACACCTCCAGGACATCCTGAGGTTTTTTTTGTGTGGTGTTGTTGTTAGGGTCAAAAAGGCACTAGAATTTATCCAGGCTTGACATATTCAAGGGCCCATGTATAGTTTAGGCTAGGGTCAGACTAACGCATTTTCGCGTTGTCCTTGAAAAAGTGCGTTCGAACGAATGGACGTATTTTTCACGGAATACGCGATAGCGGTCATACGATGCGCATTTTCGTCCGTGATTTTGTACGGATCATCAATAAAACCCTTCTTGCGTCTGGACGTTATGTTGGCCGGACGTGTGCAGCGTCTGACGTCTCCTAATCACACACACTCGTCACTAGCGGACGCAGCGCACTCTACGTCAGTACTAGCGTTATCACGTTCTCTAAAAAATGCGTTCGTTTGCCACTTGCGTTGCGCAGCCGCACTTTTGTGCGGTCGTTCTTCGTATGCTGCCCGGCATTGGACATCATTTGCTGCTAGCACGGCCGTGATTTAGTGCTGCTAAATGCACGTTGATACTGCGTTAGTCTGACCCTAGCCTTAGCAGTTCACCAGTCATAGTCTGTTATAAGGGTCTCTCTCATGGAGTTTTGGTCGAATATCCAGACCTATTACTTATCCCTGTGTGTTTTATATGTGATGTGCTTCTGTTTGCTGGCTACAGTTTGTGTGCATATGTGTGTATTTCTGGTGGTGAATACAGAATTGTGGAATTTGTATCGCCCGACGCCTGGGACATACAGTTCAAGTTGCCGGACAACTACTCTTTTTTTCCCCTTTTTAGTCCTGCGGGCAGGTAGTTCTTTGATCTGAGTTTATACTGCACGAAAAAAACTTTTTATGGCACTTCATACTCCTGGCGTAGCGTAGATGGCTTTGCAGAGTTTCACTTCTCCTGGATGCCTCCCCTGGCAACGTCACCAGCCTACACTGCCAGTCAGTGACAGGAAATGGGCACACTCGGAATCTTCCCCAGTGGCTAGTGATCAACTATAATGATGTGTTAATACGTCCCCAATAAACACTTTATTTCAAAGAAACACGGGATAATCAGGACTATCCCAGTGAAACTAGGACTGCTGGCGTGTATGCTGAGACGTGCAACTATCTCTTTACTAATGTGTGCGTGCGTGCGTGCGCGGCTATGTGTAACTGAGCATGCCTGCAGTGTGTGTTGGGTGAAGGTTCTTTAAATACTGCTTTGCTGACGTTATGCAGCGTGTCAGGACGAGCTTGAGCTATCGCGCTGGTCTGTGGGAAGGTTTTGCATGTTAGGGTTGCCAGGATGGCCATGTCTTCGTGGACACGCACAACTTATGCTTATGAGCTCTGCATGAAAAGTGCAACCCTGCGGAATGTTGAATTCATATGTTGCAGGTAAGAAATTAAAAAGGAATCCCAGGTGACCTGCCTTGATTTCCTTCCTACAGCCTATGAATTATGCAGGTTGCAGGGCTTTTCCCTGTGCTCCCCTCGACGTGAAATGGAAAACCTGGCAATCCTAGCGTATGTGTATATTTTAAATTTGGTGGACACGCATATATGCTCAGGGACTTTAGATCAAAAGCTAAAAAAAAGCGATGCTTTATTAATCCATTAAAAAAGTTGCTGTGTCGAACTGACGTTTGGGCCCCTTCAAAGCCTTTCTCAAGGTTTCTCAAGTGTATAACCTTGAGAAAGGCTCTGACGGGGCTGAAACGTCGATTCTGCAACTTTTTAATGGATCAATAAAGGATTTTTTTTTTTTTCTTTACTTTTGATCCAAGTCCCTGAGTGCGTCCATCCATTTTTCTTGCACCTTGGCATGATTTTATTAAAAAAAATTTGGTGGCTTTTTTGCAGGCGTACAGTTCTTTGTATAGAAAATTGTGTGTGTGTGTACCCATGCATAGAATACTCGCACTTGTACATGCAATAGACAATATAAGCTGCATTATAGTTGCTGCAGCCCCCCTCTTACTCATTTCCTTTTTTTTTTTTAATTATTTTTTTTTTAGTCTTTCATTAACAGACAACGACGCTCTCTCTCCTCTGCAGATTCCCAGCCGGGTGGCTTCCAGCGGTCTTCCATCAACAGTGCACCGGTGAACACATTCCTGCAGAGGACGGATAGTGCATGGCTGACCCTTCTGATGGTTTCACTTGCAAAAAATTAAAACAAAAAAAAGTGCAAAAAAATATAAAAAAAAATCTCTTATTAAACGCAACCAAATCCAAACAAAGCTTTAGATGCTTTTTACCAGGACGATCTTGAGACAGGGTCACATTACCTGCTGCTGAACGGAGATTCTGAGCATGGGGAGGGGGGGGCAGCAGATTCAACACAGCGCCCCCTAGTGATACCTTCAGCAGAAACAATGGAGTAGACGTCCTTTTTTTTTTTTTTTTGTTTTTTTTTTTTGTAGCGCCAAATTGAAGATTGTCGTTTTATTTTCGAGAGAGGGCGCACGAGCCCTTTTTATTCGACCGTAACTTTATAGTTTTTATATCTGTTTGCTACACGACTTCCATTCGCGCCAGGTTTCGTCGCCGACCAGCGTTTTCGTGAAAAAACGAATCCGGAATCGAGGTTCTCTTGCAGGACGGACGGGAGAAGGAAAAGAAAAAAACACAGAAAACCTGCGGGCTGCGAAACGTTATAGAAGCGAGAGTGGGCTTTAAAAAAGACTTTTGTTTTGTTTGTTTTTTACGTTGTTTCTTTTTTTTTTTTTTTTGTGTTTTCTGAAAATTTTATCCAGTCTATTGTACTTTAAACTAATTTAACGTCTGTGCATTTTTTTTGTTTGTTTTGTTCTTTTCCATGTCTTGACAGAGGATCGTTTGGCTTGAGATTACATACAAGCTTGAAGGTGGCAACGGGTGCTCTTTAGAAATCCCACTCATTGTGCGTCTCGTGTGTGAGGTTTTTAAACTGTAGTAGACTTTAGGTTCAGGAGCAGAGGCGAGCGTTATGTCACCAAGCACACCCCTTACCGCGGGGTGTTTTTGTAAGGAAACGTATTATTTTTTAATTTTTAGTAAACCTATGCTACTCCAAGAATGTTAAAGTACCGCACAGTAAAACGTCTCCTCACAATGAATATGTATAAAATAACACAATATCACCAACATTATATGATGATGAAGGCCACCAGTTTTTAAGTGACAGCTCTTTTTGTTTTGTCACGTGATTGGTGGGTCTCACCGCCTGGAAGGATGAGACCTCCTTACCCTTTTCTCCAGCACTAAAAGCACTCGGCGTTCGCTCGCCAAGTGATTGTGCAATAGGGTTTGAATTTTTTGGGGAGGAGCAGGAACTCGTTCGGCGTGGTCTTCATCTGTCACTTTATTTTCATTACAAAAGGTTGATCGGATGCTCTGTATCCTGCGGGCCGCATCCTCCTTACCCTTTTGTTCTTTTCCCGGTACGGGACGCGGTCCTGTCTGCTAGATGGCTATATACACATTAGGTGGGCGTTTGTGTTCTCGTGGTAAGAGCGTTTAGTTCCGAGTAATTCTACATATTTCGAGGATTGTAATGGACAGACTTGTACGTGTATGCTAGTCAACATGTAATATTTTTCTGCATGTTCACCATGTTATTTGTACGATTCTTCACGCGTGCGTTTCTATGTGAATGTCCCATTTTTTTTTTTTCCCGAGAACTTGTTTTTTTTGTTGTTTTCTCTTCTTTTCTAACCACTGTACACAAAGTCTTCTTTCCGTATCTCGGATAGGGAGAATTAAAAGATAAAATGTCTCAGCGAGGCTCTCGCTTGCCATAATTCCAGAATGTTTCTCCAAAGGATCGGATGAAATCCTGTCTGTCTGATACTTCTCGCTCCGATACCAATTTGTATCACTACTGTATTTGTGTACTTTACAAAGTGTGTAAATATTAAATTCATAACTTCTACTTTCCACGTGTTGTGTTTTTATTCATTTCTCGCGAATCCATTGTGATTTATAAACCTCTTGTTGTTGTTTTTCCTCCAAACAGACGCCCGCCCGCGCCATGATCTCCCTCAGGGCTCCTGACATGTAATTCAGGTCCTGCCTGTATGTCGGTTGTTCAGATGAGATAGATGTGACAGGAGCATGCTGTAGATTGGGTCAGTCAGCAGGTCATGTCTAGTTCCTCTCAAACAGAAGGTGAGAACCTGAAGGATTGCAGGGTCAGATAGTACACTTAACATTTACTATGCATATGGAAGGGTGTAGGTGCCCTTCTTGTACCATGACCTAAGGAAGAAGCGTGTTATGGTGCCTGCAGGGTCATATATCAGAAGAATACGGACTCACAAGTGCAAAAATAAAACCATTCTAATTAAGACCATCAGGTCTAAACGCGAAACTCACGAGAATTTGTAAAAGTAAAAATTCTAGGTCAAAATGGCCAAAAAAAAATTCTCCCATTTGGTTTAGATCAGGGGTCCGCAACCTTGGCTCTACAGAGGTTTTGGAACTACATTTACCATGAGGCTCAGCCAATCTAATGAGTACCTGAGCATCGTGGGAGATGTAGTTCCAAAACCTCTGTAGATTATTCACTTCTGCATTTCTCCAGAGCTTCAACTTTACTGAATAGGTGTGTGTTCGTGTTCACGGACCACTTTAACACAAATTGCTAATCGGCCAATCACATGGCAGCAACTCAATGCAATTTTTTTTTTGAGAAAGTATTTACCAGGAAGGATACATTGAGATTTCTCTAATTTTCAAGTATGTCCTGGGTGACAAGTATGTACCGTTAGGTGTCTTGCCCAAGGACCCTTACTGGAGAGGTGCTCCTGCTGGGATTCAAACCTGTGTCTCCACGGTTATAGATCAGGGATGTTACCTCTACTCCACCCATTTAGGCATCTAGACGCGGTGAAGACGACTTGAAGTTGAAACCGAGCAGCAGAAGGGGGAAGAAAGGGACTTTGAACAACACAGTTGTTGGTGCCAGATGGGCTGATTTGAGTATTTCAGAAACTGCTGATCTACTGGGATTTTCACGCACCACCATCTCTAGGGTTTACAGAGAATGGTCCGAAAAGAGAACATATCCAGTGAGAGGATGAAAATGCCTTGCTGATGTCTGAGGAGAATGGACAGTCTGGTTCGAGATGATAGAAAGGCAACAGTAATTCAAATAACCACTCCATAGAACCAAGGTTTGCAGAATACCATCTCTGAATGCACAATGTCCAACCTTGAGGCAGATGGGCTACAGCAGCAGCAGACCACGCTAGTTGCCACTCCTGTCAGCTAAGAACAGGAAACGGAGGCTACAATTTGCACGTGTCGACTGGTCTGATGGGTCTCAATCTCAGCTGCGACATTCAGATGGACGGGTCAGAATTTGGCATAAACCTGAAAGCATGGATCCATCCTGCCGTGTAGCAACGGTTCAGGCTGGTGGTGTAATGGTATGGGGGATATTTTCTTTGCACGCTTTGGGCCCCTTGGTATCAATTGAGCATCGTTTTTAAACAGCGCTGCCTACCCGACTATTGTTTCAGACCATGTCCATCCCTGTATGACCACGGTGTAACCTGTATCTTCTGATGACTCCCAGCAAGATAATGCACCAGGTCACAGAGCTCAAATCGTCTCAAACTGGAATTTTGAACATGACCATGAGTTCACTGTACTCCAATGGCCTCCACAGTCACCAGATCTCAATCCACCTTTGGGATGTGGTGGAACGGGAAATTTGCTTCATGGATGTGCAGCCGACAAATCTGCAGCCGCTGCGTGATGTCATCATGTCAATATGGAGCAAAATCTCTGAGGAAAGTTTCCGATACCTTGTTGAATCTACGCCACAAAGAATTAAGGCAGTTGTGAAGGCAAAAGGGGGTCCAACCCGCTACTAGCAAGGTGTACCTAATAAAGTGGCCGGGGAGTGTATATTTATATACACACAAATAATGGAATGCTGCTATGCAAGAGCAACTAGATTTCCCCAACCAGAGTTACCCCAATCAGGCATTGTCCATGTGAAATTAACCCCAAATAAATACACTACACAAGCTTGCAGTGGGTGAAAGGCGCTGCTAGGATCAGATCCATGAAGATCTTTGCAAAAACTGCCATAAACCAAATGCAGAGACGCGACTCACTAAATGTGTTCACCTAAACCTATCCTTAAAGAGCTTGTTCTACAGCACCAAGCGATGGTGTGTGTATAAATATATATTCATACTTTTGTAAACAAAGTGCAGATGGTTCATCATAATCTGGAGTCCTTATGGTTTATTATGGGAAATCGCCGTATCGTGTTGGTGAACGCCTGGTGACGTTTAGCTGTATTGGTGGATATGTTGCTTTAATAATGTACTGAATGGCCGGTTGGTGAGATATCGTTGAGATATATTTCCTAGAGGATAAAGTAGATGAAATATTGAACCCTGGTACAGCTCGATTAAAAATGAGATCGTTATCTCCCAAATAAATCCCCATAAAATTATACCTTGCTACAGCCAAGAGGAGAGATCTAGAAAACGTTTGGTAATTCAGTGCTTGATTATGCAGACAGTGCCTGAAAGGGTTAAATTCCCTACCCCCAACAGTGGCAGTGGTTCACAAAAGAGGAGAAATCCAAAGAGGGGCAAGAGAAGCTTCACTACGAAGCTTCTGCTGCCGTTTGGATTTTCCCAACACCTTAGTCACCCTCGACGCCTCTCAAAAAGCCAATCCGTGCTTAAGCATATGGAACTCGAGGGCCGTGCTGGTTCGGGTTGGAGCTGATGGAGACAACCTTTTGGGTAGAACAGGGATATCTGTCGTTCCCACCCATGTCTCTGAACTACAACTCCCATGATTCTCTCCATCTACCGCACTCAAAGATTTATGGGAATTGTAGGCAATCTGCGGGGATGTCAAACTCCAGCTTCACCAGTAGCGGGAAGCACTCTGGAAAGCTGTGACGGCCCAGACACCGTGACCAATTAACGGTCAACTTGTCATGGTGACTAGCCCGCGGTCAGCAACTGTGGGCGGCCAGGTCGTTTGGCTGAGCCTCAAAGGAAATGTAGTTCCAATCTAACTAGTAGCTGAGCATCGTGGGAGACATAGTTCCAAAACCGCTAGAGGGCCGAGCTTGATGAACCCTCTTCTAGATCAGGGCTGTCAGATTCCGGCCCAAAAGATGTTTATGGCTTACAATTCCCTGAATTCTCTAAATGTATTAGATTTCCAGGGAACCATGGGAGTTGTAGTTCAGCAACATATGGGGAGCTATCCCCCCCCCCCATTCTATAGCGTCTCTTTATATTAGGATCTCACACTCGACTGCCCCCCCCTCCTATTTTTAATGGCCTACAATTAGAATACAGCATTCTAAATGGAATGTTTGTATCAATACATACATGTAAGTGGGGGACCAGGATTCCAATCCTTACATCCCAATTCTCCAGTGAGGATTACCTACCTCTGAATGTCAGCCTACCTCTACCAAGCTCCATTTTTTTTTTTAAAATTGATTGATTACATTCCTTGTTTCTGGATCATGAATAAAAGGCAGCAGTTTGCATCAGTACCAAGCTGGATAGAGTAGTGGTAATGTCACTGCCTTGGAGTTGGTAGACCTGGGATGGAATCACTCCAGGCCATTTCCCCAGTAGGGGCTAAATTAAAATCTTTGCGCAAAGCGTGACTTTTTGCACGCGCAAATCACCGCTGGAATTACAATCCTCGCACGTCTTTTCATCCGGCACTCAATAACGCGCGCAAACAGGACACGCCTAACAGCTCACGCAGTGCCGTCGCGCACAGAAATCCGTGTGCGCACTGTTTTTTTCACGCAATGCAGCCAATCAGAATTAAGAACCACAATTATCTCACGTTATGTTTTTGCACCTGTCAAAGTCAATCTGCGCATATATGCTGCATCAATAAAAAAAATGCACGTACAACTTCTCCATTTTATTGGTTTGGTAGGAGTAGAATGTGTAACTATATTTTGCTGCATTTTGATTTTTTTGGGCTGGTGTATTTGGGTTCGGCCAGGTCGTTCAGATTTTCCGTTAACACCAGCTTTCAGGAGTTGTTAAAATGATGCTCGCAAAGGCCATGCGGTAATTCCTGCGCAGAGATTGTAATACCATCCGCGTACTAGCGCACCTTCGTATTTGCCCTCACAATGTTAAGTATTGGACTCGCACAGTACAGAAAGCTCACCCGCGGTAGACAATTGCGCACGGTTGTTGGGCTGACATTGTAATACGGCATTCGGCGCATCGTTAATGTTAATGTTTTTTTGCGCCGGCGCAAACATTTGCGCAAAGATTGTAATTTAGCCCTAGGTGTCTGGATTAGACACCTTGGAGGGTACCTATTCCTCTTCAATATTTATAGAGGTGCGGTTTATTTTTTGGGGGGGGGTTTACTGCTTAACATGCCTTGTTTTTGTTTTGTATCATGAATAAAACTGCAGTGGTTTGCAGCAGTGACAAAGCAGGTTAGAGAAGTGGTAATGTCACTGCCTTTGAACTGGAAAACCAGGGATTGAATCCTTACAGGCAGTTACCCCAGTAAGCGTCTGGATTTCAACCTGCCCGTTCAAGATTTATAGAGGTGCTGTTTTGGCAGGGGGGGGGGGGGGTTTGAATGCACTTAAAAATTCTGCAGTGATTTGCAGCAATGACAAAGCAGGTTAGAGTAGTGGTAATGTCACTGCCTTTGAACTGGAAAACCGGAGATTGAAATCCAGATGCTTACTGGGGTAACTGCCTTTAGGGATTCAACCTACCCGTTCAATAATTATAGAGGTGCTGTTTGTTTTTTTTAAAAAAAATTCTCACATGCCTTGTTTTCAGATCATGATTGAAACTCTGCGGTGGTTTGCATCAGCACCACAGCTGGATAAAGTAGTGATAATGTCATTGACTTGGAACTGGGCGACCAGGGATCTAATCCCTCCACGCTAATACCTGAGTCTCTGTGGCTGAGGCGCTTTGGACGGTATTTAAATATTAGGAGGTAGGCTAATTATATATATATATTTTGTCTTACAAGTGCTAAAACGGCTTGTTTTGGATCTTTATTAACCCTTTCACTGCTGATCCATTTCACGCTTTAAACCCTTTTTTTTTATTATTATTTTTCTTTACTTTAAACCTGGTCATGTTTGGTATCATTGGAAAGGTCATGCTCTGGCCTTTCTAATGATACCAAACATGATCCTGCTAGCTGAAATCTCCCCACTGGTATCGGGGTTCAAACAAACCACTAGCTTTCCTTAGGAGGCAATGAGGAAGTTCCCCACATGTCCTCAGCAGTGAAAGGGTTAACCCCTTAAGGACCAGTAACGTTTACGTCATAAATGCATTGACTTTAAATACCCTTGGTCCTTTAGATATAAACCAGTGCTTCACATGAAGCACCAAAAGAGTTCTACTTCACAACTATCCATACATCAGGCTTCACTCTCATACAAGATCTGATTAGGTCCCCAGCGAGAAACTTGGATTATTTCGATATAGATACAATATACTTTTAATCTATTAAAAAGGTTAATTTTTTTAAACAAATCCTATTCTAGCGGAATGTTGATGCTTTCACTGAGAAAATGAAGACCAATGAGTGGCCTGAATACTGAATGAATTTTATCTTTAGTGCAGGATATGAGCTGCTAGCACAAATCAGACCGTATGGGACCAAGACCATGTTGACATTTAACTAGTAATTAATGTGAAAACGGACTGGTTCTCCCTTGGATCCTGGATGGGATTTTGCTTATTGAAATCACAATGGGGTGAGTAACATGTAACGTTCAGTCAATGTTTGTCAGATAGCAGTTCCCTCGTCCTAGAACCTCAGATCCAGGACCAGCACCTTATTTGCAATACCACAATACAAAAAGAAAGTGGCACCATCCTCATTTTCCTACAGAGCACCACAATTCAATGTTCTTGAACCCAGGACTTAGGAGAAATCTCAATGTATCCTTCCTGGTAAAATCCTTTATAAATAAATAGCACGGACTACATTTTTTTTTCTTTGTAGGTTTTTTAAAAAAAAGTTAGCCTTTAATCTATTGTATCCATAATGATTATGTCCCCAACGAGGGACTTGGATCAAAATGCTACAGCATCTGTGGAACAGCTGGATAGAGTAGTGTTATTGTCACTGCCCTTGAACGGTGTGACCCAGGACTGAAACCTGGTCAGGCCAGTCTCTGCCCTTGTGATATGGGCTTTGGTATAACCTTGTGATGGAGATGCATACCATGCATTGCTCTAATAATGTCCAAACCTGTAATGAATACATGCAATTACGGTAAAATGCCCATCGTATGGTCAAGGTTTTCTCATTCTGTGTCCTCCTTAGAATTGCAAGATGGGCATCTTGAGCAGGGTAGTGATAATGGAAGGGTAGGAAGTAGGGGGCTGTGGAGGTGGTGATGGGAGGTGGGGTAGAGGAGAAAGGGATAGAGAAGAGGTGGTGGAGATGTAGATTGGCGAGGATGGAAGAGGATGCGGAAGCTGGGGGCAAGAAAGAAATGTGGGGTGCTGAAGAGTGAGATGGGGTTAGAGGGAGATGGTGCCATCCTAATGGATGGCAGAAGATTATTCAATACATGCTTCCTAACCATTCAGCGGTTTATTTAATTTTTCCTTAATATATTAAAACAATCTGTAAAACTTACTTATATAGACACATTGGAATGTGAGTGACTGAATAGAAGTGAGCGGATATGAAAGCGCACGAGGGAAATGTTGCAGATAATAAGGCTCTGTTACCCCACGCAATGTTTAGTTTTTATCTGTACAACCGGCAGCCTTGTATTAAGATCTGGCAGCTGCCCAATGGAGCGAGTCGCAGGTGATTGGGACATTAGTCCATCACAGATGTTCCCCCCATGGTGTGGCTAGCATGCGGTGGGAGGGGGGAGGGGGGGGGGTCTGAATATTAAAAAGGATTTCAACGAGGGGAAACGTGCAAGCCATATGCTGCAGTGAAGGAGTTCATGTGGGCAGCGCCTATGAGACCGTTGCTACAATTCTCCTGGTACAGGCTAGCAGCCAGAAAAGTCACGGAGTCAGGTAATGCCTAGTGTGGGGATGGACGATACGGAAAGACCATAAAATCACTCGCCATCTAGCCGTTAATGATGGCAGTGACATGGAGAGGCAAAGCTACACCGGGGTCAGCAACCTTAGTGAGTCTGCCAAGCTTATGAGTGGAACATCATAGGAGATGCAGTTCCAGATGGCCAGGCCAAGGTCACACACACACACACACACACACACTTTCAGCAGTGTATTTTAGGTCATGCTAATCGATATGGAAGGAGGATGAAGGCACCTTACAGTAACCATAAAAAGGATTCATGTAGGGTAAAAAGATACCTTACAGCAGGGCTCCGCAACCTTGCCCCTCCAGATGTTTTGTAACTCCATCTCCCACGAGGCTCAGCCATTCACGGTAGAAGACCCAAGGAAAATTTAGTCCAAAACATTTGGTGAGCCAAGGTTGCAGACGCCTGCCCTACTGTGTTAATAACTTCATGTCAATTATCCAACATGTTATGCTGGTTTCCGGACACCTGTACCTGCAAGCTGATAGTACACCTTGTTTACCAGAGTGGGTTCACTCCATGCATCTGGTGGCGATCTGATCTGTTACCTCTAGCCCCCGCTCTGAGGTTTCTGAACTACAACTCCCAAATATCCCCAGGCCATCTGTTGCATTGAAGGAATAATGGGAATTTTAAGCATCAACATTGGGACGAGCTGCAAGTATGACAGCCCGGGCTGCAAGTATGACAGCCCAGCTCTAGTCTGTCTGCCAGCTTTAACACATGTCCAAGAATAAAATCCAATTAGGCTTTAAAAATTAAGTGCATGATGATCAATCCATTCTTCTAGAAGACTAGAATGCAGGCCCTTCACAGCAAATCTGATGTGCCCTAGAGTCAGTTTAACCAGTAACCCATCACCACAACTAGTAGTTTGACTTGCTGCCATACCCCCTTTCCCACCATCAAACCGAAGGTCCATGGTCATGTTCGTAGCACCGTACATTCCAAAAATCAAATCTTCCAAGCCGAAATACCCACAATTTAGGCCTTTATAGAACATTTGCAAGGACCAACTGGTCTACAGCATGGACCTCAATCTCCAGCCCCCAGAATTAATTGAATGCAACAGATGGCCAGAGAATCATGGGAGTTTTAGTTCAGAAACACATGGAGGGCCCGAATTTGAGTTCCCCAGTCTAGAGACCCTCTTTAACCATCTCCAGTTTTAGGTTCAGGGTACCAGGGTCCGACATACCGCAAAGCCAGAAACGGATGGAGCATTCACCGGGGGAATGTCACACTTACTGGCAATTCAGATCAACGTAACCAGAGATAGAGGACAGACGCCACGTTTAAAAAAATTTATAGACTATGTATTTATACATTTACTTTCCTTTTCAGTGCAATTAAACAAATAAAACTCTGCAAGGTATCACAAAGTGTAGAAACGACTCGTAAATAAATACACACACGACATAATCACACGTCTTTGGGACAACTGTAAAAGTCCAACGCTTACAAAAAGAGAAATGTAAAACAAACACACGCAGATCAAAAGGGTTTCTTGGGCCCGAAATAAACCAACCCAAGCAAGCACAGAAACCATGATAGGTGGATTTACACTAGACATTAACCAGACCACGACAGAAGAGGCTTCCTCCTTCCTGACAAAGTGATGCAAGTGATCTCATATTTGGTTCAAACATTCGGTTTCTGATCACATTTAAAAACACAATAGTTGGCACGGCCCCCAACATGTTCTCAATAGACCTGTAGAACAAAAATCACAGCTTCCAGGTGGTCAGACGCACGTCTCTGGGTTGGTCGCGACTTCGCCGTTCTTCTCCTTTTCCTCTTTCAGGAACTGTTCCACCTCAGCCGGTTCCACCTTTGCATCTTCCGGGGCCTGCTCTTCCACTTGTCTCAGCTCGTTAATGTCCGCCGCTTCCTCTTTGTGTTCGGCTTCCTTGGGTTTTTTGATGCAAAAGAAGTTTCCGATTACGAGCACCAAGGCAGAAGTGACCACTTCAACCCCAGCAATAATGAACACAAACATGTACTTTCCGGTTGCATCCAAGATTTTCCCTGAGGGGAGGAACGAACAAGAAAAGGTTAGCGGAGGGAACATTTACAGTCTTACGACAACCACAGAAAGCCCAAATCCAAAGAAAGGAGAGGTTTAGATGTTGGGCTCCATCTAGCAAGCTCTGAAGGAGTTAACAATTCTCATTTGTAAGGGAATTTGAGAATTGTGGTCCAATAGCTGAAGGAGAAACACTTGGAAATGCTCCAGGTCCCTTTCACAATTTTTAAAGGAGGTGCTACAATGAGTGTTTTACGTTGGACATCTGCAGCAAGACTTCCCAAGGAACGTCAATGGCCAGTACCACTACTAAGATTAAAGACCTTTATGACTGGGATCAAGAGTTAGAATTATATTGGAACCATTTATCACACTGGCCACAAGTTCAGAAAGATCCTAGGGCCAACGTGGACTTTTGCAAGAATCCAAAATGAGGATCGAGACTGCCTTCAGGACACAAGACCTTTTTTAGATGTGATGCTAAAGCTGAATCAATTTATAGAAACTCAAAATACTGTAGATTAGGGTTGCACTGATACTAGTATCGGTGTAGATACCGGGTACTGCAGGAGTACTTGTGCCCCGATATCGGAAGCCAGCATTGAGCTGGCTTGCCGGCATCCGAGGGGCTGGGGCAGCTGTCCGAATGCTCTATCGGCATTCGGACAGGCCCCTGCAGCTCATTGCGTTCATACTTACCTTCCACGAGTGCCACCAGCATCGATCTCGCGAACTCCGTGATCGCAGCTGGGGGCTTTCCAACGAGCGCACGCAAAGACTTTGCTGGCGGCGCTCATGGAAGATAAGTATGAACTTGATGATCTGAAGGGGCCTGTCTGAATGCCGATAGAGCATTTGGACAGCACCCCAAGTCTGGTCTGGGGTCTGAAAGTGTGTGTACGTATGTGTAATATATACACAGAGCTGGGGGAAATATCCATGAGCGCTGGGGGCAATCTGTATATATATATATATATATTCTATATATCTCGGGGGGATATATACATGTGAGCTGGGGGCATTTTTATATGAGGTCTGTTCTTGCAAAGCGTTCACATGACATAAAAGTATCGGTACTCGGTATCGGTGAGTACTTGTAAAAAAGTATCAGTATTCGGTCTTAAAAAAGTGGTATCGGCGAATCCCTACTGTAGATACTCGAGTAATGCGCCAGATTTTGGTGACAAATTTACCTCAAAATTGGAGGGGGTTGCGTTATATTAGACACATCTGCATCGGGTGTAAAAAAAAAAAAAAAAATTACTTGCACATGGATCAAGTCTCGGTGACTATCGGTGGATGAGGCTGCCTGTTAGAGCTGGATGTCAGAAAACTACACCTCCCAGCATGCTGGCTATTGGTGAATGAGTCTGTGTTGGTCACCTCGCTCTGCCGGCCATCTTATCGCAAGTAAGAAGACGGATGGAAGGCAGCTTCATATTTAGTAACAACTGCAATTATTCTAGAGCAGAGCACCCTGGCCTGAGGGGTATCCTGACTGTGTTAAGAGACCCTGGAAGGATTTTAATGGTTTCCCAGTACAGTATACTTTTATAATTTTGCTCCTCGCGTTATATTCGAGTCTTGAGTGTTCCCTCATTTGCATAATAAATCTATCCATTGCGTTATATTCGGGTCACGCTATATTCGAGTATCTACAGTAATCACATTATACGAGCAGATTTAGTGGGAACAGCAGTTAACTTGCCAGATGTAGAACTAGAAGGTCAGCACCAGGGTCCAAATTACAGAAGTCCCAACCCCACCCAAAAAACATACCTGCCGATGGTGGGCCGATAAGAACAGCACAAGCTTCTGCTAGAAGAACTAGTCCAATAGCGCTGGAAAACTTCTGTGTGCCAACAATAGCCATCAGGACCTCAAACTGCAACGCACCAACCATTCCATATGAAATTCCAAAAAAGAGGACAAAGACGACCAGCCCTCCATATGTATCTGCCATGGCACCACCCATCAGGTCAGTAAAGCCATTAAATACCATGGCAAATCCAAAGAGGTAGATGCAACGTGGTCGAACCCACTTAAGTCCTGCAACAACACCACACGTGGGGCGTGCAAATATATCGATAAAGCCCAGGATGGTGAGAAGCATGGAGGCCTTTGTGTCCTGCACGCCCATGTCCTTGGCATAACTGACGACAAACACTGGCGGTACGAAGAGTCCCAGCACCATGATGGAGGCAGCAATCGTGTAGATCAGAAATCCTCGGTCTTTGAAGACTGAGAAGTCTAGGAGTTTTTTAGGCTTCTGGGTTTTGGTTTCTTTAATGTCCTCTATCGCCTTCTTTGGAGGTTCCAGCGGTCTCATCAGGGCTCCACACGCACAGCAGTTCAGAAGCAGCCCACCCAAAATGAGGAAGCCACCACGCCAACCAAACTCATGCTGGAGTACCTGGCCCAGCGGAGATAAGGCGCACAAGAACACAGGGCTTCCAGCGGCAGCCAGTCCATTGGCCAACGGCCGACGTTTATCAAAGTAACGATTTAACATGATGAGAGAGGGCTGGAAATTCAGTGCAAGACCCAAACCTACAAGGACGCAAAGAGGAGCCATTACAACAGATGCCACATACGTAAACCACCACAACCACAAATGTCCTGTGTATGATCGTACGGACTAGTAACCAGTAGATTTGCTATACAGTCATGGTCACCTTGCCATGTTTTTCATGGGAGAAGCTACAGACAGAAACAGGAGGTAACTTACCCGTTATGACACCGGCGGTGAGGTATATGGTGTAGATGCTGGTGCAGAACGATGCACAGACCATCCCAAGAGCCGCAAAGAGCCCCCCGACCATCATTACCGGGCGACATCCAAACCGGTTCACACAGATGCTGCAGAGGGGACCTGCTCGGAAAAGGGGACAGAAAGGACAATGTACAACCACCATGTATGTGCAGTAAATTCCAGGTTTATTCCATAGCAGCAGCATATGATGATCTTTATACTGGGCAAAAATCTGAGATGTTTGTAGGAGCACCTCTTAAAACCCAAAGTAGACAGATTTCACAAACCTGTTTCTTAGAAGGTTCTGCTTGCAGGCCATGTAGGTGGTCGATATGAATTGGGGAGGTCAGCCAGTATCTGTACATTACCAGGGTGAAGCTGTAGGGGTCAGCACAGCCCTGGACATGATGACCGGTACAGTCGCCCCTTAATGAGTGCAAATACCAGACACAGCTGCTCAGGGCAAACGACTTCTGGGGCCTAACAAGGTGTTGGTATCTATATAGGATGCAATTTGCACTCCTCAACCCCCCCACCACCTATTCCGAGCTCCTAGAACATGCGAGGCCTGAAAAGGTGGCCGCTCAGACCGCAAAAGGCGATGTGACACCCCAACGAATATCATGCGGAAACGTGTAATCATAACCTGAGAATCCAACATCGTTTTATAAAGAATCGATCAGCAAAAGCCAAAATTCTGATCCTCGCTAGTCTTCCCCCCCTCACCCACACGTTCCATGGACACCTGACAAATCTGATTATCTGATGAGCATCTAAATCCCATAATCCCCAGACAGCGCACGAGTTTCCGCCAGGGAATGTTTACGAGAGAACAGATTAATAATTTACACCGACGCCTGCGACATAAAAAAATATAAAAATCAAGCATGGATGCAGAATTTATATAAAAACGAAACAAAAAAAAAAATTCTACAATAAAAAAAAATAAAATAGTTTTTTGTACACTGAGCAGTCAGACCGGCCGTGATCTCAGGTGACACCAGTAGAGCCTTTATGAACGTCTGGATCCGGAGGTTCACGTTCATTGCAGGTCGACAAATACAACTTCAGATCACAGAAAAAGGATAAATGCCCCGATTACCAAAATTTATATATTACACAGAACATAAAAACCACACCAAGTAGCGATCTTTAAAATGGGGAAGTTGGCAGCGATTCGGAGTCAGTGGACGGATGAAATGTCCTGTTTATATTGAGAAATGTTCTTGTATAAAGAACAGGCGTCTCTCGATGTAGCGGTCACGCGTACAACATCACACTGGTTCACGCTCAGCGCAACCAGAAGTCCTGACAAAGCCCGATATCGGCAGAGAGCCCGCTAATCCTGCGAATTTAGGAGGAAACTGCTCTAAATATAGCACAGACTATAGCTGAAGGGGACAGAAGATAAAACAATGGGGTTTCCAAGGCCCCATCGAGTCACTACGAGAAGGCGTGATGCCCAGACCACGCATTAGCCATCAGGATAAGCAGGTCGGGTTGCACGTCCACATCACGTGCACCGTGTTTGTAGTGTCATCAGGCCTGAGGGTATTGTCACATGAAGAACTTGAAAGGCGGTTTCTCTTTTGGTGGACAAAAAGGGCTGGTCATAATCGACCAAACACCATTTATCTTGGGTTACTCCTCTTAAGACTCAACCTCCAAATACACCGTAACAGCAAGCCTGAAGGCAGGAGGCCAGCAGGTCATGGAAGACCGCAAAAAAAAAAAAAAAGGACAGAATGGGTAAAAAGGCAAAGTATTGTCCGGAACTACTGGACAACAAGGTGCCATTTACTGGACAAACCGTAAATACCAACACAGGCCACTTAGAAGATCAAGGAGATTTAAAAATGGTCATAATTTGTGGAAATGCTCCTCTGTGTCCAACAGGTCAAGGTATTTCCATCAAATCCTTCAAGAACAGCAGAAAATAACCAAGGATCCCAGCAGGTTTCCGGTTGACCTACCTGTTCCATAGAGCATCGCCAGGAGGATGGAGGAGATCCAGGCGGTATCACTGTATCCAATGCCGAACTCCCGGATCAGCTCCTTGAAGAAGACGCTCACGGCTTTGGGAAAAGCATAGGAGAAACCGGTGATGACGAAGCAGCCGAAGAGGATGGCCCAGCCCCATCCGCCATCGGGGGCCTTCACGTTGGACGGGTTGTCATCGATCACGACGGCTCCCATGGTGCATCAACCTCTCCTCCTGAAACAAGAGAAAGAGGTCCATCAGGTTTGAATAAAAATCATTGTTTTTCAGCAAATAATTAAAATTTCCATTTTCTTATACCAAGAGAGGGAATGGAAGACGTCTGAGTGGTCAGACCTGGCCAACCCCAATTAAGAAGAGACCGTGAAGAAGGGACTAAGAGGTTTGAGTTTCTCACCACGCACAGGACCAGCATCCAGTGCGCTGTCTGGAGCAATCACTGTGTTGACCACCTACTGCGTGGTGGAGCGCGTTACCCAACATGCCAGCACAATGTGTATTCTCAGACCGTCTGACGAGCAGATTCATGTTGGATCGTTCCCAACAAAGATAGAATGCTAGAACAGAGGATCATGGGACTAGTCGTTTGTAGAAGCTGGCACACAGCAGGTGGAGTCTACCCAGAGCTCAGGGGTGACTTTCTGTGTGTCCCGTCAGAATGCCTCCTGGTACATGAGACCCCTGACCTTCTCTATAATTAGGCTTGGTACTGTTTCGAGTTTTGCCCTTGACATTAAAGGCTGGGACCTGCAAAAGAATTTTCTAATTATCCGTACACATGTGCGGCCGCCATCATTGCCGGAGCAGACATGTGGACATGCAGACCGCTGGGCGTTTGACCAGAGCCACAACCTTAAGGTTTCCAGCAACCCATAACTACATGAGCAGAAATAGCGATTTTTTCCCCCACTCAGGTTTTGTTAGCAAACCCCAGATAACCAACCCCCACACGCACACACGCGCACGGAATCATCTGGTGACATCACGCAAGGCTGGAGCAGATGAGATTTTATTAATAATTCATGTTCTGCCCGCCGTTTGTCAGACGTCCCTCTAGGCCCAGTTGTGCCAAACGTATTTGAAGTATCTCAAAATCTGAACACAAGATTAGACTAAACGCCTAAAAAGCGACCATTTAAGTGGATAATGCGATAAAACGCAATCCTCGGCTTGGCCCCTAAGAGCAGATACACCTGCTGGCTGGCAAGGCTTGCCGATTGGTGGACGGCAGGCCCAAACGATAGCTCCCAAGGTGCTTTGCTGGACAAAAGCGAACCAAGCGTGATGAAATTACCACACAAGGAGCATCGACAGGTGTTTGTGAGGATCAGAGTGGCTTCGTTCATGAAAAGTCATGACTGAAACCACTGGCTATAGAAAAGCCGATTTTTGGCTCTATTCCACCCCAGGAGATGCCAAGAAACACATTTTACAAGTTAGTATCTCAACACCTGATCATGTAGGTGTGTGGAGGGAGAGATCATACGTGGTTTGCTGTACATTTCCTCAAAGAGCTCCTTTTGCCATAAGCTTGGGAGGCAGATGAGGTGGACCTTTATCCTGGACCAGGAGGTTAACCATCCCAGGGGGGGGGGGGCAGATGAGGTGGACCTTTATTCTGGACCAGGAGGTTAACCGTCCCAGTGGGGGGGGGGGGAGGCAAATGAGGTGGACCTTTATCCTGGACCAGGTTAACCATCCCAGTGGGGGGGGGGGCAGATGAGGTGGACCTTTATTCTGGACCAGGAGGTTAACCATCCAGTGGGGGGGGTGGGGCAGATGAGGTGGACCTTTATTCTGGACCAGGAGGTTAACCATCCCAGTGGGGGGGTGGGGCAGATGAGGTGGACCTTTATTCTGGACCAGGAGGTTAACCGTCCCAGTGGGGGGGGGGGCAGATGAGGTGGACCTTTATCCTGGACCAGGAGGTTAACCATCCGGGGGGGGGGGGGGGGAGGCAGATGAGGTGGACCTTTATCCTGGACCAGGTGGTTAACCATCCCAGTGGGGGGAGGCAGATGAGGTGGACCTTTATCCTGGACCATTAGGTTAACGGTCCCAGTGTAAGGAGGTGATGGCACACTCATCCCACCACGTACTACATAGCACACCATATATAAAATCAAGTAGGAGGAACCGGAACGCTGACCACCTAGAAACTGGTGAAAGTTGGAAGAGTAGATGTAGGCCATAAAGACAAGGTTCCGGCTGGAAATGTGGTTCTTGACGAGTTCTGGTCTGTTGGGACAGGGATCAGCGACCTTGGCCCTGTAGATGCTTTTGATCTACGTTTGCCTTGAGGCTCAAACCTGATGAGTGGTTGAGCATCATGGGAGATGCAGTTCCCAAATACCAGATCGCCTGGTGACCCAACAAAAGTCAACCGCTGAAGAAACCGAACTTCATGAGAGGAAGCCACCCGACTCAGAGCGGCAACAAGGGCGCTGACATTTACACATGATCGGCATGAAGGACTTCTAAAGAACCAGAAATAACCTGAACCGAGGAACGCCAAGAGCGGCCCTATTTCTAGACCATCGCCCTTTAGCCTGGAAGGATGCCCGGTCCTCATCCCAGCCGACACACGTACCTTTTCCCCATTCAAGACTAGGTAACCGCCACCTCTGCTGGAAGGACAGTCAACGCTCCCACTACCTGTTATTAACCCCTTAAAGACCAAGGGTCTAAGTCAATGCCTTTATGACACAACAGTTACGTCATTGGTCCTTAAGGGGTTCATATATTGAACATCGTGAAGCTGACATTCACCCACATCCTCGTGGAGCTCTCTGCAGTGTAAGGGTTAAACGTAGGTCCTGTACATCCCGTGTAAGTGGGTCCACCTTATAAGAGCAGTCGCACGGTTAGGAGGGAGAGGACCTGCCCAGATGGGACACATTGATGTTGTGGCAAACTCATCCAACACAAGATTCTTTTCCCCAAAACCTCATTTATTCCCAAAACAGATTAATATTGATTTTTTAAAAAGTTGAAGCTTTTCCATATATTAAATTTGATTATCATTCTCGTACGGGGGGGGGGCAAGGGGTATTTTATTTTCCCCTCATTAGTAATGCCTTTTATCCTTTAAAGAAGAACTGTTAATGGAGAGGGGGGGGGGACAGACAGGTCAGCTGGGGGGACGGACGGACGACAGACAGGTCAGCTGGGGGGGGGGAACGGACGGACGACAGACAGGTCAGCCGGGGGGGGAACGGACGGACGACAGACAGGTCAGCCGGGGGGGGGGGGAACAGACGGACGACAGACAGGTCAGCCGGGGGGGGGGAACAGACGGACGACAGACAGGTCAGCCGGGGGGGGGGGGAAACAGACGGACGACAGACAGGTCAGCCGGGGGGGAACAGACGGACGACAGACAGGTCAGCCGGGGGGGCGGGCAGACGACAGACAGGTCAGCCGGGGACGGACAGACGACAGACAGGTCAGCCGGGGACGGACGCACGACAGACAGGTCAGCCGGGGACGGACGGACGACAGACAGGTCAGCGGGGACGGACGGACGACAGACAGGTCAGCTGGGGGGGGGGAACGGACGGACGACAGACAGGTCAGCCGGGGGGGGAACGGACGGACGACAGACAGGTCAGCCGGGGGGGGGGGGACGGACGGACGACAGACAGGTCAGCCGGGGGGGGGGGGAACAGACGGACGACAGACAGGTCAGCCGGGGGGGGGGAACAGACGGACGACAGACAGGTCAGCCGGGGGGGGGGGGAACAGACGGACGACAGACAGGTCAGCCGGGGGGGGAACAGACGGACGACAGACAGGTCAGCCGGGGGGGGGGGCGGGCAGACGACAGACAGGTCAGCCGGGGACGGACAGACGACAGACAGGTCAGCCGGGGACGGACGCACGACAGACAGGTCAGCCGGGGACGGACGCACGACAGACAGGTCAGCCGGGGACGGACGCACGACAGACAGGTCAGCCGGGGACGGACGGACGACAGACAGGTCAGCCGGGCGACGGACGACGACAGACAGGTCAGCCGGGGACGGACGGACGGACGACAGACAGGTCAGCCGGGGGGGGGGACGGGACAGACAGAGGTGCGCCGGGGGGAGGGGGACAGACAGGTCGGCCGGGCGGGGGGGGGGGGGACGACGACAGACAGGGCGGCCGGGGGGAGGGGGACGACAGACAGGGCGGCGGGGGGAGGGGGACGACAGACAGGGCGGCCGGGGGGAGGGGGACGACAGACAGGGCGGCCGGGGGGAGGGGGACGACAGACAGGGCGGCCGGGGGGAGGGGGACGACAGACAGGGCGGCCGGGGGGAGGGGGACGGGCGACAGACAGGTCGGCCGGGGGGGGGATTTAAAGCCCTGAGAGCCAGCGCCTCTGCACCTGCTGCATTTTAAATGATACACGATGCAGCGCTACGGATTACGTTGGCGCCCTAGCATTATAACGCAACGCTGCTCTCGCTACGTATGACATCCACGGTAGAACCCGGCAGCTCCTCACCGACGAGCCGTTAAGCCCTCAGGAGATAAAAAAAAATTACTAATATTTGTATCTGATGGCGGCGCGGCGGCGTTTTCCTGATTCTGTCACTTTGTGGCTCTGAGCTCAGCCTTAGAGGAGGGGGCTGGAATTTTCAGTAGGATGGGGGGGGGCAGCATTAAATAATGGATTAAAGTTATACAAATGTGTATTTTAGGTAAAGGCTCCCCCCCCCCCCAGATCCTGCTGGTTAGGGGCCCCTGGGTGATGGAGCCTGTGAGGGGGGGGGGTGTATGATGGGGAGCACAGGCAGGAATTATCATTCCCGACCCCCTACCAGCCATAAAGAGGAATAAAAGGGGGCGCACAATTCTAGGTTACACACACACACCTTCACAACCACGTGTCCCCAATAACTGATTTAAAGCCCTCTGACGTCACACATTGCAGAGATGGGCAATAACCCCATGAGCGTCACAGGGGAGGAGCCAACCCGGAGGGGAAGCCCGGCCAGGTAAAGGCATGAGACCCCGCTCACCTGAGTCACTGCCGCCGCTCTGCTCTCCCGGTGCCCAGGCTCTGCCGCCTCCACAGCTCCCGGAGGCATGACTCCTCCCACCCCGTGACGTCACGCACATCTTCCAACCCACCGCGCAGCGGACACAGACAGTGAAGGTCACGGGGGGGGGGAGGAGGCAGCATCCACACCCAGATACAGCATCCCCAGAAACCGAGGGAGCATCCACACCCAGATACAGCATCCCCAGAAACCGAGGGAGCATCCACACCCAGATACAGCATCCCCAGAAACAGCATCCACACCCAGATACAGCATCCCCAGAAACAGCATCCACACCCAGATACAGCATCCCCAGAAACAGCATCCACACCCAGATACAGCATCCCCAGAAACAGAGGGAGCATCCACACCCAGATACAGCATCCCCAGAAACAGCATCCACACCCAGATACAGCATCCCCAGAAACAGCATCCACACCCAGATACAGCATCCCCAGAAACAGCATCCACACCCAGATACAGCATCCCCAGAAACAGAGGGAGCATCCACACCCAGATACAGCATCCCCAAGAAACAGCATCCACACCCAGATACAGCATCCCCAGAAACAGCATCCACACCCAGATACAGCATCCCCAGAAACAGCATCCACACCCAGATACAGCATCCACACCCAGATACAGCATCCCCAGAAACAGCATCCACACCCAGATACAGCATCCACACCCAGATACAGCATCCCCAGAAACAGCATCCACACCCAGATACAGCATCCACACCCAGATACAGCATCCCCAGAAACCGAGGGAGCATCCACACCCAGATACAGCATCCCCAGAAACAGGGGGAGCATCCACACCCAGATACAGCATCCCCAGAAACAGCATCCACACCCAGATACAGCATCCCCAGAAACAGAGGGAGCATCCACACCCAGATACAGCATCCCCAGAAACAGCATCCACACCCAGATACAGCATCCCCAGAAACAGGGGGAGCATCCACACCCAGATACAGCATCCCCAGAAACAGAGGGAGCATCCACACCCAGATACAGCATCCCCAGAAACAGGGGGAGCATCCACACCCAGATACAGCATCCCCAGAAACAGAGGGAGCATCCACACCCAGATACAGCATCCCCAGAAACCGAGGGAGCATCCACACCCAGATACAGCATCCCCAGAAACAGAGGGAGCATCCACACCCAGAAACAGCATCCCCACCCAGAAACAGCATCCACACCCAGAAACAGCATCCACACCCAGAAACAGCATCCACACCCAGAAACAGCATCCCCAGAAACTGAGGAAGCATCTACACCCAGACACAGCATCCCCAGAAACAGGGGGAGCATCCACACCCAGATACAGCATCCCCAGAAACTGAGGCAGCATCCACACCCAGATACAGCATCAGGGCGGGGGGGTTACATTAAAATAAATCAAGTTATGTATGTTTTGGCGGTTTCACCTCTATGTACCTCTGGCTGCCCCTGATCACATCCCAGGGCGAGTCGTGTCATTCGCAGGCAGTGAGGTGTGTGTAATGTAAATGAGCCCCCACCCTCAGGGTCCCACATAAAAACTAGGATTTGCCACAAATTCCCCGAGAGGCGAAAACAAATAGCTCCTCACGTTAACGCCTCAGATTCATTTCACCCCCAAAACACTTAGACTAGGGTCAGACCAACGCATTTTTTGCGTCGTCCGTGAAAAAGTGCATTAGAACGAATGGACGTATTTTTTCACAGAATACGCGATAGCGGTCATACGACGCGCATTTTCGTTCGTGATTTTGTACGGATCATCAATAAAACCCTTTTGCGTCTGGACGTTATGTTGGCCGGACATTAGCAGCGTCTGACGTCTCCTAATCACGCACACACGCCGCTAGCGGACGCAGCGCACTCTGTACTAGCGGTATCACGTTCTCTAAAAAAAAATTGTTTGTTTGCCGCCTGCGTTGCGCGGCCGCACTTATATGCAGCCGTACTTCGTATATTGCCCGTCATTTGCTGCTACTAAGGCCGTGCTAAAGTGCAGCTGCACGCGCGTTCACACTGCGTTCGTTCGTCTGACCTTAGACGTCCTTACACCTGCGAGGTGGCATCAGACCCCTACTCCATCTCATACATGTGTCCTACTCATGTCACTAGGGTCACCAGATCCATGTTTTCCGGGACAAATTTATTCAGGCCCACAGGCCATGCATGAAAGGTGCTCCCTGCAACACATCAACCAAGACCTGCAAGTCACAAATCAAAGACTTTCCTCATGGATTCCTTCCAGCAGGGCAGCACCTTTCCTGTGCTCCCCCCTCATCGTATACGTGTCCAGAAAAACATGGCCGATCTGGCAAACCTTCTCCCTCTCACCCCATGTCTGTCACCCTCTGGCCCGTTTTGGAGGCCTAGACATGGAGCCGCAGCCCCTCTACATCAACCAGCCGACCGATACATACTGAAGCTCACACAGATGTACGAGGCTGGAGGTTGCGGTGTGTGACCTAGCAACGCTAGGTAGGGTTTGTTTGCGTGGATTGTGTACACAGATATAACAAATCGCCAGGCAGCCTGGGCACAGTAACTGGGCACGGTGTGGGCGGGAGAACTGGCACCACATAAACATAGGCAGACTACACATTAACTGGCGAAACCCTCCAAAAGGTCTACTGAGCCGCAGGCGGCCGGCAGACACCGGGCCACATACTACAAACAGCTGAGGGTCAATCCTTAGGCTAGTCTACATTCCTAGACCAGAGCACGATTCAGATACAGAGCCCATTGCCCCCACCTGACCACCCTGTGGCCTTCTGGGAGCAGATGCCTGTATGAATGATAGGATTATTCAGGAAATCCACGGCATCCCGCTGCTCCATCCCTGATCAACAATCCCAGTTTAATGGCCAGGCCGTACGTACAGGAGGTTTCTTCTCTGGATCGAGGACTTTCCACACAAAAAAGTACAAGGACCATTCTCCGTGCTGGGCTCCGCCATTGCCAGTTTCCTATAGGTCAACTTTGATTGTACCAGTCCGGTAAAGTCGGCAGCTCTGAATGGATATGAATATTATATTGTTGTTGTGCCAATGCCACCACCAAGATGGCGGCGCCTTGTATGGGAAGGCAGTCACCAAAGCCCCGTTCAATACCTCAGCAGCTGCTGAATTGCTGCAGTGTCTTTGAACGCTTTGGATGCGAATTTTGAAATAAAATGGCCGACGATTTCTTAATGAAAGATTCAGATTGTTTTTCATTTGACTCGGACAAAATATGATAAAGAAAATCAGTCGGCACAATTCAGTTTTGTATGCACACACCACACATGATAGTTTTTATTGAATAAACGTTATGTTTACTTCAGAAACAGACATATATTACAGTTCAATTTATAGTCTATGTGCAGGGGGAAATAAATTAATATTTTGTGCTTTGGTGAACAGAAACCGCAAAATTAACATTGCGGTACGGAATTATTACTTGCTTCATTGCGGCGGCCATCTTGCTGTACGGCATTGTTACTTGCTTCATGGCGGCGGCCATCTTTACTACGTCACACTCAGCTACTCGCAGCATCTCATCGGGTCGCTGCAAGTGCTAAGTTAGTGCTGAGCAGCAGAACGGCGTTCAATGGCAAGTTGCTAACTTATCACTTGCAGCGGCTGAGGTATTGAACACGGCTCAGGCAAACCTCTAGTGTAGGGATTGCCAAAAAGAGACCCCCCAGAAGTCAAAAATAAAATTGATAAACAAATGATCCAGAGGAGACCAGAATTAGGCCAGGGTCAGACGAACGCATTTTTGACGTCTACCGTCAAAAAGTGCGTTGATGCGTGCGAACGCATTATTTCACGGAATACGCGAAAGCGGTCAGACGATGCGCAATTCTGGACGTATTTTTTGACGGAGCTGTGACAAAAGACAGAAATCTGATGAATCTACTTAATTGCTGAATGAAAAAAATAAGTGGAAGGGGTATAAAAAGCCATTTTGTGTATGGTGGCTTTTTTCAAAGATGGATGCAGTACAAGTGTTTGCTGCAATGGGTTACCTGTACAAGAAGAGAAAGCGGTGAACCTGGGTTCATCAAATTAACGCTGCCAGACCCCGTGAAGTTCTTCAATTACATGCGGATGTCCATCCCCTCCTTTGATGAAATGTTGTCGCGGGTACGCGAGCCGCTGACCAAGAGGGACACCAACATGAGGGCGCGATACCACCAGAGGAGATGCTGGTCATCACTTTGCGGTACGTACTGTCACACACCTGCATACATGACATCGCTGCCAGTCACCTGACATGAGTGCATCATGTCTGTAGTCACATGCCCACTGTCACATGCACACACACAGAATCATAAATGACTCCGACAACAATGTAGATCAAACTAATTATATTATATTAAACATATAAAAAAACAATAAAATATTCTGGACATATAGCTCGTCAACTGAAGGTCAGAATATATTAAATGTCAAAACATATAACACCTTATTACAAACTAAATACATATTTATGACATATTACAAATCCTGATACCGACGAGCATCTGGGTCATGAGGGCCGGTGGTGTGGCTAGAGCAGGACTCCGACTCTGTGGGTGGCCTAGCTACAGGGGACATGGGTGGGTGGGTGGATAGCACCTGACTGGGGAGGGAAGATCCACTGGCATTGGCGGATTGTGGCACAGCACCGTAATAAACGGCTGCCTGTTGGGGACAGGAAAGGATGTCATCAAATATTGCCAGGGATCTGCGGCGGTACTCCATTTTCTGAGCCGGGGTCATCTGGTTGAGGAGGGACAGACAAGAATTAAAAAAGGACATGTCCTCGGAGTCGGCAAGCATGCAGCGTTGATGTGGATGGTCAGTTTGAGCCTCCATTAAGGCTAGGGTCAGAGTGGGGCAGTCGGAACGCGCGTGCAGGCGCACTAAATCACGGCGGCAGTAGCAGCACATAACGGCCAATGACGGCCAATATACGCAGTACGTGCGTACAAAAGTGCGCCGACACCACGCAACCAGCAAATGAACGCATTTTTATCAGAACGTGAAACCGCTGCTACTGACGTACAAAGTGCGCTGCGGCCGCATAGCAGCGTGTGTGCGTGATTAGGAGACGTCAGACGCTGCTAGTGTGCGGCCAACATAACGTTCAAACAGCCGGATTTCCCTAGACTTCTTTTACCCCACCGTCATGAAATACGTCCAGAATTGCGCATCGTCTGACCACTTAAGCGTATTCCGTGAAAAAATGCGTGCGCACGCATCGACGTACATTTTGACGGTGGCTGCAGAAAATGCGCTCATCTGTCCCTAGCCTAAAGTAACCATGGCCTGCTCCAGGTCTGTAGCTGGTGCCCTTCTCTGTGCAGGTCTGGTGCTGGCTGTTGGTGCTGTACCTGGCTCCTGTCCTGTCCTGTCTCCACATCCTCCTCCAGCTCCGACTCTGCATCACCCCGGTTGACCTCCTCCTGGCAGCTGGCAGAACCTCCTGGCAGCAGGTTTTGGACCTGTGAGCCGGAGGTCGATGGCTAGTCAATGCTGCTGATGCTACTTCGCGGCTCCTGGGTCCTTCGGAGGAATGACAGTTGTTCTGCATAGATAAATCCGCGGACCTTCGAGCCAGCTCCAGAGCGCGCAGCCATGGCTTGTTTTTTCTGTACCCGCGTATAGTTGTCGCGTACTGTGCACCATTTGTTCATGGCCTCTTGTGCTGCAAAACATGATGAGTGTGACATTAGCTTGGGTTCATCGGATGTGATCATAAATCAAACCTTTTTATTTTGTCTAGGGATCTTGCTAGTGGATGCAGTTTGAAGGATCTGCATTACAACTTCCGCATTGGCAGATCAACAGCTGGTGAGATTGTCCGCAAGGTGTGCCAAACAAAATGGCACACCATGAAGGACCAATGTTTGCCAACACCGACACACAAGGCATTTGTAGAAATTGCAGCAGGATTCTGGGAGAGAGCCAACTTTCCTAACTGCCTGGGAGCCGTGGATGGCAAACATGTCCGCATAGTGAAGCCACAGCAGAGTGGCTCACTGTATCAGAATCATAAAAATTTCTTTTCCATTGGTCTACTGGCAGTGGCAGATGCCAGCTATAGTTTTGTGGATGTCGGTTCATACGGCAAAGACTGACTCTACACTGTTCAGGAACTCCACACTGTGGAATGAAATTGAGAGTGGGTCCCTGAACATCCCCAGACCCGCACCTTTGCCTGGCAGTGACATGGCAGTCCCCTATGCCTTCGTGGGTGATGAAGCATTCGGCCTATCCACACATCTACGGCCCTACTCAGGGACACACCTGAATGTGAAGAAGCGGGTGTTTAATTACAGGCTGTCACGGGCGAGACGGTATGTCAAATGTACCTTTAGCATACTGAGCAACAAGTGGAGGATTTTTCATAGACCGCTTGATGTACATGTTGATTTCTGTGTGGATATTGTCAAATGCTGTTGCCTCCTACATAATTATGTTCGTGCCAGGGATGGTTTTAATTTTGATGATACCCTCACAGTTATGGGTCTGGAAGATTATGCGAACGATGACATAATAGCTGTGAATAGACACCGCAACAGGTTTCGCGATGCTCTGTCTATTTTACTAGTGATGCAGGTCAAGTGCCCTGGCAGCTGGGGAGCATTTGAGATTTCACGACAATGAATAGTTCTTTTTTTCGTATTCTTATTGTGACTTACATGTATGCGATTATGAATAAAATAATCATATACTCACTCTGGATATCTGCTCTTTCTCTGACCACGTATCATACTCTGGGTACACGACACGGGACACCACGACCCATGCGCTGGCCTTCTTCACCTTGTCTTTGTACCTGTCGCAGGCTGTGTCCCATATCTGAGTGCTCCCCCACATTGCTGATCAGCCTCTCCACATCAATTTCTGGTCCAGACATTTTTCACACCAGTTGCAGGTACACTCCAGCAAATTCCCGAAATGTGGTTGTTTGGACGTTTTGTAGGCCGGACATTAGCAGCGTCTGACGTCGCCTAATCACGCACAAATACTGCTAAGCGGCCGCAGCGCACTCTTTACGTCAGTACTAGCGGTATCACGTTCTACTAAAAATGTGTTTTCCGGTTGCGTTGCGTGGACGCACTTTTGTACACCCGTACTGCGTATATTGCCCGTCATTTGCTGCTACTACGGCCGTGATAAAGTGCGGCTGCACACGCGTTCGCACTGCCTTAGTCTGACCCTAGCCTAAATCAACAATACTTTGGGTGCATGAGTGCAGCAAGGGGAGGCTTTGCTGGCAACCGGGCTGACTCAAGGATGAAAGGTTACAAAAAAAAAAAAAAAAAAAAAAATAATAATAATAATAATAGGTCTACCAAAACATACTCCTGCATATCACAGCTCCATGGAAATAAAACGTGCTGCACATTACTGTGCATTTTATGGCTATGGAGCTATAATATATAGTAATGTGTTGTATAGGAGCACAGAGTTCCATAGCAATAAAACTCACAGTAACGTGCACGGGGTATGAGCATATGATTGTGTGAGGTGCCAGGAGAACTGGTGATCAGGTGTCAAGTTTCGGGTGAAGGCCCAAGCGGGTGATCCGTGCCAGGGCCTCTGACAGGCCTCCCCTGATAAAGTGTCATCTGGAGCCATGACTCCATCGGGACACATGGACAGGCTGGAAACGCCAAGAAAGTTGGTGGTGAGGGGCGTGAAAAGAGTGGCCAGACCCGAATTTTCCTTTCCAAATAAAAGCAAGGCCACATACCATCTGGCCACCACTGATCGTCGTCATTCAGCAGGCCTACTAACCCTCTGAGGAGCCATAGCAAGGTCTCATAGGAGCGACGTCTCTCCAGCAGATGGGGGATTTTATCACTGGAAAGATTTATTTAATCCAAATAAGCTATAGACCGATCTGAGATGCAGTCAGACACTGAATCCTGGAGGGGGGGGGGAGGGGGGACAAGAAATATATATTATATTCATGGATGCTTCAAAACCAGGTCTGAACACCACCCTGAAAGGGTGCAGGTTTTTCAGGTTTTTATGCAGGAAAGGCAGCCTGAAAGGCATAAAAGGGTTAATAAATGAGACATATCCCATTCCTCATACATTGATTTGATTACTAATAGGAGGTAAGGGGTAGAAGAACAAAATAAAATAAAAAAC
The DNA here is from genome assembly GCA_009667805.1 of Leptobrachium leishanense. Classification (NCBI taxonomy): domain Eukaryota; kingdom Metazoa; phylum Chordata; class Amphibia; order Anura; family Megophryidae; genus Leptobrachium; species Leptobrachium leishanense. The sequence continues at coordinate 85,484,540 of CM019074.1, forward strand.
ATTGACAAATCTCCAGCAGCCGTTTATAAATAAAGCAGGATTTTCTAAAGACGCCATAGATCCTCCCAGACCCAAACGACCAGCGTCTCCACGGAGAAGGATTTGGTGCAATTATACGCCAAGTCGTGCTCATTTGTTTACAGTTGGGAAGTGACAAGTCCCCATTAGTAAAATCAATAAGCCCTGCACCATGCATCATTCAATCACAGGGTTGCTGATGATGACCCCCAGTTAAGGCTAGGGTCAAATGAATGCATTTTTCGCAGCGACCGTCAAAAAGTGCGTCCGAACGCATTGATGTATTTTTTTCACGGAATGCGCAAAAACGGTCACATACGATGCGCATTTTCGTGCATGATGTGTTAAGGATCCAAACCAGGAAACTTTGAGTGTCTGGACGTTATGTTGGCCGCAGTGGCGTAGCGTGGGGGGGGGCTGGGGGGGCCGTGGCCCCGGGCGCAGTTTTGTTAGGGGCGCATTTGTGCCCCTAAAACTGGCCCGGGGGTTGAGGGGACGCAGATGCCGGGCAGCGCGGGAGCGCCTGCCCGGTCTTTAACAGTCCGTCCTGTTAGGTGATGCGGCTGCGCGGCGTGCGCAGCCGGTCACGTGGTCCGGCTAATCAGGTGGTACGGAGTCTCTGTACCACCTGATTGGCCGGACCACGTGACCGGCTGCGCGGCATCACCTAACAGGACGGACTGTTAAAGACCGGGCAGGCGCTCCCGCGCTGCCCGGCATCTGCGTCCCGGTCCCCTCAACCCCCGCCGGAGCTGGGGCCTGGGGCAATATCCAGGTAAGGGCTGGGGGCAAATCCATGAGCTGGGGGCAAATCCATGAGATGGGGGCAAATCCATGAGTGAGCTGGGGGGCAAATCCATGAGCTGGGGGCAAATCCATGAGCTGGGGGCAAATCCATGAGCTGGGGCAAATCTATGAGCTGGGGCAAATCCATGAGCTGGGGCAAATCCATGAGCTGGGGCAAATCCATGTGAGAGCTGGGGCAAATCCATGTGAGAGCTGGGGCAAATCCATGTGAGAGCTGGGGCAAATCCATGTGAGAGCTGGGGCAAATCCATGTGAGAGCTGGGGGGCAAATCCATGAGTGAGCTTGGGGCAAATCCATGAGCTGGGGGGCAAATCCATGAGTGAGCTGGGGGGCAAATCCATGAGTGAGCTGGGGGGCAAATCCATGTGAGAGCTGAGGCAAATCCATGTGAGAGCTGAGGCAAATCCATGTGAGAGCTGAGGCAAATCCATGTGAGAGCTGAGGCAAATCCATGTGAGAGCTGAGGCAAATCTATGAGAGAGCTGAGGCAAATCTATGAGCTGGGGGCAAATCCCCGTGAGCTGGGGCAAATCCATGAGTGAGCTGGGGGGCAAATCCATGAGTGAGCTGGGGGGCAAATCCATGAGTGAGCTGGGGGGCAAATCCATGAGTGAGCTGGGGGGCAAATCCATGAGCTTGGGGCAAATCCATGAGCTGGGGGCAAATCCATGAGCTGGGGCAAATCCATGAGCTGGGGGGCAAATCCATGAGCTGGGGGGCAAATCCATGTGAGAGCTGGGGCAAATCCATGAGCTGGGGGCAAATCCATGTGTGAGCTGGGGGGCAAATCCATGTGTGAGCTGGGGCAATATCGATAACGTCCACAGGTTGGGGGGGGCGCACAATTCTTTGCTGGCCCCGGGCGCTGACAACCCACGCTACGCCACTGGTTGGCCGGACATGAGCAGCGTCTGACGTCTACTAATCACGCACACACGCCGCCGCAGCGCACTCTGTACGTCAGTACTAGCGGTTTTGCGTTCTCAAAAAAATGCATTTGCCACTTGCGTTGCGCGGCCAGACTTTCGTGCAGCCGTACTTCGTATATTGCACGTCATTTGCTGCTACTGCGGCCGTGATTAAGTGTGCCTAAACGCACGTTAAAAATGCGTTCGTCTGACCCCAGCCTTAGAGGTTATTGTCTACAGTCTGCGCTTCCTGCCGACTATCGTTAATGCCATTTACTTCATTATCACCGTTAAAATCCTATTAAATCTACACATTGGTTGAGTACAGCCGTATTCGCTACAGTGATCCAGGCCGCGGCGCTCGTCTGCTCCTGGGAGGCCGGCCAGGCTTAGGTTGGTCTCATTGACTGTCCAGGTTTCCAACATAGAGTTGCCAGGTCGGCCATGTTTTCCTGGACACATTTATTCATGCTGATGGGTGGTGCATGATAAATGCCACCCTGCAGTATGGAGAAACCATACGCTGCAGGGTATAAATCAAACAGGAATCCCAGGTGACCCGCCTTGATTTCCTTCCTGCAGCATATGAATTATACATGTTGCAGGGCAACACTTCTCTGTGCTCCCCTCTGCATGAAATTGTAATACGAGACCAGGAAAATATGGCCGATCCGACAGTATTCTAATGACTTTCGGGACGTTCCACTTAGATATTTGTCCCGGGACAGTCTCTACGAACGGAGAATGAGTCACGAATACACAGGCAGAAGAAGTTTTGATGGTACAAGCACGTACGTAGAGTCACAACTGGTCCAAAAATGTCATACACGTGCACAGCCTCTAGTTTAGGCTGGGGTCAGACCAGCGCATTTTTAACGTGCGTTCTGGCGCACTTAATCACGGCCGCACTAGCAGCAAATGACGGCCAATATACGAAGTACGGTCGCACGAAAGTCCGGCCGCGCAACGCAAGTGGAAAATGAACACATTTTTTCGAGAACGCAGAACCGCTAGTACGGACGTACAGAGTGCGCTGCGCCCGCTAGCGGCGTGTGTGTGAGATTTGGAGACGTCAGACCCTGCTCATGTCCGGCCAACATAACGTCCAGACGCAAAAAGTTTCCTGGTTTGGATTCGTAAAACATCACGCACGAAAATGCACATCGTATGACCGTTTTCGCATATTCCGTGAAAAAAATACATCAATGCGTTCGGACGCACTTTTTTACGTTCGCGTGTAAAAATGCTTTCGTCTGACCCTAGCCTTAGGGTGTGCAATATTAAAATAAAGCCAGTCGCAAACCTTTATCATGAATAAAATAAAATGCAGAGGGTGACCTAAAGGGTAAAGCAGGAACAGGTCACAGGGCAGGCGCACCCTTCTGCGCACGCCAATGGGTCTTGGTCATCCTATGACGTCGTTACAACCTGATCCTTATTTATTTATTAATTATTTATTTATAAAGGATTTTACTAGGAAGGATACATTGAGATTTCTCTCATTTTCAAGTATGTCCTGGGACCCTGCAGCAGATGACAGGATTCGGGATCAGGAGCTCTGCCGATGACAGACATACAGGATCATCGCATCAACAGATCCGTAAAGGGGTTTAAAGTCCTGGCGGCGCGTTATAGCGTCAACACAAATTCAGTATACAAACACATAGGCAGCGTTTAGATCACCTTTAAGAATGCCAGGCCGGCTAGATTCCCTGGGCTTATCACATCTACACCCTGTAGGGCAGCGTATGAAATCTGCTGCCCTTTAATATGTAGAATTCCTACAGTGCAAATTCAGTCCAAGAAACGCAACCATTGCGTCAGAGCCAAGGCAAGGCGCTCCGATTCCCTTCTGGCAGGATATGAATACTACATCCTGTGGGGAAGCACTTTCACGTGTCCTGCAGCAGCACCTGGGACAGGGTTGCCAGATCGGCCAGGTTTTCCTGGACACAGTATTCATGCTGATGGGCCGTACATGAAAAATGCCTCCCCACAGTATAGCATTCATACGCTGCAGGTAAGAAATGAAAAAGGAATCCCAGGTGACCTGCCTTGACTTCCTTCCTGTAGCATAAATTATACACGTTGAAGGGCAGCACTTTTTCCTGTGCTCCCCTCTGCATGCAATACGAATAGGTGTCCAAAAAAACATGGCCGATCTGGCAACCCTAGACAGATATGTTCAAGATTAGGCGACAACCACCAATAAAACAATCAGGTTTTCCTGGACACTATACTGATGGGCAGTGCATGAAAAAATGCCACCCCGCAGTATGTATAATCTATACACTGCAGGTAAGAGATCAAAGGAATCCCAGGTCACCCGCCTTGATTTCCTTCCTGCAGCATGAGAGTTATACATGTTGCAGGGCAAAACTTTTCCCTGTGCTCCCCTCTGCATGAAATATGAATAGGTCTCCAGGAAAACATGGCTGACCTGGCAGCCCGACTTCCACCTCACGCAGGTAACCGAGCTCCAGAGACTGGTGCAAAGTCAGTCAGAAACCTCAAAACTGGGGAGAAATCTAGCTCTGCGAGCCCAGACAACACACGCCTTTCAGTCCATCCGATAAAAATCACAAACTAGAGGCTCTAAAAACCAAAAATATGATATAAAATGACCAAGGGGGCCCCCAAAGAGCAGCTATCACCCTCCCAATGGAGGCAGTGCTCCTTAAAACCCCAAATTAGACCAGGTACCTCTATCAGTCACCAGGTGCACCTGTTACAAGACACACCTATACACAAGACCTCCACCTTTTCTGCCACATCCACAATATATTCCTAAGTGGTTACATGTCACCTGCAAACTCATCATGTAACATGTATGGGGTCACCAAGTCAGCCATGTTTTCCTGGACATATAGAATTTATTTATGCTGATGGACCGTGAATGAAAAATGACACCCCGCAGCATGTAGGCTGGGGTCAGACCAGCGCACTTTTAACGTGCGTTCTGGCGCACATAATTACGGCCGCACTAGCAGCAGATGACGGGCAATGACGGTCAATATACGATGTACGGCCGCACAAAAGTCCGGCCGTGCAACGCAAGTGGAATTTGAACGCATTTTTCTGAGAACGCTGAACCGCTAGTACTGACGTACAGAGTGCGCAGCTGCGGCATAGCGGCGTGTGTGCGTGATTAGGAGATGTCAGACACTGCTAATGTCCAGCCTACATAACGTCCAGACGCAAAAAGAGTTTTATTGACGATCTGTACAAAATCACGACCAAAAATGCGCATCGTCTGACTGTTTTTGCGCATTCCGTGAAAAAATACATCAATGCGTTCAGACGCACTTTTTCACGTTTGCGGGGGAAAAATGCTTTCGTCTGACCCTAGCCTTAAATCTATACGCTGCAGGTAAAAAAAGTCAAAGAGGAATCCCAGGTGACTCGCCTTGATTTCCTTGGTGCAGCATATGAATTATACATGTTGCAGGGCAACACTTTACCCACGTGAAATAGTAAAATGCGTCAAAAAACATAGCCATCCCTAAACATACAGCACTCATGCGCTGCATTTGGGAACCACTGACCAGTTTTTTCCGATTCCAGCAGCATCTGAGCGCTACATTCTGTAGGGCAGCACTTTTCACGTCCCTCTCAGCAGCTCAGATGCATCATGTATGTCTAGTGGAAAACCATCGGCTGTCATCTCCGTCCGGGAAAATCCCAGGACGTTTCGTTCCCGTTCCATGTTCTGTTCTAAATATATGAACCCAAGTCATTGTCTGTAACCGTGACCTGATTGTCCCCATTCGGGAAGGTCAGTCACTATTTTGGGCTCCTATCACTGTGTGGATCTTCCTTTATTCTCCTATCCGCCCTCTTTTTGGTGGGCTTTCTCCATATACTCAGGGAGTGCAGGTGTATAACTAGGGTTGCCAGGTCGGCCATGTTTTCCTGGACACATATCATTTATTCATGCTGATGGGCAGCACATTAAAAATGCCACCCTGCGACATGTATAATCCATATGCTGCAGAAATTAAAAAGGAATCCCAGATGATCTGCCTTGATCTCCTACCTGCAGTATGTGAATTATACATGTTGCAGCCCAGAACGTTTCAGGCACTCACCCTCTGACTGAAATAGTTGTATGTGTCCTTCGAAAACATGGCCGATCTGGCAACGCTATGTATAACAGAGCTGCATAGTTATTAAATGCCCAGTAATGAGTCTCTTAGGCTAGGGTCAGACGAACGCATTTTCGCGTTGTCTGTGAAAAAGTGCGTTCGAACGAATGGACGCATTTTTTCACGGAATACGCGATAGCGGTCATACGATGCGCATTTGCGTTTGTGATTTTGTACGGATCATCAATAAAACACTTTTGCGTCTGGACGTTATGTAGGCCGGACATTAGCAGTGTCTGACGTCTCCTAATCACGCAAACACGCCTCTAGCAGACGCAGCGCACTCTGTACGACCGTACTAGTGGTTTCACGTTCTCGACAAAATGCGTTCGTTTGCCACTTGCGTTGCACGGCCGGACTTTCGTGCGACCGTACATCGTATATTGGCCGTCATTGCCCGTCATTTGCTGCTAGTGCGGCCGTAATTAAGTGCGCCAGAACGCACGTTTAAAGTGCGCTAGTCTGACCCTAGCCTAAGGCTAAGGTCAGACGAAAGCATTTTTAACGTGCGTTTAACCGCACTATGGCTAGGGTCAGACTGAGGCAGTGCGAACGCGCGTTCTGGCGCACTTAATCACGGCCGCACTAGCAGCAGATGCCGGGCAATGACGCCCAATATACGAAGTACGGTCGCACAAAAGTCCGGCTGCGCAACGCAAGTGGAAAATGAACGCATTTTTTCGAGAACGTTAAACCACTAGTACTGACGTACAGAGTGCGCTGCATCCGCTAGCGGCGTGTGTGCGTGATTAGGAGACGTCAGACGCTGCTAATGTCCGGCCAACATAACGTCCAGATGCAAGAAGTGTTTTATTGATGATCCGTACAAAATCACGGATGAAACTGCGCATAGTATGACCGCTATTGCGTATTCCGTGAACAAATACGTCCATTCTTCGAACGCACATTTTCACGGACAACGTGAAAAATGCGTTAGTCTGACCCTAGCCTAAATCACGGCCGTGCTAGCAGCAAATGACGTCCAATGCCGGGTAACATACGAAGAACGGCCGCACAAAAGTCCGGCCGCGCAACGCAAGTGGCAAACGAACGCATTTTTTCGAGAACGTGAAACCGCTAGTACTGACGTACAGAGTGCGCTGCGTCCGCATAGCGGCGTGTTTGCGTGATTGGGAGACGTCAGACGCTGCTAATGTCCGGCCAACATAACGTCCAGACGCAAAAAGGGTTTTATTGATGATCCGTACAAAATCACGGACGAAAATGCGCATCGTATGACCGCTATTGCGTATTCCGTGAAAAAATACGTCCATTCGTTCGAACGCACTTTTTCACGGACAACGCAACAAATGCGTTAGTCTGACCCTAGCCTTAACCAAGAGTCTGCAACTTTGGCCTACCAGGGGTTTTGAAACTACATTACCCATAATGCTTGGAAACCCTTGGAGCTGTCTAGCATCATAAAAGATAATCTGCTTGATTTTTTTTTTTTGACGTACGCAACAGATTCGGTTCCATTTTTTGGAAGCAAACCGTAGAAAAGAAGTGGATATGGTGCCAAGACAAGTTGCACCGAAAACCATCATGAGTGCGACATTTTCTCGTGAAATCCTTTAATTTTACCAAATCTTACCAACAGGGTTATTCAAAGAGATCCGAATGGCTGCCGAAAGTTAACCGAACGCTGAAATTCAGCGTTCGGTTACCTTTCTTGGCCATTCGGCAATTCAGAGAGCAGGCAATTCGCCAAATTTTGGCGAATTGCCTGCACATACGGTGCCTGTTCGAGGGCAGCGAAATCCCCATAGCTTCGTCTATTCAGAGAACAAAAACCAGCAGTGAAAAGTTGCCGAATTGCCCTGCCATTCGGTTGCTGTATTCGACAGGTTTCTTCAGGAGAATCCCATAGGCTTCAATGTTAAAAATATTTTTTGGGGATATTTGGGGATATTATATAAGATTTTTGGGGATATTTTAAGCATTTTTGGGAATTTTTTTCCCAAAAATATTTTTCCTATTTTTTTTTTTTTTTAATTTTTTTAAACCTTTGTTCTTTTTTTTCTGTAACAGCCCTTTTTATTATCATTCCCTGGACCTCATATGCAAATTTCAGACATTCAGTAGTTTCTTTGCAAACAGCGTTTCACTTTTCAAACATTCAAGCAAACTGTTTTTGTTTTTTTTCACTCCATTCGTCTGCGGTGTCGGATTTCTCCGGCGGCTGCTCTGCGCTCTGATCGGCTCCTGCTCGGGTTTTTCCGGCGTTTTCGGCGGGCTCAATCCAGATGTTTTTGCAGGTTTTCGGTGTGCCTTCGCTGGGTTTTGCGGTGAGTTTTTGGCGGGTTTGCGGCGACTTTTCCCTGCAATTCGGGGACCCTGTGGTGCTTGCTGAATACACTGCAGGGTCGCCGAAATGGGATCGCCAAATCGAACCGAATTGAGGAGAACGAAAAGTCACCGAACATGCGGTGACGTTTCGATTCTCTTTGAATAACCCTGAAAAAGTCTGAAAGAGTGCAAACCTTTAAACGAAGACTACTCATCCTGACCACGTTATCTTTATAAAGTGACCAGAATAGCCCTCTCTTAGATTGTAAGCTCTAAGGCTGGGGTCAGACGAACGCAGTGCGAACGCGCGTGCAGCCGCACTTTATCACGGCCGTAGTAGCAACAAATGACAGGCAATATACAAATTACGGCCGCACGAAAGTTCGTCCGGGCAACGCAAGCGGCAAACAAACACATTTTTTTTCGAGAACGTGAAACCGCTAGTACTGACGTACAGAGTGCGCTGCGTCCGATAGCGGCGTGTTTGCGTGATTGGGAGACGTCAGACGCTGCTAATGTCCGGCCAACATAACGTCCAGACGCAAAAAGTGTTTTATTGATAATCCGTACAAACTCACGGACGAAAATGCGCATCGTATGACCGCTATCGCGTATTGCGTGAAAAAATACGTCCATTCGTTCGAACGCACTTTTTCACGGACAACACGAAAAATGCGTTCGTCTGACCCTAGCCTATAGCATGGTCCTTTCTCCTATTGTTCCGTGTGTGTAACGTGTATGTATATTTGTTATTCTGTCTCTCCCATTGTACAGCGCTATGGAACTTGTTGGCGCTTTATAAATGCTTGTAACTGAATTTACACCGCCATCATGTTCATTCATGACAGGGGTCTGTATTGGAGTGCTTGGATTGGATAGATGTCACCATGTGACCAGAGGTTCACTCAAACAGCAGCATTGTTGCCCCTGGCTATGTGGAGTTTGCGTGATTGGCTACCTCTGGTCACATGTCTGCCTACGCAACATGAAAAGAATAAAGAAAAAAAAAGATAATGGATTGACTTGATTTGATAATTAGGGTATAGCACTTATCTTTGTGTGTGTTGTAATGTATTCTAAGTTGTGTATTTATATTTTAAGTGGGTTTTTTGGGCTTTTTTTATGTCTTTATTATTGTGTATTATTATGGCCATGATTTTATGAAAGGTGTTTGCGTTTTCGAGTGTTTATTTCAATAAGATACGTTTTATTATCACAGAGGTTTGTGTTTACTGACATTTCAGGAGTGCAAATGGTGTTTTTCAGGTATTTGGGGTTAATCCCATTGTCTCTTGTGATTTTTCAGAGATTTTTTTTCCTTTTGCATATTTGTTACATTACTGGTGATACCAGAGGCGCGTTCAGTTCCTCAGCAGCTGCTGAATTGTTCCATTGCAGCAGTTCAGTTTGCTGCAGCCGTCTCACTGAACGCTTTGGCTGTGAATATGGAAGCGAAAGGGCAGAGGATTACTTAATGAAAGATGCTGTTTCTGCAAAATCCACTTTTGTCCATTTTATTATCACTTTAGTGTTAATGTTTACCATTTTCCAATAAATATTTGCTGTTTTGCTCCACCAAACCTTCAAACTGAACATTTCCTTATTGGATTATTTGCTGCGTGGAGGCGCCCATCTTTCCCACCTCACACTCAGCTAACCCCGCAGCACCTCTCGACTTAGCTGCAAGTGCTAAGTTAGCAGTGCTGAGCATTGAGCTGCAGAACGGCGTTCAGTGGCAAGTTGCTAACTTAGCACTTGCAGCGGCTGAGCAACTGAACGCGCCTCAGTAGTGGTTTAATCTCACTCCTTAAGAGGGCTGAGCAACATGGGAAATGTAGTTCCAAAACATCTGCAGAGCCAAGGTTGCTGACCCCTGATGCAGAGACTAATGTGCTATTCACAAAGCACCAAAATAACTTTCAATTTGGGGGGCGGAGCCGAACCAACGAAGATGGCGGACGTGTGATCGCTGAGCTCCCGTCCTTGCCGCCGCCGATCCTCTCCTAAAAGCACCTCACTCGCCTGCCAAGCCAACTAAAAAGGGGTAGGAATCTTCCCCCACCATGATAGCGGCCCCCAAAAAAAAAAAAACAGCGGGATGCGCCTATTTTCGCCGCCAAACATCGGGCGGATGAGCAGGCCCAAGATGGCGCCCGTGGTAGCTCTGAGGGAGCGGATGGGGATGGCGCTCGGTCCCACTCACCACAGCTCACACAACATGAGGCCCCCTCAGCGGCTCTTGCCCTGGCCACCAGGGAAGACATACAGGGTTTGCGGGCTTTCATTACCCATGAGCTCAAGAAATCCACCAAGGCCCTGTCCTTGGAAATTCAAGCGATTGGAGAACGCACTGCCTGTTTGGAAGATCAGGCCAAGAGGCATATTACATTTTCTAATGATCTGGCGGGACGCTCTGAGGTTATGGAACAACGTATTCAATTTTTAGAAGACTCCTTGGAAGATCTTACGAATCGGTCTAGACGGAATAATGTACGTCTCCGTGGCTTACCAGAATCGGTTACTAATTCTGATTTATCAGATATCTTTCATGGCATAATTAAACGACTGGTCCCTGATATACCGGATACTCATCTCATATTAGACCGTGTCCATAGAGCGTTGGGTCCGCGCCGTGATAACTCGTCCACTCCACGAGACGTGGTGGCACGTTTTCATTATTACACTTCCAAGGATGCGGTGCTTAAAGCTACGCGGAATCAAGATGTGGAATATGAGGGCGCTCCCTTATCATTTTTTCAGGACTTGGCTGGATCCACTCTTGCACGAAGGAGAGAATGGAGAGAGATCACGACCATGTTACGTACCAATAACATCCGATATGCATGGGGGTTCCCATTCAAGATTTTGATATTTCATGAAAATCGTACCTTGGCCTATACATTCCTTCACCAAGCAAAGGACCTTTTGAGATCTTTGAATTTACAGGTGCCTCCTTCGATTGCTGCCCTTGCCCCTCCACAACCTTTACAGAGGCTCACTCAAGAATGGGAGACATTAGGAGACTGACCTTTTTCTTTTTGACTGCCAGGGTTTGTACTGGCGGCCAGTCTCTAGTTACCTACCACACCCATTGATAGGATGGGTCCGCTTTTTCCTCGCGGCAGGCGAGTGTATGGAAAATTCTGATGTAACGTATCCTTCTATTTGCGGGGGGTTATCCCCAATGTTATTATGGTTATTACTGTTATGGATATGTTGCTTTTTTTTTTGTGCTTCTCTCTCCATTCCCTTTTGGGTCTGGAAGTAGGAGAGATCTTCTCCTTTTTTCTATAGGTGTATTTATATTGTTGGCGGCGGAGGGAGGTAGCCGGCTTTGGTATCGCCCAGGCGCCGGCTGACTATCGTTGGTTATCCCCAATGGTCTTCTACCTCTCCTCCCCCTATGTCTACCTACCCTTCGGTATCCCCGTTCGGCTGGTACCCCCTTTCCCCTTCTCCCTCGTGACTGCCCACCACGAGATCTTTTTATCTTACTCTCCCGCTCATCATCTTTTCTTTCCTTTTCCACTCTTTCTTTTTCTCATGTTTTTCGGGATCCCCCCTCCGGTCACCCCTCGGGCCTTATTGCCCCCCGGGGGGGGGTGGACGGATGGGGGATCTTCTCTTTGCACTTTTCTCCTGTATGATTAATGTCTAAGGTTAATGTTTACTCTATTAATGTAAAAGGTCTTAATTCACCACGTAAGAGACGACTTTTATTCAGGGAACTCCGACGGAAGTCCGTAGAAATTGCTTTTCTCCAAGAAACCAGAATTCCTAAACTAGCTGCTTTTCGCCTTTCAGACCCGGCATACTCTAGGACATATGTGTCGTGCTCTACCCCTAAACGTAATGGTGTTGCCATTCTCCTACGTAACTCGTGCCCGATGGTCGTTGAAGAGGTACATACAGATGGGATGGGGAGGTGTTTGATAGTTCGAGGTACCATCTCCTCTCAGCCGTACTCTCTTATAGCGCTTTATGGCCCTAACTGCTCGGACGCTAGCTTTTGGGATGACACGAGGGATTTTATTAACTCCCATGCCAGGGGTAGGATTATTATGGGGGGAGATTTCAACGCCACCTTATGCCCCCTGTGGACAGATCGGATCCCCGGGGAGATAGACTAACGCAACCCCCTTCCTCCCAGGATAGTCAGTATCATAGCTTTGTGCAGGAATTGGGACTTATAGACATTTGGAGAATTCAACACCCATCGACCCGTGACTATACCTTCTATTCCCAGGTTCATGACTCATATTCCCGCATTGACTGTTTCCTGACCTCCCCTGACTGTATACCATCCGTCGTGTCCTCTGACATAGGTTCAATTACATGGTCTGACCATGCGGATGTATCTTTGAAACTGATCCCTTTCGCCCCTTCTCCGGGTAGACGGTGGCGCCTTGACCCATTTTTATTAAATAAACCAGGGGTTGCGGATACGATCAAAGAAACCACTTCAGAATACTTTCAACTGAATGATACTCCTGACATCTCCCCTCAGATTCTCTGGGCGGCGTATAAGCCGGTGATAAGGGGCAAACTGTTAAGCTTGGCAGCGTACCATAAAAAACTAAAATTGGCAGACATTACTTCTTTACAAACCCTACTCAGGCAATACGAACTTCAACATAAATCTTCCCCCAGCTCTGACACTTTCACCGCTTTGTCTAAAGTTAGGTCAGACTTAAATTTACTGTTTGTGGAGGATGCAGGAAGAGCCATGCTATGGTCTAAACAGCGCTACTATGATAGGTCCAATAAAATGGATTCCCCAATGGCCCGGCTAATTAATCCCCGCTCTCAATATAGCCCAATCACAGTCATACGGGATAGGGATGGCCCTTCACACAAGACCCCGCAAGCCATCAGAGATGCATTCACTAAATACTATAAAGCCCTATATGACCATTCCCCTGACCACACCCATACGAATGGGGTACTGATGCAGGAAATTGACTCCTACTTGACTGGGGCATCCTTACCTCGGTTGCCGGAGTCCAGCATGGAGACACTGATTGATGCGATCACTGAGGAGGAGATAGGTAAAGCATTAGGATACATGAAGCCTCATAAAGCCCCAGGTCCGGATGGCTTTACCTACCATTTTTATAAGTCTTTTGCGGCAGAGCTTATCCCTAGGCTACTCCATACGTTTAATGACATGCTGACAGGGGGTATACCTCCCCCGGAGTCTCTGATGGCTTCCATAGTGTTATTACCCAAACCCGGCCGGGACCCACAGCTAGTGGAAAATTATCGCCCGATATCTTTGATAAATTCGGACTTAAAACTGTTCACTAAAATTTTGTCCTTACGTCTAGATAAACTGTTGGGGAGTTTAATCCACCCTGATCAGGTAGGGTTTATCCCAAATAGACAGGCGTTTGAAAACACCAGGAAGACCGCAGATCTCATATGGTATGCTTCTGCTCACGGGGTGCCTTCCCTGTTTATCTCTTTAGATGCGGACAAGGCATTTGATAGGGCAGAATGGCCCTTTCTGTTTTCTCTTCTCGAACACTTGGGTTTTCCTTCAGCATATGTGGCGGCGGTACAAGCCTTATACTCGTCCCCATCCGCTCAGGTAGTGATCCCTGGTACAGAGGGGACCCCTTTTAACATTCGAAACGGCACTCGCCAAGGCTGCCCCTTATCGCCGGCTTTGTTTGCCCTTTTTTTGGAGCCTCTTTTGCAACACATTAGACTTGACTCTTCTATACGGGGCATTTTGATTCAGGGAAATGAATACAAAGTATCAGCCTATGCGGATGACGTTTTAATATCTATTTCACAACCCCTCTCGTCTCTCCCTAACGTTTTACGGATATTGTCGGATTTTGCTAGATTATCTGGGTATAAAATAAATATGGACAAATCGGAGGCTATTCCAATTCACATGGGGGAGGGAGACATGTCTTTCCTTCGCTCCTATTTCCCTGTAGCAGTTTCACTAACCTCGATTAAATATTTAGGCATTCATTTATCGATTGATCCCGGGCTAATGTATGATGTGAATTATGCTCCTTTGTTGTCCCGGATTAAAAGGGATTTGGAAAATTGGGACAAATATGCAATATCGTGGATGGGTAGAATATATTGTGTAAAGATGACTGTCTTGCCTCGGCTACTATACTTTTTTCAGGCACTTCCGATAGCCATCTCTCCGGAGGATCTCCATCGCCTTCAAAGGGCGATTGATAAATTTATATGGAGGGGCAAGAGGCACCGAATATCGAGAGCAACTCTCTATCGACCTAAAGATGCAGGGGGCCTGGGGCTTCCTTGCCTCCTATCTTATTATTATGCGGCCCAGCTGGCTCAAATTGTTGGGTGGCACACTCCTCCTGGACGACACCGTTGGGTAGAACTGGAACGTGCTCTGATGTTTCCGGATGACCCCAGCCTCTGGATTTGGCTCTCAAAGACCCACAGGACTCTCTTACGCACTGCTTGCCCTGCTATTGTGAATTCTATCAGAATCTGGGATAAATTGGCCGCAAAATGTGACTTGTCGTCTTTTCCTTCTCCATTATCTCCTATCATAAGGAACAAAGCCTTCTTACCAGCCTATTCGGCGAAAGCAGGAAGAGGATGGATGGATTCTAATATCTCCCGGTTCCACCAACTATTTCCAGGAGGTTCTTTTGTGGCCCAGGCAGAGCTCTCCGCGACTGGCATAACCTCTCTTGCTAGTCTTCTACCATATATGCAACTGAAGGCTTTTGCTTCTCAACCTCATGTGAAAGCGGCGGCCTTATCACCTCTTACACCGTTCGAACGATTATGCAAATCCAGCTCATATCCAAAAGGTTTGATCTCGACTCTATACCGTTCCTTAACCTCTTTGTTGGACTGGAGAGAACTAACATATATTAAGGCCTGGGAGAAGGATTTGGGGGAACAGCTGGAGAGGGAGGAATGGATGGATATTTGGGATTCCATGAGAATTGTCTCGGTGTGTACCACCCACCAGGAACAACTTGTTAAGACCATTTTCCGATGGTATGTAACTCCTGTACAGCTCTCACGTATGTCCCCCACGACCCCGGATACCTGTTGGAAGGGGTGCGGTGAAAGGGGCTCTTATTTACATCTATGGTGGACATGCCCTCACTCACAACATTATTGGACTGCTGTCCAGACTCTTCTTTCCACAGTTTTCGGAAGACATATTCCTATGGACCCCTGGGCCTTCTTGCTCTCTCGACCCAACCCGGATCTCTCACGACAAGAACACAAACTCATGGCAAAAATCACGTTGGCGGCTCGCAGATTATTGGCCCTGGAATGGAATTGCCCTCAGGTCCCCTCATCGCACCGGATTCATTCTTTAATACAAGACGTACAAATTATGGATAAATTGACGGCTCTGGCCAGAGACTCTCTCCCTGCCTATCACACCACATGGGCCCCCTGGATAGACCATATGGGACATTCAGTAATGACATGAGAAGGAGGACTTCATGGTTTTTTCTTTTTATGTCCCTGGCGTGAACGTTCTTGACTTCGCATACAGTGAAACGAACCTACTTTTGTTTGCATTTTACTTGACCTCCATATGTTTTTCTATTTGTATCGCTATTCTTTCTTTTCTTTCTCTTTATTTTACTTCTTGGGGATCTGGGCAATCCCCCCCCCCTCTTCCTTCCCCCCTTTTTCTGTGAATTCTAGGAAATTGGATATATTTGGAGTGTATTGCATCTTTATATGTTATGCTCCGTAATTCTGGATTGGATTGCCTTATTTTCTCCAATAAAAACATATTTAAAAAAAAAAAAAAAATAACTTTCAATTTCAGAGCTTTGCGTTTTGGCCCATTTCGCCGCATTTCGGCGTTTTCATTTCGCCGAAAATGCGGTGAATTCACTAGCGAATGGCCACCATATTTTGCCAAAAAATCGAGTCGCTGAAGCAGAAAACTGCAGAATTGCACCGATAACCACTGAACTGGCATCTGCGAATTCCACCGAATAACTGAAAAGTCGATTCTAAAAGGAGGTTAAATCAGTAAAAAGGTAGTAAAAATTTGTCCGAATAAAAAGGTGTTACATAATACAAAAAAAGTCATTTAACCACTTCACTACCAAGTGATTTTCCAAAAAACAGTGAGTTTTTGTAAAATCATTTTTTAATTAATTATACAGTAATACATAGTTATTTGTATAATAAAGCACTTATATTACACTTGTCAATTACAAAACACTTGATTTCAAAATTGAATTTATTATTTACAATTCACAAAATTTAAAGTTATGCATAGTTTAAGCATACAACATGTTGTCACTATGTGTAAACACTCTTATTTCCTATTATAACATTATAATAATGCCAATATTCATTTTATATACTATTTTTATTGTCTTATTTGAGGAAATTGGATTCTGTATATACAGATATTTACACATCTAATCAGCCAGTGGCTCGATAATCTTAGCTACTGTATGACACTGCTCAGTATAGTGTTACATATGGTGTCTAATTGATACATCATGTTAACGATGACCCTCTCTTTCATAACTACCTAATGTTCGTGATGTTTTTTACTGCTATATTCATTCTGTATCTGATCAAGGGGTTCCCCCCATTTTTGTAGTGGCTGTTGGGCGTGTGTCCCCCTCTCTCTCCCCTTTTTTTGACGAGTGGGAGTGATTTCCGAAGCTACACTCCGAGTAGCGCGGTAATTTGGAGATCCTGCGTCTCAGTTTGAAACGCAGGACGATTGCGCATGCGCAAAATGGCGGGCGCAATGCATTTTTACATGAGCAATAAATCTCTTTTTATTCGTGCTTATTTAGCACTTCCGCGTTTCGGGGTGACACGCAAACCCTCCAGACATGCGCAAAATGGCGGGCGCCACTTAACCACACCTGATTCAAAGTATAATTAATCCTGAGTGATTAATTTTTTTGTATTGTTAATTGAATGTATATTGTATATAAAGGCAGCAGCAAGAGCAGACATATGATTACCAGCTGAGGAAGCCTGTATAGGCGAAACGCGTCCTGGTCTTTAGTCTGGTAGATATGATCTATCTATTTTAAAATGAATAAATGTTTTTAATTTTTTAAACAACTCTAATTGCTGTCTGCCTCCATAACTCTTGTAAAGAAGGTTTGGGGAACACCTTACGATTCCCTATGCGCATTGTGACGGAGCCAATAGAGGCTCAATCAAGTGTGAGTTTGAATTTGGCAAATTCTTTCCTAATATATTAAGTTGTCCTTGATTTATTGCACTAGGAGGTGCCTTTTTGGTTTTTTGCCCATTCTCCTACAGTGTTCCTATCTTTGGAGATTTCCGGAAAAGTCGCTTGAAGGTTTTATGGGCACCTGAAATAAAGTCCCAGCCCGCTTGATTCCTAAGAGCCGGTCGTAGGCTCCACAGAATGTCAGTTTATCATCAATACGCACTACTTTCATTCTGGGTACTGGTATACTGCGCAATTTTGGTCCCTCCTTTTTGTGTTTCCTCCCTACAGTTCATACCGTATCTACATTATTGAGAAGATCCATTCCTAAAGTCAGCAACTTCTGCTTGTGGACATATTGGGCGTCTACCCCTCTGTCTTTTTTGGACTTTGGTCTTTTTAAGCGCTGTGTTGTATTTTTGTTCATTCAATTGCCACTCGGGTATTTAGAGAAACCCCCACACACAGCATTCAGCGAGTGGGATAGACACCTCTCCGGTGGGCGCTTCACCCCTCTCCTTTCTTTTATTACTGTAAATAACCTATTTGGCCACTAGATGGCGACATCTACTGCCAAACTCAATTACAGAGGTTTGAGCAGCAGGTGGATTTTTATTTTTTTTCCCCCTGCATCGGCTGCTGAAAGCCCGATATTTCAGAGCTTTCAGCAGCTGATTTTACAGTTTTAGCTCTTTGGGCATTAGGCCCACAGGGCTATAACTTTGGGGGCACCTTCTGCGGCCCAAAAGCAAACGAAATTCATTTGCAGCAAACGAGTTTCATTTGCTTTTGTGCTGCAAATCAGCAGATCGAGATATCTCGATATCGAGGCACCAGATGGTGCCTTTGAAGCCTGAGATATCTCAATATCGGTAGTGAATGTCGTTAAAATCTGGGAAAGAAAAAATTGGTTCTAAAAAAAGTACAAAAAGGTTTTTACGGACAATGAAAAGAATAAACGGTGTTTAAAAAAAAATAACGTTTTTTTTACATAGAATCCTGTGAGATTTGCCTGATTAAACCTGTTGAACTGAAACACCGAATATCAGAGCATTTCGGCGCAATTCGGCGTTCTGTGAATAGAAGAGTCTTCTATGGGCATTTTCGTTGCCGCCGAATTGTGGCGCATTGCTCCATATTTTGCTGTCATTTTTGCCTGTATTTGGTGAATTGATAGCTTATTGTATAGATGAACTGGCCGGAAATTGCACAGAACAGTGAAATTCCCCGTCCGGTGCAATTCGGGGCCAATTCAGAGGTTAGTGAATAACTTCTTTTGTGTGCTATTGGCAAATATTGCCGATATGCCAACCCTTATACCAAATGATTGATCTATATAGAGTTTCTGCTGGCACAGGAAACGTTACCCTGCATGGCCCCGAATTGCACCGGACGGGGAATTTCACTGTTAATGCAATTTCCGGCCAGTTCATCTATACAATAAGCTATCAATTCACCAAATACAGGCAAAAATGACAGCAAAATACGGAGCAATGCGCCCCAATTCGGCGGCAATGAAAATGCCCATAGAAGACTCTTCTATTCACAGAACGCCGAATTGCGCCGAAATGCTATGATATTCTGCGTTTCAGTTCAACAGGTTTAATCAGGGTACTGTGCCTATTGTACAGCGCTGCGGAATATGCCGGCGCTTTATAAATAAAGAATAATAATAATAATGACACATTGAATTCAGACCATCGGTGTCTTCTGACGCGTACTGTCTGAATTTACCAGTCAAATCTCCTTTGTCCTTGGAACCAAAGAGGAAGTGAAAAAAACAAAGCGAGTGACTTATAACGAAATATATCATCTGAATCGAAGCATTAAAACAGCAAGTCATCCTCCATCCAACACCACCTCAATGAAACACAAGGGCAGACCAGAAATCGCTGTCTGGATTACATCATCTGTTTTTCCAATCGGCTCTTTGTAGACATTTCCGTAAAACACGTCGTGCATTATCTAACACTCAATAACGTCTCCAACGGTGCTGTGGCAATCATAAGACTGGCACTGCATCATGAGCATTATTACGTCACATTATACAGCGCCAACGCATTCTGCAGTGCTGTACACAATATAGGACATGGTAGAACAACAGATATGACTTACCAAGGATAAGTATGATTGGGGGCACCTGTTCAAGAGGAAGCTTAGGCTGGGTTCACAATCTCATATGCGCATTTTACGCGCGTTTTTGTCAGGCGTTTTATGAGCGTATAAGGCTAGGGTCAGACTGAGGCAGTGCGAACGCGCGTGCAGGCGTACTTAATCACGGCCGTAGTAGCAGCAAGTGACGGGCAATGACGGCCAATATACGAAGTACGGTCGCACAAAAGTCCGGCTGCGCAACGCAAGTGGAAAACGAACGCATTTTTTCGAGAACGTTAAACTGCTAGTACTGACGTACAGAGTGCGCTGCGTCCGCTAGAGGCGTGTGTGCGTGATTTGGAGATGTCAGACGCTGCTAATGTCCGGCCAACATAACGTCCAGATGCACAAAGTGTTTTATTGATGATCCGTACAAAATCACGGATGCAAATGCGCATCGTATGACCGCTATCGCGTACTCCGTGAAAAAATGCGTCCATTCGTTCGAACGCACTTTTTCACAGACAACGCGAAAAATGCGTTAGTCTGACCCTAGCCTTACCTGGCGTTTTTGACAATTAGAATCGCGCGTCGTACACGCGTTTTTTTGATTGACTACGGAGGCGTCCAATGAAAAATACTTCAGAGGCGTCCAATGAAAAAAACTTTAGTGCCCTTTGTGCCTGTTGCCGTGTCCGGAACGTGCGTTCATACACGCCTTTTTATGCCGAAAACGCGCAAACACCCATTTCAGCGCGTTCACGATGAAGTCTATGGCCGATGAAGCTCTTATACTTCTTTGGGTGTAGGGCGTTTTACAGCGTGTTCCTACGCGCTGTAAAACGCCCAGGTGTGAACCATGCCCATAGGAAATAATGGGATTTCAGTGTTTGAGCGTTTTACAGCGCGTAGGAACGCGCTGTAAAACGCCCAGGTTTGAACCAAGCCTTAATCTATAAAGGATGATTTACTATGGAAATGATGCCTCCTCCTGGTCGCTGGCAAGACAGACGTGTCAAAAATGACGCCGAATAAAAAAAAAACCTCTCCAATACAGAAGCAATCGAAAAAGAATTTTGCCTATATCAAATTTTTTTTAAAAATTGTCTGCAACCGAAAATTTGCGTCTAAAGAAGGAGCAGAATCTGGTGCCTAAAAATGGAGCAGAATGCTAAGTTTCACCAAGAGGCATCTTACCCAATCACACCAAAATCCGGCAGGCCGATATTACTTAAAACTATTAATTATGTCACACTTGTCAGCGCAGAGGCCTCAGCTGCCCTATAAAAAGAAAAACCATCAAACGGGAGGAAAACCAGCATCATTAAATATGAATGAGCAAGTCCCAGACTGGGTGACCTTGAGAAGCTGCACAGTCACCTTGAGCCTAACAGGTGCCATATTTGAAGACAAAATATATATAAAATCCTATTTTTTTTTATTTTATTTTTTTTGGTACAGAGTTCACTCAACTGGCTATTTTTAATAATGTCCCTGGATGTTGGGAGCCCTACAGAAACCTTGGTAGGAAACTTATATAGATTTTATTGTTGCCGGTGGTAAATCAATCGAGTAGAATATTTCCTGTGAGATCGACCCTTTTATTTATATATTTTATGATGAGATTTTTTATTTTCTTCTTATTCTTTTTTTGTATGTGCACTTCTAGAGCCAGGCAACCTTATGAAAACCGAGTTAAATAAAGATACAAGAAATTGCCTATCAGCAGGGTTCTAGTCCAAAAAATATGTTTGGTAAGGCTGGGGTCAGACTAACGCATTTTTAACGTGCGTTTAGGCGCACTTAATAACGCCCCCAGTAGCAGCAAATGACGGGCAATGACGGCCAATATACGAAAGTCCGGCCATGCAACGCAAGCGGCAAACGAACGCATTTTTTCGAGAATGCAGAACCGCTAGTACTGACGTACAGAGTGCGCTGCGTCTGCTAGCGGCGTGTTTGCGTGATTAGGAGACGTCAGACGCTGCTCATGTCGGGCCACCATAAAGTTCAGACGCAAAAAGTGTTTTATTGACGATGCGTAAAAAATCACGCACGAAAATGCACATCGTATGACCGTTTTCGCGCATTCCGTGAAAAAATACGTCAATGCGTTCGGACGCACTTTTTGACGGTCGCTACGAATAATGCGTTCGTTTGACCCTAGCCTTATTTTCCAAAATTTTTGCTCCTCAATTAAGCATTGACATGTTGAAACTTAACCCACCAGTATGTTTCAGCATAAAGAAAGGCTGGGTTTTAGGGGAATCTTTATGACAATATTAATTGTTGAATATCAAATATCATATATTTCTGGTGAATTGATAAGGAACCTAATAAAATCTGCTCAGTGTGTGGGTCAAAAGGGAACTCCGCTCCCTGTCAGAAAATACTGGAGGAACTGCGTTCCTACTCTACTTGGCCATGCCATGGGAAATCTTGGGTCCGCACTGGACCACTGGTCACCGTCGCTTTCTCTCGCAACAAGACAATTACAATTTTTCAGTTGACATGGCTGAATTGGAATTTTTTCTTTCTGGTTGGATGTTTTGACCTAAAACTTGGCGACCTGGTCTCACAATAACACATTGAGTAATTCTAGGTGCCCCAACCTAAAATGCCGTCTTCCAAAAAGAAGGCCGGTATGGTTGGCGTAGGTAACGGGTGAGACAGAGGCAAAAAAGTCAGAACAATGGGGAGTTGCTCAATCCAGCTGTGAACAAAGTTTATTGAAAAGGTAACCAACAGGAGGGATAGCAAGAAAATTAGATGCCCTACGCGTTTCGCGACTCAAGGACTTCCTTACGGACCTCGAGGAGAAAAAACGCATAGGGCATGGCATAGTATTTATAACATATTGTAACCGGAATCAGACGGGTTCACTCAGGACGAGGCCGGACCGGACACGAGCAAGGATTGTCTGAACACGAGTCTCTTCAGGAAAGGCAAACTTTATTGTGATATCACAACAGATGCTCAAACAGGATTCAATCGCAAAGAATGAGCCCCGAGTCCCTCGTGACATTAGATTTTATATCCCAAATACATAACTAGGTACATCCCAATTAGCCCACCTCCCGATGACACTCTCCCACCCCACGTGGGTTAATACCTCCCTTAGTCTAATACAAAAGACATTTCATTAATTGGCCGTAAATTGGCAAACTTTGTGTTAGTAACAGTAAATCATGATTAGTTGCTCTTACTGTTCCGGGCTGCACCCGTTCCCTAGCATCCTCAATTATTTGTTACAGATGGCACCTGGTCTGATCTCTATACTCCTTTACATTTCTGCGGGCCCCAACGACCTTGGAGTATCTTTCTTCTGTGCCGGGAACAGCAGAGATCTTTCATAGGGCTTTAATTGCTTTTCTACTAATCTCAGCACATTCCTAAATTTCTACGTATGCTTCATTCTAGTTTCAGCTAAAAACCTGCCTAGTTCTATGCAAGTGAACCAATATTCTGAACAAGATGGTCGCCTGGCTTATAATGGCGGCCATCTTCCAGTCCATTTCCACTTCATTATCAACAATATATTACAATAGTAACGCAAAATAAGGGCATGACATTGGTCCAACGCTGATCCCTTAGTATGGTGACGCAACCGCACAACATGCTTATATGTGAAGCTGTCGCGATGGAGTCACGCGTTCTTCTACTCGTTTTATTGGCGATTCGCTACAAACCAACTATTTAGATTATTGAAACTCGGTTTATTTCTCTTGATCCATAATCTAAATTGCAGCATGAGCTTGTTTACCTGCGTAAAATAATAATGCTGTCATTTGGGAAGCAACAGACTTGTTTTCATTAATATTTTATGGCATTCTGTAGTAAGAGTTGGAAATAAAACTGATGAAACACGTATTTGTATCATAGGTGTTTAAATGAGACACTTATAGTGAGAATGTTTCACTTTACAAAGAAAAATAAGTTCCAAAATATGACATTTCCAAGCCGGGTAGGAATCAACCCGGAACTAATTTGCTGTCTCTGTGAGCCGGGGAGACAGTGTTTCTTGCGCACCAGAGGAGCCGCTCGCAGCTGTTGCTATGAGAACGGGTCCTTAGTGCTAAAGAGTATCCAAGGTGCAGCGTTGTCATGGTTACGAGGCCTGAGTGAGCCCCTGCAGCCCGTGTGGAACCGAAACGGTGGAAAGTGCGTCTGAGACCCGGAACGTGCGAGGTGAGACACCCCGGTGACCTCCACTCGCGGGGGAACATGGGAGAAAAAGTTTATTTTACCCATTTATGACTAGAACCGGCGGCCTGCTTGTGACTAAGCGTCTCAGACGTCTCACTTGTGAATATTGTGCATATTTCATACCTCCCAAGTGGCCCTATTTAGGCGGGGCAGTCCCTATTGTGGGTCCACATCCGTGTTTTCTCTCTTGATGGGTCTCTTTTTCGGGGTCCCTCCATATATTCAGGGTGGGGGTGTTCTTCGTATATTCAGGGTGTGTGAGTATCTTTTTAGGGGCTCCTCCATCTATTCAGAGTGTTCAGGTTTCGTTCTAGGGGCTCCTCCATGTATTCAGGGTGTGCATGTGTCTTTTTTTGGGTATACGGGTGTATAACAGAGCTGCATAACAATATAACTCCCAGCATTCGCTCTGTGTAAATTAGCTCTTGTTCAGAATCTCGTTTTTGTTTACAGATTTGGGCTCAATGGTTTGTGATGTCATCTAAAAAGTCTGGATATAGCCATTTCCATTGCTCACCCGCCAGGGATGGGACCTACTAAAAGGAATGACAGAATGGAATGACCATAGACTTTAACAGGCTAGTGGAACAGCCTTTAACAGGCTAGCCCATAGAGACTAACGGGACAGAGTGGAATGCCCATAGAGAATAATTGGACAGAGTGGAATGCCTGTAGAGAATATCGAGACAGCGTGGAATGCCCGTAGAGAATATCGAGACAGCGTGGAATGCCCGTAGAGAATAAAGGGACAGCGTGGAATGCCCATAGAGCATATGGGACAGAGTGGAATGCCCATAGAGCATATGGGACAGAGTGGAATGCCCGTAGAGCATATGGGACAGAGTGGAATGCCCGTAGAGCATATGGGACAGAGTGGAATGCCCGTAGAGCATATGGGACAGAGTGGAATGCCCGTAGAGCATATGGGACAGAGTGGAATGCCCGTAGAGAATAATTGGACTGAGTGGAATGCCCATAGAGAATAATTGGACAGAGTGGAATGCCCGTAGAGAATATCGAGACAGCGTGGAATGCCCGTAGAGAATATCGAGACAGCGTGGAATGCCCGTAGAGAATATCGAGACAGCGTGGAATGCCCGTAGAGAATAAAGGGACAGCGTGGAATGCCCATAGAGCATATGGGACAGAGTGGAATGCCCATAGAGCATATGGGACAGAGTGGAATGCCCGTAGAGCATATGGGACAGAGTGGAATGCCCGTAGAGCATATGGGACAGAGTGGAATGCCCGTAGAGCATATGGGACAGAGTGGAATGCCCGTAGAGCATATGGGACAGAGTGGAATGCCCGTAGAGAATAATTGGACTGAGTGGAATGCCCATAGAGAATAATTGGACAGAGTGGCATGGCATGCGGGACAGAGTGGAATGCTCATAGAGCATACGGGACAGAGTGGAATGCCCATAGAGCATACGGGACAGAGTGGAAAACACGTAGAGAATAACAGGACAGAGTGGAATGTCCATAGAGAATAACAGGACAGAGTGGAATGCTCGTAGAGAATAACAGGACAGAGTGGAATGCTCATAGAGAATAATTGGACAGAGTGGAATGCTCATAGAGAATAAATGGACAGAGTGGAATGCCCATAGAGCATATGGGACAGAGTGGAATGCCCATAGAGCATATGGGACAGAGTGGAATGCCCATAGAGCATATGGGACAGAGTGGAATGCCCATAGAGCATATGGGACAGAGTGGAATGCCCGTAGAGAATAACGGGACAGAGTGGAATGCTCGTAGAGAATAATTGGACAGAGTGGAATGCCCATAGAGAATAATTGGTACAGAGTGGCATGGCATGCGGGACAGAGTGGAATGCTCATAGAGCATACGGGACAGAGTGGAATGCTCATAGAGCATACGGGACAGAGTGGAATGCTCATAGAGCATACGGGACAGAGTGGAATGCTCATAGAGCATACGGGACAGAGTGGAATGCTCATAGAGCATACGGGACAGAGTGGAATGCTCATAGAGCATACGGGACAGAGTGGAATGCTCATAGAGCATACGGGACAGAGTGGAATGCTCATAGAGCATACGGGACAGAGTGGAATGCTCATAGAGCATACGGGACAGAGTGGAATGCTCATAGAGCATACGGGACAGAGTGGAATGTTCATAGAGCATACGTGACAGAGTGGAATGCCCATAGAGCATACGGGACAGAGTGGAATGTTCATAGAGCATATGGGACAGAGTGGAATGCCCATAGAGCATATGGGACAGAGTGGAATACACGTAGAGAATAACAGGACAGAGTGGAATGCTCATAGAGCATATGGGACAGAGTGGAATGCTCATAGAGCATATGGGACAGAGTGGAATGCTCATAGAGCATATGGGACAGAGTGGAATGCTCGTAGAGAATAACGGGACAGAGTGGATATAAATACATGGTATTTATATAGGTCTATGGTCAGCCCATTCCATATAATGATATGTTTGTAGAGACCTGTCTGGTCATAATGTGTGATCTCCTGACACTTTGGCTTGTTTCGTTGATACCCAGGTACCATCATGCTGCCGGACGAAGCAGAGTTCACTGAACTCCTTGCCAAAAAAGAGCAAGAATGGAAAGGCCTCCAGCAGCGGCAGGTCGTTTTTTTGGAAAGTGCCATCAAGGAAGCGAAACAGCGTCTCCAAGAAGAAAAAGAGAAATTTGACTGCTTGAAGAGAGATTTTACCCACAACCTCCGAGTGCTGGGGGAAAGGGACAGAGAACTGGAGCAATATGAAGTCATGTACAGCCGGCTGAAAGTCATCGAAAACGCAAAGCAGGGTGAAATCAGCGATCTGAAGGTGCAGGTCGAGAAGATCCGGCAAGGGCTGCAGAGGGAAAAGAAGAACTATGGCGAACTGCAAGGTCACTATCAACGAAAACTAAAGGAGCACCAGATCGAAATGGAAAGGGTGCACAGGTAGCTGTCACTATTACTGCAGCATATAATGGCATACTGTACAAATGGAGATATATGCATATCAAATTACAGAGCGCAGGCTGATGATTGTGCATAGGAAGTCAATGAAGACGCACAAGCTTCCTCCTTTTATCTTGGCATCTTTCTGGGGTTTAGATAAATGTTCCCATTATTTATGTTTTTTACAGAGTTGATGTTTGGCCTCTGTTCTGGCTTGGTCGGTTAATAGGGAGCCGCAAAATGGAAAAGTTGACCATGCAAAAAAAACCCTTAGTGCACGGATCAGTAATTTTGGCCTTCCAGATGTTTTGGAAGTACATTTCCCACGAGGCTCTGCAAACCTAATGAGCAGTTGAACAGTATGGGACAGGTGATGTATTTACAAAACATCTGGACGACCAAAGTTGCTGATCCCTGCCATAGTGGCTCATTATCACTGGTACTGTATTAGAGGCTGAGCTGAGCGCTATCGCTGGTGTCATCTCATGGAGTCCGTAGGGCACCATGTAAAGTTACCCTGCTTGAGCTTGTGCAAGCCAGGTCAGCGGAAGGACACTGAGAAGAATTTCTTCACAGTGTTCTTCTGCATACAACCAGTGGAGATGACAGATCGTGTTGTCCTCTGTATAATGGAACCAAAGGTAAGCAGTTGTTTTTTTTCTATTTTTAAGTGTTAAAGTGCCACTGTCATGTGCTAAATGTCACCCATGTGACGGCGCCTCTCCCTTTATTTAGAGCAGTGTTTTTTCGCCGACCTCCTATGATGTAAAATGTTTTAGATATTCCGTTTTTAAACCCCCCCCCCGACTCCCACGTGACTGGCATGCCGCAGTGAGGACAGGTGCGTAGAGAGTTGTCCTACAGGGCCGCCCTCTGTTCGCCGTCAGTGCTGCAATGTCTGCCTGTCACGATTTGAGTGACAGCCAGCTCAGCTCACTGACTGTACAGCGGACCATCCTACAGGACGGCTCTCTGCTCACGACACTCCCTCCCACTGGCAACAAGGTGCAGGCTCTGGGCAGAGTGGGGAAACTACAAAGTGGAATATCTCTGGCCTATATAAAGGGAGAGTTGCCCTGTCAAATGGGCAAAAGTCATTTAACCCATGACAGGTACTCTTTATCTTGGAATCACTCGTTTCTTTGCTGTTAGAAGCGATTTTAACGCTTCTTATACAAAATATAGCAAGTGTTAATTTGCAGTAAGCAAGTGTAACTGTCAAGCTGCTAGCAAAGTCTGAGACTCGAGCTGTTCATGTTAACGAGAGTGTCCTTAAGAATAAGGTGCCACTCGTTAACGCTTGGTCTCAAGGTCCTTCGTCTTTCAGTAGGGTTAGGGTTAGATGCCTGTTAACAGACCAACACCTAAATGCTGTCACATTCATACAGTATCAAGTTTTATCTTGTTTGTCTGTGTGCTGAGAGGTTTTCCTGTGTTTTGACAATGTTTTCCAGTGCTAAAACCATTGAGCTGGATCGACACAGGGAAGAGTACGAGAAAGTTAAACATCAGCTGGAGAGAAAGATCGAGGAGGTGCAGGGAGATCTGAGCTTACAGAAACAGGTAAGAAGGATGTGGGTTTAGCCACAAACATTTGCTTGTCGATCATTTGCGTCCGTTTAGACGTCTGTGCACACTACAACACTATAGGACATGGGTCTGCACACTTGGCCATCCAGCTTCAATTTGGGACTACATTTCCCAAGAGGCTCATCCAATCTAATGAGCACTTGAACTTCATGGGAGATTAACTTTCAAAGCATCTGGAGGGCCAAGGATGATGGCCCATGCAGTAGGACAATCCTCCTATATGAAGATGTCTTCAAGCCGATGGGCTGCAGGCAGATGCGCTGATGTTAAATCCAGCATGTTGGAGTCACATAGTAGTATGTCCTACTTTTGAGGGTATTTTCCCCCTGAGGGCCACACATATTTAAAGCACACCTGTCATATTTGCCATCTTGGGGATTGCACATCAGATTGTTGTGCCAGTGCTATCAGAGCGGCCAATGTTTACCTATGACAGATGATGGAGGCACCCAGCAGGTGAGTATGACAGGTGGCCTTTCTGTACTTTTTTTTTTTTTTGCCTCACTTGGCAGGTTAAATCCCTGGCTGGAATGCCAGAAGGACATCATGTATCATGTCTTTTTAATATGTCATGTGCGACGCACGGATGCATCCAATGCATTGGTAGATATCGCGCACTGATTGCAAATATATGTGGTTGTTGACCGAAGTGGGAAAGCGCTAGATCGCGGAAGACCCAGCAAAGCTCCCAGAGTGCGGGATGCAGGGGGAAGAATGCAAACTTAACCTACAGTAGTTATAGCCGTCGTAATGCAAGAAAACACACACAATAAAACATATATCATAAAATACTCATCTGTTCCCCTTGAAGAGCAGCAAAGAAATAGGAACTTGGAGAAGACTTGTATATGGGAGTTTGGTATTGGTGGATACCTGAGGACGTTGTCCCCTGGTATTACTATGCAGTTTTTTACATTCCTAAATTGTTTATTTTGCTGCTGTGGGGAATAGAATAAAGCAATATATGCAAAATACTCAGCTCTGAGACTATAATAAAATGTGTAATTTCTGTCATTAAAAATAGGAAAATTCTGCAATTGGGGTTTTTTGTCCATGGCATCCTCAGCTGGTGCAATGGATTGGAGATGGTAGAACCCAAAAAAAAAAATCATAGTTCCTTGCACATATAGAAGTGATCCTGCATTATCAAAGACAGTGGGAAACTTTTTAATGTACATTTTAATTTACAGGAAACCTTTGCATAATTTCTATAATGCTCATACTTTGACAAATCACATATCTTCCGCTGTGGTTAAAGTGCAAGGAATAGACAAAACACTTTTTAAAGAGGAACTAGTTTTATCTCACGGTGACCGCTCATGTTTTGACCATCCAAATATGTGCTGCAAGTTATTTACTGGACAGAAAAAATAAGTGCTAGTAGTGAATCAACGTACTTGCGCAGCAAATCTGCGTGCCAATACAGACACATGACGCTCTGGGCACACATGGTCATGGTCAGAATTTTCCTATTTTTAATGACAGAAATTACACATTTTATTATAGTCTCAGAGCTGAGTATTTTGCATATATTGCTTTATTCTATTCCCCACAGCAGCAAAATAAACAATTTAGGAATGTAAAAAACTGCATAGTAATGACCTGTGAATGTACATGTTCTGTTCAATAAACACATGAAAACATATAATGTTTGTGTTGTATTGTTTTAAGCAGACTGTGTTTTTCAAATTGTTGTGACTTAGATGAAGATCAGAGCACATTTTATGACCAATTCATGCAAAACTCCACGTAATCCCAAAGGGTTCACATACTTTTTCTTGTCACTGTATATATATATAATAGGATGTTTAGCCACATTTCTAATGTTGTTGATAATGGGAGGATCTCCTCACCTTAAAGCGCCTGCACAGCAGTAGTTAAAGGGACACTCCAATCTAACTCTTGCAGTGCTAATACAAAATGACGTGTGCTTGGAGTGACAATAGTAAATGCATTTTCCCCTAGAGGGATATTTATATATGTATTTACTTAGTGTTGATAGAAGTCACTGTATGGTCTTGATTACCTTTCTAAATAGCCCTTATAATTTTTCATGGTCTCCGTTAAAAGCACAAATTCCCTGATGGAAATCTGTGAGGAAGCAGTCTTTTTATAAGCCGACGAGACCCCATCTGAATGGCACAGCACTCCTGTACTGGTTTTAATTGGCAACAGTGATCCTGCGCCTCAATAATTCACAGCATTACTGCCACGTTCCCACTGGGCCCTCCCCTGTGCCACCCGGGTGAGCAAGCAGATTTCTGGGCTCAGCCTGGTACTGCCAGTCATTTTTTCTTTGTTGCTGCAGTGTTATTTAAGAACCTTACAAATATCCTATATAAATGATACATACACCAAGCAGCTACAAGAGGTCTCGAGGAAACCCCCTTTGAGGACTATTTAATAATATTTCCATACAAGTTATGATTTGAGAGACTGATTAAAAATAAACAACATATATACAATGTCTGGCCAAAAAAAAAAAAAGTCACACACTACTATTTCATTGGGCCACTTTTTGTTGTGATTGCGGCACGCATATGCGGTGGCACCATTTCAATAAGCTCACGCGATGTCACAGCCGTTATTTCCGTTCCGATTCTCATTAATTTTTGGCCAAGCTCTTGTATTGATGATGGGAGAGGAGCGGCGTAAAGTCTTCTCCAGCACATTATCCCAAAGATTCTCAATGGGGTTAAGGTCTGGACTGTGTGGTGGCCAATCCATGTGTGAAAATGATGTCTCGTGCTCCCTGAACCACTCTTGCACAATCTGAGCCCGGTGAATCCTGGCATCTGGACTGACACAAAAAAAAATTGTCATCTGCGCTCACCCCTGAAGCTCCATGTGAAACAAAACACAATCAGAGGTTTTAGTTTACTTGAATGGCCATTAAAGTGTAAGTTCACCTGCCATGTCACGGCACCTCTGGTCAGGTGGGTCCTACCTAATGAAACCAAGAGCTGCTTTCTAAGCAACCGTATATCCTCACGCTGCTTCTCTGTCATGAGAGAGACCCACCTGTCTGTCTCATGACTGATATGCAGCATGAGCATATGTGGTTGCTTAGAAAGCAGCTCTTGCCAATCCCATATTGTCAGGTACCAACGTGTCATATCCAGGGATTAACCCTGTTTTTAAAGAATCAACGTTTCAACCGCACTTTAAAGTTTTCAACCAATGTTTTCAACAATGAAGCTGGATCACTGGCGACTCTCTCAAACCTGTTTAATTCCTAAACGAGTCTTTCTTTTTTTAAAACTCTATGGGCCCTATAACATGCTTCACGCAAAAACGCACGCGCAACGCGTGAATTTTTTTGTGCGAAGCGTTAACACGCGTAAATCAACGCTGGTATTACAATCTTCGCGCATTTTTTTCATCGTCAAAAAATAACGCGCGTAAAAGGGATGCGCACAAACGCTAACGCAGCAACGTTGCGCGCAGAAATCGGTGTGCGGAACATTTTTTTCACACGCGATTCAGCCAATCAGAATTATGAACCACATTTGTCTAATGTTAAGTTTTTGCGCCTCTCAAAGCCAATCTGCGTATATATGCTGCATCAATAAAAAATGCACACACAACTTCTCCATTTTATTGGTTTGGGTATGTGTAGAATGTGTAACTATACTTTGCTGCGTATTTTTTTTTGGGCTGGTGTATTTGGTTTCGGCCAGGTTGATAGAATTTGCCATTAACACCAGCTTTTAGGAGTTGCTAAAATTATGCGCGCAAAGGCTGTGCGTTACAAACTGCGCATAGATTGTAATACCATCCGCGTACCAGCGCACAAACGCATTTGCGCTCACAATGTTAAGTATAGGACACGCGAAGTACAGTAAGATCGCGCAGGTTCACCCGCGGTAGACGTATACGCGCTTTTGTTGCGCTTACATTGTAATACGACGTTCAGTGCAAAGGGTTTAGCCCCTCGCGTTAATGCGTTTTTGCGTACGTGCTGACGTTTGTGCGAAGATTGTAATAGGGCCCAATAAGTATCCTGGAGCGTTGGCCTTTCCTTCTGTATCTGTGGATGGGTAAAGCTCTGCTCGTGTGCAGGGGTATATGGTGACATATATATTTGTTGCTGAATATCAACTTAACTACTCGTGCGTCATACCGCGCACTTGAGGAAGGAGTCAAGGCGGTGTTCATGAAAGCGGCCTTACTACGGTGCTGTGATTTACAGCCACGCTCATTGACTGGGCCTCACCACGCTGTAAATTTATGTGGACGTGCGGGAGGTCCGGTCCTATTTCCACACTCTGCCATTCCAGCAAGATCTGAATCCTCATCCAAACTCCAGCTGTAAGAAGCGTTAAAGCTAAATGCAAAACAGAACAAAGACGCTCCCTGTGCACTCTTAAAATCTCTAGCGGATTCCGGAAGGGACCGTCTAATGATTCTCATAGAAAACCTTAATAAAGCATGTCTGGTTAAAGGAACCTATTTTCTGCCGGCAAGGAATTATTCCGATTTCTTGTGTTTGCCCTATCTGGGCTTATTACGTCTTCTATTAAAAAGAGGTAGAATGTCAGTTTCAATCCGGCCAGGGACATCACACGGCAGAAAGCAGGGATCACGGGGATATTTATTATTATTATTATTATCCTTTATTTATATAGCGCCACATATTCCGCGGCGCTTTGCAAGATCAGTGTACGTGGAGTTGTTGCATTAGAATATACCACACATGATGACCTGATTCAGGGGAACCCTGTTCCCAAGGGAATTTATTTATTTTATTTTATGAGATGTACAAGTATTTTGTGCAGTAGGTGTGTTGCCCAATGACACTATGCTGGCTATTTGGTGCTAACAACGGAGGAGAGTACCGCATAGAGCAGTGATTGGTGAACCTTGGCATCCCAGGTGTTTCTGAACTACATGTCCTGCGATGCTCTGCCAGCCTTAAGGCCCCGTTCACACTGTGCGATTTATCGCGCGGATTTTGACGAGAAATCGCGTCAAAATCCGCGCGATGTCGCGCTATGTAGCATCTCCAATGCATTTCAATGGAGCTGTTCACATCTTGCCGCACGACGTCGTGTGTCGCATGTCGCTGGTACATGACTCTTTTTTTGCAATTTGCGTTTTGCGATTTCCATCGGTGGTGTTTTGCAAAATCATCGCGCAACGTCGTGAATATGAAAATCGCACGGAAAAACGCACGATTTTCAAATCTCACAGTGTGAACGGGGCTTAAGCCTGACTAAGCATCATGAGACCTGTAGTTCTGAAACATCTGGGATGCCAAGGTTCGCCATCACTGAAATAGAGGCCTGAAACATTGTTCCAGGAATATTCCCTGATTTGACTGTTTGGTGCTGTTGCAGCTGAAAGTGTACTCACCTTTTTACCACTCCCCCCCCCCCCCCCCCAAAATAAAACTTCAGTTGACTGAATAGTCCGGAGTCCTGACCATTGATAAAATCAGAGAGAGATAATGAGGTCAGGGTGAGGTGTTTTTTTCGGTTTCTCACTATGTCTTTTGAGATGGGGGGGAAAAACCCTCAAAGGTAATGATAAGAGCTGTTCAATGAGCAGGGGGAATGTTTTAATACTCCTGCTGTTCTCTTTTTATTTTACGAAAATCTTCTTGGAATCTGAGTTTTTGTTTCCCCAAAAAACTCATTATAAATTTACTAATATAGTATATTAGTTAGCTGCAGCCCTAATTTATATTAAACTAACGACAATTTTCATAATCGATTAGTCGGCTGATTATTTTTTTGATTCATCGGATAAAAGAAAAACATACGCAAATTGCATATTTTTCACAAATAAGATAAACCAGCACATGGTCACACTGATGGATTGATGCTGTGAGCGTAGCTCGAGCCCATGTCTGCTTTCTCCCCAAACGAATGCTGCGACTAGCGCTCAGATAGACATGATGATGTCAGTCCGAAATCAGGGTAAGGCACCACTTTAGCTTATTAGTGTCCCTTTTACAATAATTTCATGAACAAACTCAGCGGGAGGAGGGTCTGGAGGTGGAAGGGAGCGAGTTTGGGCAAGGGACTTTACCCGAGTATGAGAGGGAGTGGGCTTGGGATAAAGACTGGACCTGTGTGTGGGAAGGGACTGGAGCAAAGGGCGAGAATGGCAACGCCAGACCAAAAAGGGGTGGCAGGCAGGTTGGGGTGGTGGCACAGGACGAAGCAGAATCTGAGATTATAACGTTTAACACAGTCTGACTGTAAACCGTGTGTGCTGTACACAAAATCGATCAATCGACAGCCGATTAATCGATTTAATGAAAATAGTTGTCAACTATTCTCATTATCAATTAGTTGTTGATTAATCGATTAGTTGTTTCAGCCCTAAAATAAATACAAATGTACATTTATATTTTAAAATATATATATTATAGATTACAGGTTGAGTATCCACCCCCCCCCCCTCCGAAATACTCAGGGCCAGAAGTGTTTAGGATTTCCGATCTTCTGTTTGTTTATATATACATGTAATAATGAGATGTCTTTGTGATGGGACCAAGTCTAAACACAACATTCATTTATGCTTCATTTACACATTATAACATAGCCTTAGGGACATTTTATACAGTATTATTTTTAAATATTTTCTCTCTGGTCAGATGGGGCGGAATCTTCAACTCTAAGGGCAATATTTCAATGTTGGTGCTAACTTAACCAGAGCTGTTGTAAACTTAACAACTCCATAGACTATAATGGCTCTGGTAAATTTACAACCGCTCTGGGTAAGTTGGCACCAACTCAACTATGGAATAGAGCCTGTTGTGTCATGTCAGTGGTCAAAATAATAGATATATACAATATATAGCTGGGAGTACAATCTATAAAAACCACACAAATATCATGGTGTCGCAATTAGCAACAATTAATCCATATAGCCTCGTGGAAACGCACTCACAGGATACAAGATATTTTCAGGCACGTAAAAGTATCTTTGCGTTCAATGTTACCGCTTCACTATATGGATTAATTGTTGCTAATTGCGACACCATGATATTTGTGTGGTTTTTATAGATTGTACTCCCAGCTATATATTTTATATCTCTGTGACTCTACTGTGACGCCAATAGGAAGAGACGTCGGCGGGAAGGACAAAAGTCCTGTATATTATTTTTATATTAAGCCCAGGGTGACATCACGTTTTTTTTTGTGGTGAACAAAATAATGCTGTGTTTTGGAACATTACATAGTTCCGAATTCTTGATGAGGGATACTATATAATCATATATAATGTAATGAAGTATGACCAGGAATTAATTATTGTGGCATACTCCTTTCCACAGATGGTTTTCAGTAGGTCATGATGCCTCCTGCCACATCCCATTTGCAATGCTGTGGGGCCGCTGGGATATTTCTGCCCACACAGGTTGGTCGAAGGAGGAAAGGCCCCTCTCCACGATCAACCCCTCTGCTATGAATACGCTGCACGTTCTATAGAGATGATGGGGACTTTGCTTCAGGGTCTTCTTTTCTGTGCATGCTCCACCACTTGCTTGGTTTCCTTCTGGTGCGGCTTCATCTCGACATTAGTGGTTTTTATATATATATTTTTTAAAATTAACAGCTGTTGCTATAGGTTTTTAATTACTGGATTATCGTTAGTGTTTTATTCTCTCGCCATTGACAGCTGTGTGCTAATAATTCCTCCCTGCTGCAACGTATTGATCTCGGATCACTCGCCCCACCACCTCCTCCTCTCCTCTTTGCCCCTTTGGAAGGTCGATAAATCAGCCTCTATGTAAGGCAGCGCAGCTCCAGCTGCTCCTGATCCGTTTGTCAATTTGGTAACCTGTCCGCAGGGACCCGGCTGCAAAGCAAGTGCAAATGTGTAAGGAATCTAGACTATATGGGACAGGTCCAAGAATAACGAAGCCTTTCCCAACCTGCAGGCTTCATCAAAAGGTCAGCTATATCGGTGTCACATTTGGCACCTAGGCCCGGGCCAATTTTTAATTTTTTTTCCCGTATCACGTCTCTTTGCCTTTGTGCCCTTTAAATGTCTTCTGCAACTGAAGCAGGGGATGACAAGAATTCATTCTGGAAGGGTCAGAGGTCGCAGATGATGTGGAGGACAGTTGGGGGCATTCTTCGTGGACCACTTCTATTTTGGTCTTCCTGACGCACCATGACCCTGAAGCTATGTTCATTTGCATTGGACTGTGACCATAACAGCCAGCACACCCTGATTACGCACAGGGTGAGCTGGCACATCTGGCTGGCTAGCGATGGCATCCACAGCCCTGGTTGCTGTATTATATTATATGCTATAATTTGTTAAACAATGTTTTTGAGGCACTGCAACAGTCAGGGAGAGCTCTGGGGTCACGGCATTACAGGGCTAGGATTCAGGTGGTTACAGTTACTGGAGATCCCTGCAGATACAAGGTGTTACTGTAATTGCCATATGTAGGTCTGGGTCAATCAAAATCGAGATACGGGAGCAGGTCTCCAGGCTTCCTTGTTGTGGGCTTGCAGCTACATGTTGTGCCCTTCTGGAAGCCACTGAACCTGCCCCTCCCCCCCATGCAACTCTGTACAACCGGTAACTGCAAGCAGGGAGAGCAGTGGCATCATTTGTCTCTTATACAGCAGGTGCACTGAGCCGACACATGCCAGGAACCCCTAACATTACGCTCTGTAGGTGGTGGGGTGTTAAAGGATTATAGGGGGTGTTTTCCTGGTCTGTTCGTGTGAGTTAGGGTCTTTTGGGGGATGTTGGAGTTTGTGGGTGAGTCTCGGGGTCTTTGTTTTCTTCCGTCCATCACTGTCTGGATTGCCAGTGACTGTGTGTCTCTGCATCTGTCAGTGTCTGTCTGTTTGCTTCTGTCACTGTGTCTTTCAGTGGTTTTCCAGTGACTATGTGTGTCTCTGCATCTGTCAGCGTCTTTGTTTCTGCGTGGCCCTGCCCGTTTCTTTGTCAATCTATGTCATTGTTTATGTCAGCATCTTTGCCACTGTCTCGTGCATGTCTGTTAGCAGCTCTCTGTGTATGTCTGTCACTGTCTGTGTCTTTCAGTGACTATGTATGCCTCTGCATCTGTCAGTGTCTTTGTCTGTTTGCTTCGTCACTGTCTGTGTCTTTCAGTGGTTTTCCAGTGATTATGTGTTTCTCTGCATCTGTCAGTGTCTTTGTCTGTTTGCTTCGTCACTGTCTGTGTCTTTCAGTGGTTTTCCAGTGATTATGTGTTTCTCTGCATCTGTCAGTGTCTTTGTCTTTTTGCTTCCATAACTGTCTGTGTCTTTCAGTGGTTTCCCTGGCCCTGTGGTGCTTGCTGAATATACCGCAGGGTCGCCGAAATGGGATCGCCAAATCGCACTGAATTGAAGAGAACGAAAAGTCACCGAACATGCGGTGACTTTTCGATTCTCTTTGAATAACCCTGTAAAAGTTTCTGCCGTATTTATAAAAGTGTAAGAAGAAAAAAAAATGTCATCTGCGCTCATTTCTATATATTTCCATGTGCAACAAAACACTGTCAGAGGTTTTAGTTTGCTTAAATGGCCATTGAAGCGTAAGCTCGCTCGCCCCATCAAGGCACCTCTCGGTAGAGTGACTCCCTAACCAATGACCAAAAGCCGCTGCTCTGAGCAGCTGCACGCCCTCTTGCTGCTTTTTTATACCCAATGGGGGAAGGTGCACATATAGGGCTCGTATTAAAGCAACACTGGTGTAATTAATGCAACACTAATATAATTAGGAACAACCCCGGGGCTCACTAAGCCCACCTGGACCAGGAAGTTATACACAAGCTAATAGTTACAAAAAATCCATGTTAGTAAGGGCCGGGGTAAACCGTATTCATTTGGACTATATAAATAATTAACGTGTAGATAGAAAAGCAGTATATGAATTCATTTCCTTTAATCCAAGCGGCGACACGGTCTCTAGTGTGAAAATCCAAAACAAAGGATTCACGTTTGAGCAGTTCGGTTGCTCGGTCCCGTCCCCTATTAAGGGATGGACTTTTTGCCGTGAGAAAGTTACTTTTATGTAACGAAACGCGTCGACGTTTATGTCCTATTAAATTTGATTTTAATACTTTTATTTAGTCCAGCCTATTTGTTGCATCCTGCATCCTATATGGTGTTCAGCGATTCCGAAAGCTGATTTACCAGTGGTTTCCAGCTATACCACAGGTCTACAGGTGGATTACAGCGGCTGAGTATATTGATTGATGTGTCCTTATTGCATTTACAGTATATCCTGTGAGCATGCCGTGTGAACAGAGGTTTCTGTATCATTTATATATGCAGTTCTGCCCTATGTCTTTTTTTCATTTGTCTTACAGTGAGACTCCTTACATTCTTATTTATGCTCTTTTGGAGTTAGGCCCCCTCTCATGGGATCTGCAGTTGGGTCTATTTTTTATTTTATTTTATTTTTTCATTGGGAACACGCGTTTCTGAGCCTTTCTTGGCCCCAGGAGCTCACACAGCAGCGACCATGCGTCATCACCTGGGATAACTGCTACACGCTGCCATCTTTGCCCCTGTCTCCGGATTTGGACGCTTTTTGATTGTGACACTATAGGGGCCCGATCTATCAAACGGTACCCCAAATTGCTGCTGCTCCCCTGAAATCTCCCCAAACAAGGACCCTTGCTCTGTATGGCTGCAGTTACAGTTATTTATAAGGCGCCACCAAGTTCCGTAGCGCTGTACAATGGGAGAGACAGAATAACAAATATACATACAAATTAAACACCTAGAACAGTAGGAGAGAGGACCCCGCTCAAGAGTTTACAATCTGAGGAGGACCTGTTGAAGACCAGGGTGAACGGCGGTGCCGGGATGTCTGGGTGGGCTGGGATGTTAACTGTTGTTATCTGATTCTGTACAAAATAAAATGAGGCCATGTAAAATGGCCAGAGAGTCTGCTTAGTGGCCGAATATGACCACTGTCGTCTGCTTTATTGGGAGAAATTAAGGACTGACATTGATTCAGCGCTGCTTGCTGAGGGAAGAATCCAGGGACTGGAGGAGGAAAACTGATATGACGGCCGAGGGAAATTATTTGACCCGGGCTCTCGTAACATTATCTTTCTTTATATTCTATTGGTATTTTTTGGAAGCTGCATTGCTAATAATCTCATTATGATCACTACAAATCCCATAAGCAGGAGATCTGAACATTTTACCATCTGTCTGCAGCACATTTACTGTATGTGACACAAAGGCCATTTCTGCCTGTATGTTATGCTAATATATTTTTACTACAAAGCACTTTGCAGCGAAGGGGTTATTATACAGGTTACAGAACATTCAGACATAATGGACCAGATGCAGTAACGGCTTGTGGATCCTACGTGTAGACACTGAGTCACTCATCATGGTGTTTGGAAACGGCTCAGAATTGGGGTTCTCACTGTCTTTGGTATAACAGAAATTACACTGATAGGAAGAATGTGGTCAGAGATGTACATTTTGTAGGCTAAAAAGCCTTGGGGAAAAAAAATCTCTATATATATATATAAAAGTGAGGAATTGGAGACCTCATTTGCATGTCCTACCCAGAGTTCCTTGCTTCACTGCACTGTGGGCAAGCAGTTCTCTGAATTGCTGGGATGTGTAAATGTCTTCTATAATTATCTAATAATATATACGCACACACAGCTCCCGACAAGTTTATATGGGATAT
Organism: Leptobrachium leishanense; assembly: GCA_009667805.1. Taxonomy (NCBI): domain Eukaryota; kingdom Metazoa; phylum Chordata; class Amphibia; order Anura; family Megophryidae; genus Leptobrachium; species Leptobrachium leishanense. The sequence continues at coordinate 85,524,376 of CM019074.1, forward strand.
CCATTTGATTGATTAGTTAATAAAACCCTTGATTTAGAGTGTAAGCTCATCTGGTCAGGGCCCTCTACACCTCTTGTCTCTGTCTGATTGTAATTGTGTTTGTTTTAATCCCCTTTTTGTTGTATGGCACTGTAATAGTTCATGCTGTTAAATGATGTTGATAATAACGTGTATATATACGTGTATATTTTATTATTATTTTTCTTCCCTTTGCTCTTTTAATTTTTATGCTTTTTTTTTTTTAAATACTTTGACAGATTAATAGATGTATTAACATGTTTTAATACAGGAGATGATGCTGGATTTTGAATCCGAGATGAAGAAACGAGAGCACGAATTCCGCCTGCAGCTGGACGAACTGAGCACACTGGTTTTATCTCACGAGCTCAAGGTATGGAGTGTTTCGTTGACAGTGACCCTCATTTGGCTGTGGAAGCAGAGCCGTGTCCTCTTTTTTTCAGTCCATGTCAAGAGGTCGTTAACAACTCTCCAGGAATAGTTTGCTCCGGGTCTCCTGCTCCGACACTCGAGTCACATATCACTTCATATCAATCAGATTTCAGTCCCAACCCCAAAATATTGCGTGCAAATATTCCAACATCTGAATATATCCAAAACCCTTCCAGTCCAATGCATTTCCGATAAGGAATACTCAACGTGTAATGATTTTTGTACACGACTGAATTTCTTAGGATGTTGTAACGTGTTTTATTATTTATGATACCTCGGATGGGTTAGGAACATCCCCCTATTTCTATCTCGGTGGTGGTCTCTCCTTGTAGCTTTCTTATTTCTCGTTTATTATTTCTGGCTCAGAGCTCTCTCTACGTTTCCGTATAATGTTGTCTGTGTTAACCCCACGCAGCGAGCGATCTATTCAGTAAAGATGTTGCATAATAATTTAGACGGCATTTACCTGGTGGCTGAATTCGGCCTGTACATGCCTTTGAGACTCGTGTTGGTGTTCTAGTATTTTGGAACATGTGGATCTCATTTTATTTATGTTGAAGGTAAAGCTATTGAATAAAGAGATTACCGTCCTTCGGGAAATGGAGATGAAAGCCAACGAGACACTACAGGGAGTGGAGTCGGCCAACCAGACCTTGCAGGAGGCCTTGAAGCAGAAGGACTTTGAAATCCAGGATCTCTCCACTATAAAAGATGCAAGGTTTGTGGAGTCCTGCCGGAAATGATACTTATTATCTGTGGTCCAGCTACATATAATTAATGGAGGGAGCAGAACCTGGACTTTCATTTAGGGTTATCATGGAGTGGGTGTTGAACCTGCTTCAATGGACAGTAGTATAACCCAAAGCACTGATAGCTGAGCTTGGCGCCTCAGATGTTTCACAACCTTAAAGGGACACTTGATGCATGTTATTTGCACTCAATGTTATTTGAATGGTGACACTGTCTTGAGCTCCCTTCACCATCATTCCCCTCTGGTGGGAGTGTCCCTGGAGGGCAGATTCAGGCTAGGGTCAGACTAACGCATTTTTCACGTTGTCCGTGAAAATGTGCGTTCGAAGAATGGACGTATTTTTTCACGGAATACGCAATAGCGGTCATACTATGCGCAGTTTCATCCGTGATTTTGTACGGATCATCAATAAAACACTTCTTGCGTCTGGACGTTATGTAGGCCGGACATTAGCAGCGTCTGATGTCTCCTAATCACGCACACACGCCGCTAGCGGACGCAGCGCACTCTGTACGTCAGTACTAGTGGTTTAACGTTCTCGAAAAAATGCGTTCATTTTCCACTTGCGTTGCGCAGCCGGACTTTTGTGCAACCGTACTTCGTATATTGGCCGTCATTGCCCGGCATCTGCTGCTAGTGCGGCCGTGATTAAGTGCGCCAGAACGCGCGTTCGCACTGCCTCAGTCTGACCCTAGCCTCAGCTGTCCGAGCACAGAGGGCTTGGTCCTTTTTGAGATCCTGGTCCCACCTATGGCTCTCAATGCCTTCCGGCATTGCGAGACATTGGATAGGCTGACCCCCCTCCCATGTGGTCAGGTGACCTGCTGCTGGTGGGAGACCTCATATAATACAGGTGTATTTTTTTTTAAAGGATGCTTAGGGGTTAAAATGAGTGGGGGAGTGTAGGTAGTCATGAGTGTTAATATTTAACCCCTCAGTCCCCCTCCGTCCCGTTTTAACCCTACGGTATTCTTTTTTTTTTTTTTTTTTTATTTTTAATTCTTTATTTAGAGAATTATACATAACAAGAAATTCACAAAATCAAACGTAGAAAAAGACAGCCGTCTAGGGCTGGCCAAACTAACTACGGTCAGCCAGTCAGATAATGTAAGATGCTAGTAGTAACAGGTCAATAAGGGAATAATAAAAACAAAAAGCAAGAAGTCCCAACCTCAGTGAAGGAAGAAAACACAAAAGAAACACATAAGCATGTAGGACTATCAACGTAAATGCCATAAATTGTCCTGATAAATTATACTCAGAGCTTATCTATAGACCAGTGACACGTAAACAGAGAAGAAAAAAGCTGGGGGGGGGGTAAACAATATCGCTCAGGTCTCAGTCTGGCTGAAGTTCCGGAGGGTCCGGCGAGATGCCCGCCGCTTCAAGGTCGGACCAGGCGGTTTCAGGATCAGTGATGGTGTAGGGGACATTATTATGTGTCACCACCAATGCTCCCGCCAAGCCCCACCGATAACGGATCCCCCTCCGACGAAGAACCGCAGTCACAGGACGGAACCGCCTGCGAGCAAGCAGAGTCTGGAATGGAAGGTCGTGATACAAAGCCAACGTGGAGCCCTCAAATTTCACTGGATCTCTTGCGCCAGGAGCAGACATAAGCTTGACCTTAAATGCTACGTCACGAAAGGCCACCACGACATCACGGGGTGTCCCCTTCGAAAGCGCCGCAGGTTTCCGAACCCTGAATACCGATCCGATCACATCTGGCTTGTCAGGAGGGAGTCCCGCCATCCGAAGGGTCAAACTACGGTATTCTTTAAGACTCGCTAAACAGTTCTGAAAAACCTGAGCGTCCCATGTTTTCCAGCTCTAGCTCTAAACATTCACGTGTCCAGGTGTAGGGTCTGGGCATTTGGGATGAAGATGCTTCCAAAGTGCCATATGCTAATCATTATTAATCAGCTGGACATTCCTATTGTTTCCATGGTGATTTTTAGAAAAGCTTGTTCTTGCAGTGTGAATGCTTTAGCTTTAGAAAATTGACGAGCCCAGTGTCTTTGTATATAACATCGACGCTGTATAAAAGATAGTCAGCATGTATGTTAGTGCTATAGTAATACTGTATTAAAAATGAGCAGAAATAAATTTTGCTTCTCAAAATATTTGTTTTTGTGGTTCCTCTATCAATTCTTTGCATCATGCATTTAATTTGAGTATTTGAAAATATGTGTGTGTTTGTTGGGGGGGAGTGGCGATGTGGAGACCTGTGAAAATCCACCTGTGTAGATAGCCGGATGCAGAAGTGTTACACACAATAAAACGATCATAAAAGTAAAATGCAGATGTAACTACTGCAATAAAAAAATATAAGTAAAATACTATAATATTGTAGATCTTGCACCAAGGCGCTAAATAAGAGGCTCACGGGATAAGAATAGAAAAGGCTTATCTGAAAGCCAGAGGGGAGAACCTCGTCTGAATTCCTGAAGGTCTCCCAGCTGCAGGCAGGGTAAATGCCAGCGTAATGTATGTCGGTGGAAACATGTCTATATGCCATCTATTGCTATTATCTATGATAAAATAAGCATTAAAAAAAATTATATATATTAATATTTTCATATACCTTTAGCAGGTTGTTCCAACTTGTATAGAAGAGTCCGCAGACTTCTCCCTCTTGACATAAATGCATTTGCTTCACTTACCAGCTAGGTTCCTGCTTGAGATTCTGATTCTGCCAGACACTTCTATACGTGCTGTGTTCTTTCTGAGTCGTTTCTGGTTTAGTTTTCATCAGCTGGTAAGTGAAGCGCATACATTAAGTTTCAGAGGAAGAAATGTGCTGACTCTTTCTTATTAATAGGAATCACTCATTAAGGTAGGACATCTGTGACGGGTTGGTATAAGTCTGAAATGTAACCAGTGGCTTCCATGACGGCAGTATCTGCTCATGGCAATCTTCTTCTTGGTCCTAGCGAGGGTCATGGAGGTCTCTGAAAAATGTTTCTTGGAAGCTGTATTTCAGAGGATCCTGGTTCCATGGCGACATCTACTGGACATATATATTCACCCTGTGACACAACAGGCACTATTCGATGGTTGGTGCTAATGTATCCAACTTGATATGTAACCGTTAGCGCTAGGATAAGCAAGTTTAACATCTGGCGTGACGCTAAACTGTGGTGAAAAGATTTTGTGCATCGCAACTTGTGCGACTTACTGTACTTAAGTGTCGCCTATACCAAACATGAGGAGCGCAATGTGAGGCATTACAGATTGCTGGCACAATTTACTGTGGGGACGTAAAATGAAAAAATGTAATCCCCTTCTAAAAGCTGGTGCTATATGATTCTCAAAATGCTAAATAATTTAACACACTGTAACCCCCCCCCCCTCCTAAAAATCCCATACCCACCTCTCATCCTGCAGCGAAAAGTGTGGCGCGATCCACAACTTCTTCTCCGCGGGAGCAGAGTGAGACTGGGAACAAATAGTTCCTAGTCTCCATCTGCGACCACTTCACAGTTCTGTGCGATCTGGCGGCCCGGAAGCGCGATCCTCCATGGAGTCCTACGGACTCCAGCAGCTGATACTCGCGGTGGAGCATAAGCGCTACTGCGGGTGTCAGCGAGGTTAGCGCTGTGTTCCGCGGCGACGTGCTGAGACAGAGCCTTGCCCAGAAAACAACGTTATCATGGAGACTGCAAAGGAAAATCTGCAAGCACACTTTATCCTGCTTACCGTCTCCATGTTGACGTCAAGAATGGATTATAGCCCAACATGTGTAGCATGCATGACTGCTTGTTAATTATTGCCATGACACCAGCGCTGCTTCAGAATAGCCGCCTGTCGGTATTCATAAATCAGCAAAGTGCAGCATTACTTTATATTTGATGCAGCACTAAATGATCCTCCAACTTCGCCCCTCGGCCGCGCCATGACATTTTCTCTGCTTGAAAATCAGGGCACAAACACAAGCTTGCAAAATTTTAAGGATTCCTAGCAAATCCTGGATAGCAAACTCTGGTCACCCAGATGCTTATTGCAGTAAATGGCCTGAGAATCAAGGGAGTCGTAGTTCGGAAACTTCTGAGGGGGCAGAGATTGGGATCCCTGGTTTAAATGGTCGTCGGTCATTCTAAATCAAGATATTTCTGATCAGGATGCAAAGCGATTGAGGTGGCTCAGTGCATTTCTTATAGGGTGAGCTAAATGCTCTACACACTAGAGTAGAAAGCTCAGAGGAGACAAATGTAAATGTTTTATTGAAAGTAACTTTCATATTGAGATATAGAGGAAACAAATAAAATGTGGCACCGTTTAAAGGGATATTCTAATTATTGAACCTTTGCTTTGCTTCAGTGTATTACAATAAGCCTGTTCCTCATTTCCATCCTTTTTTTTATTTCCTACCTTTAGCAATACAGGAAAAGCTTGCTAAACGTAGGAAATAAATACTGGAAACAAATTAGGAAAATGCTTGCTGAATTGATTTTTGCAACGTTCAAATCCAGCTAGAATGTCTTTTTAGAACTGCTAGAGATTGCTTGTGACAGATTGCGTTTAAGATCACATCAAACATATCAGCTGGACTCCTTGTAAAACCCTTATCTTCCCTTATATTGTGTTTTCTCAATGTTTCAGAATTAAGGAATTACAGGAGAAATTGAAATCATTTGAGCAGAAATCAAGAAAAGAAGAGGATGCTTTCAAAAGAAAGTCAGTGAATCAAGTGTTTAAAAAGGTTTTCTTTCAATTATAAGGTGGCATTCATAAGCAATTATCCCTGCTTTGGAAGTAGCAGAATTGTGATGCTGTTGATACCACAATGACAGCAAACTTTTATTTCATTCATTCTGAGTTATGTATGTTTTTGTTGTGTTTTTTTTATTATATTCGTATACGTGACTCCGTATACAGCTACGCCTTGATCGATGCTAGTAATTCATCCAATCAAATCACACTATACAATTTATCCCTAGAACTCTGTGTAAAATTAGTGAAAGGGACACTCAACACATCCTGAACACTTTTTTGATTTTTAAGGCCGGGGGCACACTAGCGTTTTCTTTAACGCACAGTACGTGCGTTAAAACGCACCGGCGTCCACTCGATGCCCGCCTGCCCACCCTCAGGATCGCGCTTTGCAGCCCAGTCGACGCGCATCGACGGTGAGCATCTCTAGGTGGACGCATGCTACGCGCGCACTAGCATGTGACCGGCCCCGTCGCAGCATCACAACGCTGCAACGGACGCTGGTAAGTATGTTTTAACGCGCGAACTGTGCGTTAAACAAAACGCTAGTGTGCACCCGGCCTAAAGTGGTCCTGCTTCGTGGAGTTTCCTCCTCCCTCCAAAGCCGTTTTGGAGAGATTTCTGTGTGAAGTATAGGTGTTTTCTCTGCCTTCACAAGCTTCATCAGACAGACGGGATTTTAATATCTTACCTGTCGGCCATCAATGATGTCAAAACAATCTGCTGACATCATCCTTTCTCCAAACGCTCACAGTAGTGAATGTTCTGGGAGACAGGAACTGGTGGAGGTTCGCGTGCACACGCAGCACCAATCCATCATTCTGCACAGGTGCTACGGAACGTGTGTACAAAAGTACGCAATTTCCTACCGATGTCCGATTTATGAGGCGTATGTGTCAGCAATGTGCTTACCTTGCTCCCGCTGGGATCCGCAAACTGTAATATTTATTTATAAAGTATTTTACCAGGAAGGATACATTGAAATTTCTCTCGTTTTCAAGTATGTCCTGGGATATCATCAAGGGATAGCGTATTGATCTTTACCTCTCTTGTCTCTGTTCCTGTGTTTATTAATTTGTGTCTTGTTCCCTTTGGTTGTTGTAAAGCGCTGTGGAAACTGTTGGCGCTATATAAATGATGATGATAATAATACGAGCTATGCGATATACGTTCCCTGATGGTATATGGCAGCAGAAGTGCTTCTGGGCAGTACAGATACACTTGATACAAACGCTACCAAAAAGACTCGCCCTCTGTGCTTTATTTCTTACTTTACTCGAGCGGCAGCATAATCTGTTGCAGCTCCACTTCATATACCACCAGTCATACCTAAATTTAAAAAAGAATAAATAAGAAGGTCAAAAATGGCAGCAGAGCTTTATCTCACTAAGGGGCTGTGGAGGTCTCTTTGCTATACATGTTGCTAAGAAGAAAAATGAATTGGATTTTAATTGTCTTTTACAAAACCCTAATTACTCTCCCTACCTTTAATGTCGTAAGTGATCCTTGTATGACGCTTGTTGCCATTGCTCAGTCTTTATTTCCATACATTACTAGACACGAGCAACTGGATCGTTGTGTGCGGGAGAAGGAGTGCGCCCTGAGGGCGATGAAAGAAGTCCACGCACAGCAGCTGCATCAGGTGGAGGCTCGGATCAAGGAATTGGAGAGGTGCATAGAAACCCAACAAATGGAGCAGCGTCAGATCCAGGGCCGTCAGCAGGACTTGCTGGCAGATAAAGATGCAGCGATTGATAAGTAAGTCACATGGTCTGTGTTGTAGTAAAAGGGCATTCTGTTTCCTTTTTTTTTGTAATCTTAATAAATCCATTCTGATAAAATAAGCATTTTAGCAACTGAAATTACTTCCTTGTTTTCTGCTAACTTGGAGATAATCCTGTTTCTTCAGGATACTGCAGACTCCGAACGCCACACAGCCGCATAACAAACCCACGCTTTTCTGTCCTTTCTCCGACCATCCACCCTACCCAGCGGTCCAACTGCAATCATTGGCTGCAGGGGGATTGCCATAACTCAGACAGTCCCCCTGCAGCCAATGACAGCGATCGAACCGCAGGAAACCGAGGCGGGCCAGAGGAGTGCCAGAAAACTGCAGGGCGTGCTATACCATCTCGTGGCATTTATGCCCGCCTGCAGCCAGGAGGTTTACAAGTGTGTTACCCACTTCAGTGTCTCTATACGTCTTGCAGTATCTCTCCCAGTGTCTTTGTCATTGTCAATATGTCTGTCAGTGTCTCTATATGTCTTGCAGTATCTCTCCCTGTGTCTTTGTCATTGTTAATTTCTGTCAGTGTCTCTATACGTCTTGCAGTATCTCTCCCAGTGTCTTTGTCATTGTCAATATGTCTGTCAGTGTCTCTATATGTCTTGCAGTATCTCTCCCTGTGTCTTTGTCATTGTTAATACGTCTGTCAGTGTCTCTATACGTCTTGCAGTATCTCTCCCAGTGTCTTTGTCATTGTCAATATGTCTGTCAGTGTCTCTATATGTCTTGCAGTATCTCTCCCAGTGTCTTTGTCATTGTTAATACGTCTGTCAGTGTCTCTCTACGTCTTGCAGTATCCCAGTGTCTTTGTCATTGTTTGTGAATCTCTGTCAGTGACTTTGCCAGTGTCTGTGTCTCCGCCAGTCTGAGTGCCTGGCTGTGTCTGTCAGTGTGAATCTGTCTATGGGTTTTGGCTGTCTGCTCCTACTAATCTATTTGCATTGGGGTTTTCTTTAGTAAGAATGAGAGGTGTCATTTGTATGGAGGTATTGGATGAGGAGGAGTTACCACGGAGGGGGCGCGGGACAATTATTCTCACATCTGTGTTCATCATATCCCTGTGTACATTATATTTGTTATTAGTGGATTGTATGTCTTGGACCTTTAACAGCTCTATATTCCTAATGTTATGCTTCTTTTAATTATATAAATGTTACATAGGCTGAAAAAAGACATGCGTCCATCGAGTTCAGCCTCTCACACATCACCTACTGCTGTTGATCCAAAAGAAGGCAAAAAACCCAGTCTGAAGCGCTCGCGAATATGCAACACACTGGAAAAAAATTCCTTCTTGACCCCAGATGGCGTCATATTTCTCCTTGGATCAAGAAGCTTTTACCCACATATTAAATATTATAACCCTTAATATTCTGTGTCTGCAGGAAGTCATCCAGTCGTTGTTTAAAAGTCTGTACAGTTATTTACAGCTAGATTACATTACAGTTATAAAGTCTGTGTATGTTATTTATTTATTTTTTTATTTACCATTCCAGAATGAAAGGAGAGATCGAGACTCTGAAAACTGGATGGGATAAACACATCACACAAGTTTCCAAAGACACTGTTGGCAAAGATCTTCAGATTCAGTCACTGCACGAAGAAAATGAGAAGCTGAAAGCACAAATAAATAAATACCAGAAAGATATTGAGAGGTGAGAGTCTGTTTTTTTGTCAAATAATGTAATCTTAAGTGGGAACGAAAACGAGCCACCTGATTTTCCCATGATATGTTCTGAGACCCATTGTTTCTCAATACATTGATGGCTATTCTAGGATTGATCCTGAAGCCTTTTGGGTTATGTGCTGATGTGTATCTCATTGTTTAAGTTTTACAATTGGCAACGTTTCGTATAGTACATCATGTAGACTAGATTGTTTTGCCTCAAAGTTATCTTTTAAAATAAAAATATTTATAAATAGGACTTTTAATTTGAAAATGTAATTATTTTAATATAAATATAACATACATTTTAATACTTTCATCATACGTTGCTGGTTTATGAGGGTTTGTCAAATAATGTAATCTTAAGTGGGAACGAAAACGAGCCACCTGATTTTCCCATGATATGTTCTGAGACCCATTGTTTCTCAATACATTGATGGCTATTCTAGGATTGATCCTGAAGCCTTTTGGGTTATGTGCTGATGTGTATCTCATTGTTTATCAAAGTTATCTTTTAAAATAAAAATATTTATAAATAGGACTTTTAATTTGAAAATGTAATTATTTTAATATAAATATAACATACATTTTAATACTTTCATCATACGTTGCTGGTTTATGAGGGTTTGAGAAAATGAAAAAGTTTACTAAATGTGTAATAACAGATGTAACATCCTATGCCTTTCCTTAATAGATACATAAATATATATATATTTGAAAACCAGCACTCACGGGTCCAGATTCTCACGCTCGGTGCAACGCCAACCACAGTAATAAAACAAATAAACGGCGGCACTCTGGGTTTTCTCAAAGGGTGTGGATTTATTGTGTAAAAGCCAACGTTTCCGCTTGCTCCCTTCAAGGGTCCTCAGGGGAGCAAGCTGAAACGTTGGCTTTTATCAGGCCCAGACATTTAACACATGACAGTGCATCGTTTAAGGCTGGTGTCAGACGAGCGGCTTTAAGAACGGAAGGAACGTCCGTGAGAGTGGATGTTCCACTCTGACACCCGTCTGGCCACCTCGCTGAGTGCAGTTAGTGCGCTCACCGCTGCAAGGCTCGATCCTCCTATGGATGCAGCCCCGTCGAATGTGCATCCTAGCTCTTTGGCGGGGAGGTTTGCTGCACGGACGCAGCATGACCACTGTCGTGCATGAAATCTGTGCGTGTGCAACAGTGTGTGGCCGGCCCCGTCGCAGCGTCACAATGCAGCGACGGACACCGGGAGGCACGTCATTATGGGTGCACATAGTGCGCTCGTCTGACACCAGCCATACTAAGACACAATGACACGAAATGCCTGCTAGTAATATATTTCTTTAAGGTTGAGCGTCCTTATTGTTTGACCAGAACTTCAGATTAAATAGGCTCTTGATTTTGTATCTACAGGTACCAGCACCAGCTGGCACTTGCAGTAGAGCGGGAACGGCTCTTGGAACAGGCAAAGGTGCAGACCGAGCTGGACTGGCAGAAACGCTGTGAGGAAGTAAAGAAGGTTCAGTATCAGCACTCGGAGGATTTGATCGAAAGCCTCACCTCGGCCAAAGAGCAGGTCTGTACATCTGATCAGCCGCACCAGAAATAAAAGACATAAATGTCGGTGACGTTTCGGTGCTCTCTGAATAACCCCTTAAGTATAATTTTGCATTCACACAAACAATAGAACTCCGTACTTTGCGCGTCCTTTGCTTTTAATTCATTTCTTTGTAGGCAGAGGCTGAACTGAAGGAAAAGCAGCGGAATCTGAATGAGCTGAAACTTTTGGTGTCCACTTTAACCTGTGAGAGAAATAAAGCAGCAGAAATGCTCAGACTGTGCAGCGCGAAAAGGGAAACCGGAGACAAGGTTAGTACTTAACCCGTTAGTGTTTGGATTGTAATATGCGGTGGCTACCAGGGCTAACGTTAATGCTCACGCAGGTGAGCGCTAATGTTAGCACCCAAAATGTAATGTGGCCCTTAATATATTGTGTAAAATAAATAATAACATTTAACATTTTATTTTTTCTTCTTACATGTATAGATATTTACAACTGGTACAAAGCAAGAATTCCAGTTTGATTTTGCTTCCAGTGAAATCCAAAAGCTGCAGGAACAAAATTCGGAGCTTCGCCTTGTGATTGGGCAGATGAGGAAAGAGATGGAGTCCCTCTGTGAACAGATCCCACCTCGAGTACAGACAGAAACGACAAACATGGAGCTGCAGGGAAATGCTGTCACTCCTGGTAAGGATTCACCCCAAGTGGCTTTACCCCAGTATTTTTTCCATCACCGATCAGACTCCTAGAACCCAAACGTCCCCCAAGAAGCCTGCGACAGCCAGACCTTATCACGCTGCTTACATATTACATACACTCAATGTTTCTTGAGGTTCCTCATTTATCGTGTTACCTATATTTTCGCTTTGCTTTTTAACAATCCCTTTTTTTTTTTTTTTTAGATTATGTTAAGTCGCTTGAGGATGAGATCCAGAACTTAAAGCAAAAATGCCGACAAATGGAAGAGCAGCTTCAAGCAGCACTGAGCAAGAAGGACAAGGATGAAGACCCTTTACCGGCAAAGCCCGTCCCACCTGATAATGTTTATATCCAGAACTACATCGCGGGCTTGAACGAAACTATAGGTAACCATAAAAGAATAAATGTCTTTTTAAGCAAAGTGCCATTTACCATGTTTCTTTACATCTATTACTTGTTGTCTCACTTGTGGACTCCGCTGTTGTATGTGTTTCATGATACTGGGGACTGACCAAGTAAAATCCAACTTGTCATGAAAAGTCCTAAACCTGCTTGCTTTTGGAATGTTGAACTCAATCTGTTTGAGAATGCTTTGAGGTTCCTGATTCAGAAATTCCTTTCCCTTGGCCAACATGGTCTCATCTGTGAATTGTGCAGGGTGTCTCTCTCTCTCTTGGTTCATCACAGACCTAAAAATGTCCAGACGTGAATCTGCTAAATCACTTGTGGACCTTTTGGAGACTTGGGGCTTCATAACCAAGATGGGTTTAAGGTCTTCAAAGGGCTGTTTCGCAGAGAAACGACAATGAAATTGGTAGAGCAATTCTACGTGCCGACAACCGCCACTTTTTCAGTCCCCTCGCGTCTCCATGATAATCTGTGGAGATATAAATTTTTTTTTAAAGGTATTAAAAGGATTTATGCTTTAGGGGGAAAATAAGTTAGCATCATTATTTTATTGACTATAGCCTTACTTTTAGACCTCCCCTTTGTGTGTGTATATAATATATATATTGTGATCCAGCACATCACAGAGCACGGTCCTCTAGGGCAAATCACACCAGTCTCTTTCTCAATTGCACCATTTATTCAGCAAACAAAATATAACCGAAAATAAAAACCTGGCTCGCCTGAGCTCTAACAAAAATGAAACCTTTGCCAACCTTTATTTTCCAACTGTCAGCCTCAGAGCTTTACCTTGCTCTCTCTGTGTTTGTCGCCCACACTTCCTTCTCTCTGCTTCCTTCCACCCAGGAAACATTTAAGGGCCTGATGATAAACAGGTGGGGAAAACTTTGCAGCCAGGATCAATTTAAAAACATACATTGCCCTCCTGGACTCAGACATCCCAACCCTCCCCCACAAACACAGGGGGAATATGCACGCCGTCGCAAATCATTCCCTTCACTATATATACAGTTGTGTTCAAAATTATTCAACCCCCAATGCTGTAAAGGGTTTTAGGGAATTTAGTGTACATTTGTAATCGTATTCAGAATGAAATCCTACAAGGACTTTTTAAAGAACCATATGCAACTAAAATGACATCAATTGGTTTTGTAATACAGTAGTAAATGTTTCTTTTGTGAATTCTTCATTGACACAATTATTCAACCCCTTAAAGACTACCACTCTGAAGAACAGAGGTTCATTCAAGTGTTTTCAATCAGGTATTGAAAACACCTGTGGATGTCACGGAGCAGCAATAAAGCATAAAAAGCACCAATTAGGCAGCTTTAAAATGACTGTGATACTCAGCTCCTTCTAGACATTTACTGGTGTGGTTACAAACATGGTGAAGTCAAGAGAATGGTCCAGGAAGACAAGAGAAGAGGTGATTACTCTTCACAGGAAGGGCAATGGCTATAAGAAGATTGCAAAGATGTTAAACATACCAAGAGAGACCATAGGAAGCATCATTCGCAAATTCAAGGCAAAGGGCACTGTTGAAACGCTACCTGGTCGTGGCAGAAAGAAGATGCTGACTTCGACTGCTGTGCGCTACCTGAAGCGTAGAGTGGAGAAAAGTCCCCGTGTGACTGCTGAGGAACTGAGAAAAGATTTGTCAGATGTGGGTACTGAAGTTTCAGCTCAGACAATACGGCGCACACTGCGTAATGAAGGCCTCCATGCCAGAACTCCCAGGCGCCCCCCTTGCTGTCTCCAAAGAATAAGACGAGTCGACTGCAGTATGCCAAAAGTCATGTGGACAAACCACAGAAGTTTTGGGATAGTGTTCTGTGGACTGATGAAACAAAATTAGAACTGTTTGGGCCCATGGATCAACGCTATGTTTGGAGGAGGAGGAACAAGGCCTATGAAGAAAAGAACACCTTGCCTACTGTGAAGCATGGCGGGGGGTCAATCATGCTTTGGGGCTGTTTTGCTTCTGCAGGTACAGGGAAGCTTCAGCGTGTGCAAGGTACCATGAATTCTCTTCAGTACCAGGAGATATTGGATGACAATGTGATGCAGTCCGTCACAAACCTGAGCTTGGGAGACGTTGGACCTTTCAACAGGACAATGATCCCAAGCATACCTCCAAGTCCACTAGAGCATGGTTGCAGATTAAAGGCTGGAACATTTTGGAGTGGCCATCGCAGTCACCTGACTTAAATCCGATTGAGAACCTCTGGTGGGACTTAAAGAAAGCAGTTGCAGTGCGCAAGCCTAAGAATGTGACTGAACTGGAGGCTTTTGCCCATGACGAATGGGCGAAGATACCCGTAGATCGCTGCAAGACACTTGTGTCAAGCTATGCTTCACGTTTAAAAGCTGTTATAACTGTAAAAGGATGTTGTACTAAGTACTAAGATTGAATGTCACTTGGGGGTTGAATAAAACTGATAATGATGTGAGCACAGAAAAGACATTTGTGGTTATTTCATTATAAATGTTATGTTATATTTGTCTGACCTACACGTGCCTCTTTGATTTAATTGTAAGCAAGATGACTGAATGATCAAAATCAATGTCAAACTGGCCAAAACACTCAATTTCAGTGGGGGTTGAATAATTTTGAACACAACTGTATATATATATATAGTGAGGAGTGTGTATATATACATAGTTACATAGGCAGAAAAAAGACGTTCATTTATCGAGTTCAGCCTTTCACACAACACCTACTGCTGATGATCCAAAAGAAGGCAAAAAACCCAGTCTGAAGCGCTCGCCCAATATGCAACAAACTGGGAAAAAATTCCTTCTTGACCCCAGAATGGCGTCAGATTTCTCCTTGGATCAAGAAGCTTTTACCCACATATTAAATATTATAACCCTTAATATTCTGTGTCTGCAGGAAGTCATCCAGTCGTTGTTTAAAAGTCTGTACAGACTCTGACCCAACCACCTCAACAGGCAGAGAATTCCACAGCTTTATTGTTCTTACCGTAAAATAACCTTTCCTATCCTTTACGCTGAATTTCCTTTCATCCAGTGTAAATGGGTGACCTCGTGTCCTGTGTATAGTCCTGTTAATGAATAGGTTTCCAGACAATGCAATGTATCATCTTACGGTGATACAATGCATTGCCACTTTCTCTTTCATTGGGGGCGAATCCTATCATGCCCTTACAGATGCACTGAGAATCTCATTCACTATTATACACTCGATACAAAACACATACAGTATCTTCCACTTCAGCCCCTCAAACAAATGATTTCTATCTCACTGTAAAATAACCCTTCCTGTGCTTTAGGCTGAATTTCCTTTCGTCCAGTCTAAATGGGTGACCTCATGTCCTGTGTATAGTCCCATTGATGAATTGGTTTCCAGACAATGGTTTATAATGGCCCCGTATATATTTATATAAAGTTATCAGATCCCCTCTAAGGCATCGTATATATTTATATAAAGTTATCAGATCCGTATATATTGATTCCTGCTGATGGCAATGTATTTTTTATATATATATATATATATATATATATATATATATATATATATACACACACACACACAATGGTGTTCGATTTACCCCACTTAAAATGTTATCAAGCTCAAGCGGGCCCTGCTCAGAGGAGCTTACAATCTGGAGTATGTATGCTGAGGTTATTCTCTCTGTACATTATCCACATTCCAGGTGCTTTAAGAGCAGATAAAGTCGGGACCGCGGCCTCAGTTAAGAGACTAGAGGGGAGGACGGCTCATTTGGACTCCATGGTTACAGAACTAACTCTGAAGGTAAAAATTGCAAATTCGGGAGTGAACTTGGTGTGGCAGACTAGATCTGTATTTCTATCTATATAAGGGTCTGCCTGTATATATGTGTCTATCTGCCTGGTTATACATATCTCCTGCATATAGAGTTATATTCATATTGGTGACTGGCCGTTTGGTAAGTGTACCCATGTGTTCACAGCTGAAATGTAATCAAAATGGTTAGCTTTCTCCCTTGGGGAGAGGATATAACACGTAGCTGTAAAAAGGGAATTTCTTTTGTACACTGAAGTAGAAAATCACACCTTGGAAGCCAGCCGGGCACCAAGATCTAGAAGCTATCTTCAAAGACAGGAAGCACATCCTTGATCCCTGTGGGGGGGGGGGGGGTGGACACCTTTGGGCAATTAAAGATTAATTGAAAAGGCTACTGAGCGCGCTCGAGTTTAAGGGCATTCTGGGAAATGTAGTGCTGGACACTGGGGGTGGGGGCTGGAAAGATCAGGAAGTGTATAAATTCTGAACACTGGCCATGTGCTGGGGCTGATCACTTGGGGTACCTTCTAAAGAGGACTGATCGGTCCATGTTCCTATCTCCAGGCTCCAGGAGGCACCGATGCTAGCTACTGATTAGTCCGTCGTAAGTAAGGCTCTGTGATTAACCCCTTTTCTTTTCATTTGCGGTTTAGTGTGTAAGTAATTGATTTATTCTAGTTATAATTTTTTATGTAACAAAGCACTGTGATTTTTCTATCATAAATGAACAAAAAAGTATTTAAGTTTTGACTCTGGCTGATGAAATCCACGCTAACTAAGAGATTGGGAGTATTGCTATTTGCTTTAAGCTCGGTTATATATAAGAAATTGCGAGTTGCGGTCGTCAGGAAACGGCAGGGAATTGTGGGATCTGTAGTCACTGTCCGAGTCTAGGATAGTGCGGCTGCTAAGCCCTGCGTCTCCTGTTACGACGCGCGTAGTGTCCATGAGGTCTGGTGGCAGCGTTACTAATAGAATAAGAAAGTGAGTTCCGGGATTGTGAGAGACGTAGTTAGTACGCGCTTCAGGAGAAGACTTGTACTGCGTTGCAATCCTGGGATCAGTATATCGCGCTCTACGTGCCTGTTGTGAGAGAAAGTGTGGCCAGGACGGGTAGAGAAGCACGCGTGATTATCTGGGTCTAGGATAGATAGATAGTGAGCGGCTTAACCCGGCGTCTTTGCGCAGCAGCGCGCGTAGTGGTCGTGACAACTGGTGTGTGCTGGAGGGCTTCAAGATGCCATCTAAATAGTATTTCCTTTCTTGTTTATATATGAAAGGACAACAAGTTTCGCTCTTTACATATTTTATATTTTTGCTGCCAAACTGCCTTTTATAGCCGATACACGTTTCATTTAGGGCTTTCTAGTAAATGTGCTTGTTGTTAGATGAATTAAGGGTTAATCGATGATGCCGCATGGATAATCTAACTCTACTACATCAGGGTTATTCAGACGTGCGTTCCATGCACTTCGGCGAGTTCGATTCGCCGACCCAGCGGTGAATTCCGCAATCACCGCAGGGTCCCTGAAGTGCAGTGAATGAGCTGCCGAGCGCATCTGAAAAACTGTGAATGCATCCAACAATCTGCCACAAAACCGCCGAATCGATCAGGAAAAATCCGAAAAGCTGCCAAACAGGGGTAAAAAAAAAACCCACTGCAACTTTTAAAACGCGTCTGCAAAAAAACTACTGCACGAAAATGCCTGGAAATAATATATATGGCCCTATGAATAATAATAAAAAGGTCTGTTACAGGAAAGAAAAGAAAAAAAAAAACGCAGTTTTTAAAAAAAATTTGCAATTTTTTCTTTGCCTGAAAAATCTCTAAAATTTATAAATAAATAAATAGACTTTTTGTTGCACGTGTAAAGAATAAACGGTGGAATAAATATGCAATAGAACGGGGAATATTTTTAACATTGAAACCTATGGGATTCGCCTGTTTAAACCTGTCGAATGAAACCACCAAAAATCAGGGCATTTCACTGACATTTCTCTGATGTTCGGTGTCTCTGAATAGATTAACCATTGCTTCTCTATGGAGATTTCACTGCCACCGAAGGTCACCATAGTCTGCTGGGAATTCACCAATATTTGTCGAACGGCCAGCAATTTGGGTGCAATTTCGGGGCCAATTTGTCTCTCTTTGAATAACTCTGTATGTGTTTTTAAAAGGGCAGAAACAACATTAACCTCCCTGGCGGTCTATTTATTGTGAAAATTCTTTGCTGAAAGCGGTCAGTTCCCCCCCCCCCAGCGGCATCCCAAGTGTGGCTTGGGGGTCAAATCCCTATGTTGGAAGCAGTGACCCCGAGCAACACTCGGGATGCTGCTGGATACATCACTTCTCCCTGTGCTCCCTCGATGTCCCCAGCTGCCTCCTCCGGCGACCGCGACCTCATTACTTCCTGGTTTCCTCCTCGCTAGAAGGAATCCACTAAGTAAAAAGCTGCAATCACCGGAGGAGACTGCAGAGATCATCGAGGGAGCGCAGGGAGAGGTGATGTATACAGCCCGAGTGTGTCTCGGGGTTACCGCTCTCAGCGGTGAAATTTAACCCCAAGACACACTCGGGAACACCGCCAGGGAGGTTAACTGCTCTGTCATCTGGCATAGGATATTACCTTTTCTAAAAATGATTTTATGGTAAGTAGAAGGAATAAATTGTGATAAAATCCCACATTCATATATGTGAGAGAAAGGTATGAGTTTGGGTCCCAACAAGTAGTTTTGTAAGTGAAAGCAAGAAATATTTCAACATGATGCTCTCAATGGGTGTCACTGGGGAAGTGGGGTTCACATTGATGAAGGTAAATATTTTAGCTAATGCTTTGCATAAACACAACAAAGCGGATGCCATTACACTCTACATGGCATTCTGTTGCCTGTCTGATTAGCTCGGATGTGCTTGTACACTGTACGGCTGTAGCGGACCCTACTGACATATGGCTCCATCATTGTCATTCATTTGTAGGTCCAGCAGAAGCAGGCAGAGGTTGATCATCTTCATTTTCAGTTGAATAAAGAGTCTCGTCACAGTCAAGCCACCATCTCCAGTTTGCAGCAGAGACAAGCGGAGCTGGAGATGCATCTGACTGAAGCCCAGAAGGAGGCGGAAGAATATTTTAAAGGGAACCTCCAGCAAAATGTAGCCGCTGTTGGCCTGGGTAAAGAGGTCAGTGTTCTTTGATTATCCAAATTACATTTACACGCGATTGTACCACTGGTCAACCTCTCCGCAGCCGTGGTGGCTCCACAATTTGTTTTTGTAACGGTTTATAACATTATTCAATCATGTTAGTGCACCTTTACTCTTTTGGAGGGGCACATTGACAAGGGACTGCACTGTGCCATAAGCTGGTAATACTCAGAGCATCCTTTTAAATAATTGCTGTTCCATAGTTAATACTCCAAGGTGTGCTAGTAATACTTTCCTTGCATCAGGTGGGTTTAGAGCTGGAATTGGCAACCTTGGCCTTCCATTTTTTTTCGGAACTACATTTCCATTGATGCTCAGCCAGTCTAATGTGTGGGTGAGCATCATGGGAGATGAAGTTCTAAAACATCTGGAGGCCAAGGTCGCTCACCCCTGATCTAGAGCACGATTACAGGTCATGCGGAGACAATTGCTAAATTTTCCTATTTCCATGATGGAAAGATAGAATTTTAATAATGATTCGGAGGCGAGTATTTGCATCTCATGCTTGCTTTTATTAAACAGAAGCAAGAACATAATCTAGAAAAAGAAACACACATCACCACCACAGGGCCCACAAAACCCTCCCATAGTCCACAATGCCTTGCGGTCCTCCTCCGTAAATGACAAGGAATCCAGAAATACATCCTCTTGCTTGCTGCTCCAGCAGAACGATAAGCATCTCCGATTTCTTTGTCCTTTATTTGTTGGTTATCCTGAGCCTTGATGCCACTCACATTTATTATCCATCATATAACATGGCATCTTTGGGCATTAAAGAAAGCATTGTAGATCCTTTTTGCCTGAACACAATCATGAATAGGGACAAGAGCTATGTAAGGCAATTGAAGGTAAACATATTTCAACTTCTCTCGATTTCAAAACATGTCGGAACGAATCACAAAAGCGCCAGAACGCAATATGCACCTCAGCGTTATCCGATTCCATTGTGACTGTGTCAATATCGGGCACATCACATCCATTTTAACGCTTAGTGCATTCCACCCAAAGAATTCTGAGAATTGTAAGCCATAAATATCCGGGGGGGGCATAGATTGAGCTCCCTGCACTAATGGATCAAGTATGGTACCTATGTCATTAGGCAAAATCTTCTTTCAGTGGCTTTTCTTGATGTTTCTAGAGGTCCTGAGGCCAACCTGAGGTCTTCCAACGTTCTGAGACAAAGAAGGAGCCAAGAAAACCCAAAGTGAAGCACAAAAAGCTAATTCATGTTTTGACTTTGATACATCACTTGGAGGCTCCTATTTGCAATCTCTCTCTTTCCTGAAGTCAGACGCAGCAGCAAGAAAACGTGAAAATATTAATGCAGAAATCATAGCAACATTGATCCACAATAATGTCCACCTTTCCCACAGCATATAATCATAATATCCAGTGTGAGGCAACAACCAAACCCCCTCATTCTCGCCTCCGAGTCTTTATTTAATTCCTGACTTTCCTATATTAGATTAGGAAAATCTGGTTAAGAAAATACCAATATATTACAAAAGAGCCCTGATGTTCACAAAAGATGGAATAACGCCATGTATTGGCGCACATTAAAGTATATTATTATTATTGTCATCATTTATATAGCGCCAACAGTTTCCGCAGCGCCTATAAAAGTATAAAAAAATTATAGAATTTAGCTAAGTATGACGATAAATTAGAATTTTAATAATAAGACTCTGAGGCGAGTATTGCTTCTCTTTCTTGCTTTATTAAACATAGCAGCAAGTGGCAACTAGCAAGAACTTTGAAAATATGAAGCATTTATATTGAATAAAAGAGAAAACATAATAACAGTAGTAACAGATATATATATATAGTATCTTCCGACACCCCTTCATTCCTTTGGACCGGTCCTCCTTCCTGTCAGTACCCATCAAAACCGAGCAACGCCCTTCCTACTTCCTCTTTCTTTGCTGTACGAGGTGATCAATGTAGGAGAGTAGTAAACCCAAAGGGCAATCCACAGGAAACAAGGAAATCCTTCACGAGGCTGAGGAAAAAGAAGACGTGAGAGTGGAAGATACTGGATCCGCAGACCCAGCAAACAACAAACCACAATAGCGGTGGGAGTGGCGGGCAATACTCGCCTCAGAGTCTTATTATTAAAATTCTAACTTATCGTCATACTTGGCTAAATTCTCTAATTTTAATACATCGACTCTGAGGCTCCTATTGCTTGTTCAAAGCTAACCCACAACTGCGGATGACCAATGAACAACAGGCTTAAAGTAAAAGGATCGGAAGGTGGACGCTCTGGACCAGTCAGCTGATCGCAATAAGTCCTCCAACCGACAATCTGCCGAAACAGCGGAAGACGCCATAGCGCTGCGAATTGAATGAGCGCCAAACATATGTATTAATCCCTGACAATCCCAATAGCCAACGCGCAAGCGCATTCGTACCCACCGGGGCGAAAGGAGATGTAAACGCAACGAAAATTGGAGAAGGTTCAGGATTCATACTCCTGGAGACACATAACCGGATAAAAAGTTGGGCGTGAGGGAAACTCCGGGTAAAAGGCAGACGAAACGGATGTCCTAGTACGGCGGGAGATGTCAAAGCGAACACCCCCAGACCCGAAAGAATGGGCCCGGAAGTCCAATGCCCTGACATCAGCCACCCCCTTGCATGATATCAAGAACAGAAGGGCCAACAACTTAGCAGAAAGTTGACGCAAAGTTAAATCCTGATGATAAGGCCATTGTGCCAGGGAATCAAGTTAAAGGATACCGTCCCAAGTAACTGTATATCGCGGTAGCGGAGTACAATCCCTAAGTAAATAGCAAACCAGAGGGTGTTTGCCTAAAGGCGTTCCTTGAAAACCTACATGATAAGCGGATAAAGCCAATCTATAAACATGAAGTGTGCGGTAAGCCTACCCTGATCAAAGAGTTCCGTAAGGAAGTCCAACACGAATCACAAAGGGGCCTGGAAGGGGTCCTGATCCCTTGACCGACACCAATGATGTCAGGTGAGCCAGGTAACTTTTAACAGGAGAGGAACAGAGGAGACCTTTTCAGAGAAAAGGGGGGATCCTTCGGGCGATGGAGGGCCCGATATTGCATGGATGCTGGCTTCACAGACAGTCTCGGGACTGCCAGAAGGTCGCTCACGTGAGGAAGGTCCCGTAAGGATGGGGAATAAGTTTCCAAAAAGGGACCGAACGTCGCGTAAGAAATCGACACTTGGGCAGAGGAACTATCAGCGACATCAGAACACTATCCACCCTGAATCCCAGGAACTTTCAGGGACTGAGAGGGAGAGCGGACTGATTTTCCTGATGCACTAGGAAAACCCAGAGATTTAAAAAGGTCGACCGTCCACTGTACATGGAGACGCAGCTGATTCTCCGATGTGGCCATCAGTAATACGGTGTCCAGATACACCATAAGACAGATACCCTTGGCGCATAGCCATGCCACGAAAGGCTTCCGTACCTTGGAAAGTCCCAAGGGGTCAAAGACAGGCCGAAAGGTAGACAGCTAAATCTCCAGAGATCGGGATCCCAAAGGAATTGAAAGAAAGCCTGCGAGTCCTTGGCAATCGGGATGGTCAGGAATGCGTCCTTGAGATCCATCATTGCCAACCAATCGCGGGGTCCCAACTGATCCCTGAGCATATGTGTACCCTCCCTCTGGGAGTGCCGGTAGATCACTGATCCATTCAACTCTGAGGGTGATGACTGGACGACTGCCGCCGTCCTTCTTGGGCACCAGGAACAGGTTGCTCAGGTAGCCCGCGGACCCCTGTGGAAGACGTTCTATGGCCCCTTTCTGGCCTAGTTCCGTAGTACCCCACTCCACCAGTATCCGCCCGTCCCCCAAAAGAGGGAAAAAGAGGGGGGGAACTGACAGGTGGAGCGGGGAAGAATAGAACTCCAGAGCAAACCTTTGTACCGTATTGAGGACCCAACGGTCTGATGTATTGCGACACCATACAGTGTGAAAATATCGAAAGCAACCCCCACGGTGGTCGTAGACTGGTGTAGAAGGTGTAAAGGTACCTGTATTTCTGAAGGGTAAGAATGACCGCCTCTGGCACCCCGGAATCCTCTGCCACGTCACGGTCGTGACCGGGTAGGGAAAAACGAGGGAGGATGGGTGCTGGATTAGCGGTATTGGAGGGGTTGCCTCCCGCGGGGCCGGTGTTGATGGGTTGTGCATGGCCGGTAGCTCGGCCCCAATATCCATCGGCCTGCGGAGAAACCCCAGAGAATACCTTTGTAAGCGAATTGGACACTCGTTCCATAGTATTAAAGGCACCGGAATATTCATTCATGTCTCGCAGGA
This sequence comes from Leptobrachium leishanense, assembly GCA_009667805.1. NCBI lineage: Eukaryota > Metazoa > Chordata > Amphibia > Anura > Megophryidae > Leptobrachium > Leptobrachium leishanense. The sequence continues at coordinate 85,547,673 of CM019074.1, forward strand.
AACCTTTTCCGAACAAAGCACCGTTAGCTGCAGCACCCAATTCATTATCCGCCACCCCAGCTAGTTGGCGATTCATCTTTAACAGGATACGTTTACGCCTTTCAGAGTCTAGAGCCGTGTTGGCATTGCCCAGGAAGCTAAGTGACCTTTGGGCCCAGTTAGTAATTTGAATGGGGTCCAGGGGATCATCCGATAATTTAGTCTGCTCTGCTGTATCCAGCAATTTTACCAGGGGTCCCATGGTGTCAAAACAGTTTACCTTGGCAAACCCCAAATGCGTGGTCTATGCCGTTACTGGGGGTCCAGCCCCTAGGGGTGACATTTTATATCAACGAAGCTCTTATCCACTGTGGGAGTTAAGCAAGTTTTACCACTCGTGGTGGGATGTGGATTCTCCGCTTTCATGCGGTTACGAGTAGCTTTGTCCAGGGCTGTACGCACCTGTGCATCGACCCACTTCTCAACGTGGGGTAATTGGGACCTTTCCGTGGATCTTGGCTGGGAAAAGTCGTCGGGGCAAAAGAGTTGGTTTCCCATAAGATCATAAATAATAACGCCCGGGCGGGCTTTGGAATGAACCCTTAAAGGGGTCTCAGGGAATTCCTCGTCAAGAGGCATATACATCAATGACGTCGCTAGTGTCCTCCTCCTCGGAGTCAGGGTATGAGTCCTGAAACGGAGCAGGGACAAACAGCAGTGTCTGGATTAGATACGGTAGAGACCTTAACTCTCTTGGCGGAAGCTGTAACCGGGTGTGCAGGAGCACGTTTACAGGTTGCAGCAGCGGGGGATGGGTGCACGCGTCCCGGCAATGTTGCGGGGTTGCCAGCCCCTCCAGTAAACGTGTCGTGCGTGTTTCACGGACTGTTTCCCCGTGGTGGTGGCCAGGGGGGTCTCGGTGGGCCTCACCGCAGTGAGTGTATCGCCCTGATCAAAAACCGCTAGCAGCGGGGGATCATCAATGTGGCGAGTCTCAGCCATCACTTCTGTTTGAGAGCAAGTGAAGTCAGCAGACAGGACCGAGACTGCCTTAAATACTGCACATCTTTAGATGCCTGCATGTATGGGTCCAGGGTGGAAGGCTGGGAGGGAGCCATCTGTGCCTTGACAAGAACGGGTGTTTTAGGCTGCTGCTCACCCGAACTGTCTTCCGAGGAATTATTATTATTATTTTTATTTATAAAGCGCCAGCATATACTGCAGAGCTGTACAATAGGCACAGTTATGTTCAGAATCCTCTGGGGAAGCTGGACGCTGCGGGGTTTTGCCTCGTGGCATGGTGTTTGACAGAGACCCCGCATGTACAGACCTTGCGGACTAAACCTCTGCCCACCCGGCCAGCGAGCTCGTGCTTCATCTCGAGTAGGCAGGCAGATGGAGGTACGCCGCGGTCACAGTGAAGGAGAAACAAACGAACGAACGGGACATGCGAACGCCGCGTTAAAACGTTTGAGGCATGTTCAGAATCCTCTTGGGAAGCTAGACGCTGCGGGGTTTTGCCTCGTGACCTGGCGCTGGGATCAATCGATGGCGCCGGACAGAAACCCCGCGTGTAGACCTTGCGGACTAAGCTCCGCCCACCCAGCCAGCGAGCACGTGCAGTGTCTCGAGCAGGCAGGCAGACGGAGGTACGCCGCGGTCACAGTACAGTATAAATTAATGAACTAATGGGAAAAATGCGAACGCCGCGGTTAAAGCCGGGCGCCCGCTGAAAAGCACAAATAAACAGATATATATATACACATCTAGTGTCTTTAAAATCTATGCAAACGGCAAATAAATTAACAGAGTATGATGGCAATATACTTAACTAGGATGTGAATGCCGCGGTAAAGCCGGGCGAGCTCAGAAAAAGTACCAAATGAAATATAAACATATATATTTAACCCAAAATCAATCCAAGTCTATGCAAACAGCAGATAATATCAGAGGCAATTTGTTATACTTAACTAGTCGCTGAGCAGCAATGAAAGAGGAAGTCGGAAGGGCGTTGCTCGGTTTTGATGGGTACTGACAGGAAGGAGGACCGGTCCAAAGGAATGAAGGGGTGTCGGAAGATACCATATATATATATATATCTGTTACTACTGTTATTATGTTTTCTCTTTTATTCAATATAAATGCTTCATATTTTCAAAGTTCTTGCTAGTTGCCACTTGCTGCTATGTTTAATAAAGCAAGAAAGAGAAGCAATAGGAGCCTCAGAGTCGATGTATTAAAATTCTCCGCAGATTAGGAGAACCTTATTTAATTAAACTAATGTGAAGCGTCTTATTGGGAGCTGAATACTAGTATCTCTATTTAAACAGAAAGCTGCCACCCTACCTGAATAGGCTGCTTCCTCCAGCAGTTCTCTCATCCTATAACCTCCGATCCAGGACCAGCACCTTACTTGCAATACCACAATACAAAAAGAAAGTGACTCGATCCTCATTTTCCTACAGAGCACCGCAAATATGGAATAACCTCCCAGACACCATCAAATCTTCCCCCAGTCTAAAGTCACTTAAGAGATCTCTATTAACATACCTCAATACGGAATGCACCTGTAAACATGTAACATAGTGACTATATACAGAATGCACCTGTAAACCTGTAACATAATGACTTTATTTCCTACATATTTATTTTCTGTGTTATTCTGCATATTTGTTTTGTGTTAGTATCTTGCATTTTATTACTTTGTATTTCTGTAACAACTGTAACCACTCAATGTTCTTGAACCCAGGACATACTTGAAAACGAGAGAAATCTCAATGTATCCATCCTGCTAAAATCCTTTATAAATAAATAAATTCAGTTTGATGCTCTTGTACGAAAACCTTTTTTTTTTTTTTTTGCTGTTTTTGATTGTGGCTTTATTTATTTTTTTCAAGGTGTCTGCACTGAAGTTGGAGCTTGCCGGTCAGAGAATTCCAGTAGTGCTGAGTGAGGTATTGTGTTATAATGTGGTTTCTAGTGTCCTTTATGTGACTTTTAATGGGTCTTAAGGGTCTGCTTGATGAGCGTTTGAGTCCTCTACTGGTCATTTCTATTAAAGGAACACTACGAGCATGATACCCAATTTTTGTTTTTACTCCTGACCTCTGTTTTGGTGCTTGGACTTCTAGTGTGCGTAAAACGTCCCTGCACCTACTATTAAATATTTTATGCCTTATCTCTATAACCTGTTGCATAATGGGGATGTTTCCAGCTTGTAGGGCTTCATAAGGACATCCTCATACCTCTCTAAGGGTAGACTCTTGGGGCAGTTTTGCTTTATCTTAATATACGGAGTAATTTAATAGGACGCTCTACACCAGGGCTGTCAAATTCTGGTCTCCCAGAAGTTTCTGAACCACAACTCTGAGGGGCCGTGAGTTCGATAGCCGTGGTCTACACAGTGTGACTACTCTAATCTTATCTGTTGTCGCACTGCTGTGTGCTCCCTCTCCCCCCTCTGAGGGGGATGCAGAGGGCTAATTCAGCCATCCAAATGCATGAGCTTAGTCCTGCCCAGATCCTTATTGCTGAGCTCAGCCTATGGGGCTTCGGGGACCTTTGAGACCAGGTGCCATCAGTAGCTCTCAATGCCTTCTGACTTTAGATATCACTAGATCGCCTGGACCGTTCACTCCCCCCTGCATTCATGTGACATGTTGATGACATCATGGCGCGTCAGACCAGGCTTAGCGCGAGATCAGTGCTGGGTTCAGGAATGCTTTTAAAAGAAGTGAAAGGGCTAAAACTGGAGGGGGATTTCATAGGTGGTCGAGAGGGGTTAACGTTTAATCCCTCTGCTTCCTCCCCCTTCCCATTTTAACTCTATAGTATCCCTTTAAGGTGGGCAGTTATTTGACTGGATGTCAGCTATATGTTTTATGCAAAAAGTATATATATATATATATATAAAAAATAATAAACTCACTAAGGGCAGATTGCATGTTTTCATTCTGTTTTTTTGTAGAACAAACCAAGCTGTGTCTCACCACTAGGTGTCAGAGTAGGGTTTCCAGATCAGTCTTGGTTTCCAGGACATGTAAAAATGTCCATACTAATAGGTGGCGCATCAAATTGCTCCCCTGCAGTATGGAGAATCCATATGCTGCAGGAAGGAAATCACTTTGCATTAATTAGTGAATCGATTCCCTTGTTGTTTGTGAATTCTGCCTACGGCAGAGGAATTCTTTGATGTGCTGCCCATTAGCGCAGAGAAGTTGTATGTGACCTAGAAAACACGGCCGATCTGGCAGTGCAAGTCAGAACATCTAAATAAAGGCAGTGAAGTATTTCCTGTCCGCTCCAGGTTAACTTATTCATTTATCGCATCTTTTCACTTTTTGATTCCTCCTCTACCTTGATGACTGTATGTTTGGTTATGTTTTCCCTTTTTGCATTGTGCTTCCTCAGTGAATCACACCGTGTGGCTGCAATCTCTATAACGCAAGCATTTCTCTTTATTTAGAATGAAACTGTAAAGCACCTGAGAGAAGAAGTCCTGGCTCTCCGGCAGCAGTTGAACTGGTGTAAGACTGCCGGCGGCTCTCCTCCAGATGGTGAGATGTACTTGCTGTGCAACAAGCTGAAAGCAGCTGTGAAAAAAATCTCTCAACTCAGTCTCGAAAAACAGCAACTGATTGATATGGGGAACCGACTTCGCGCAGAACGGGCAGCGACAGAGAGTCCAGGTCAGTCACTATGAGCACCTGAAAGGCATCATGGGATACTTTCACAGTGGGCTGATGCTCAGCCTGTGTGAAAGTAAATGAAAATTTAAAAGAAATGATTTTCTCACCCCTCTGGGTGGTATTTTTGTGTTTTATTCCCAGTTTCGCTATTAGGAGTCTGTGTGTTCTGCGCAGTATCTTAGCAGTTCTCCGTTGTCCCACTTGGAATCTGCTGAAGCCATTCTCCCACCATGGGGGTTACAGCCACATGTCCTCCTATCGCAGTTGAGACTAGTACATACGTCACCTGTGCCCAAACAGGTCCATTCAATGTAAAATTATAGAATTTAGCGAAGTTGTGACGATAAGTTAGAATTTTAATAAGGACTCAGAGGCGAGTATTGCAGTCTCTTTTCTTGCTTTAATACGAATGGCAGCAAGTAAAATGTCAACAATATCAACAGACATTGAAAGAAAATATTCATTGCTAACATGGTATCATCTAACCTCCCCCCCCTTCCCCAGTGACAAAAGGATCACAGCGTGCAACACAGGGCATAAAATCCAACATCTAAGTCTTTATTAAAGAAGTGCAGCAGAAAAATACAAAGTTTCGTTCCTAAAAGACCTTTTTGAGAAAAGATTTTACCAGGAAGGATACATTGAGATTTCTCTCGTTTTCAAGTATGTCCAGGGTGGAGAGTATGTACCGTTAGGTGTCTTACCCAAGGACACTTACAGGAGAGGTTGCTCGCTGGGATCGAACCCATGACTCCACAGGCTCTCTCCACGCAGAGCAGTAATGTTACCTCTACTCCACCCAGCCGGTACCTTAATCCAGTATCTCTTAGGACGGAAATGTATTTTTCTGTTGCACTTCTTTAATAAAGACTTATCCGTTGGATTTTTATGACCTGTGTTGCACGCCGTATTCCTTTTGTAGCTGTTCTGAGGTTGGGTGGACCTCTTCGACGTGGCACCGGGTCCTTCCACAGGATGGGGCTCTTCCTGATCAGGTACGCCACACATTCATTGCTTGTTTGCCCTTCCCCAGGGAGATAATTCATGCTTCTGCCAAAACAATGTAAAATTGTGTTAATGGGGATCCGTAAGCACCATAGAAAGTAATGTTTCATGCCCTGGCTATGGGGCAGTGTGGTCCCTGGCTGTTTTTTTCTTTCCCGTAGACACAAGTGTCGAGTTGCTCCCATTCCTGCTTTTGACAATATGGCAGGCTCCTCTGCAAGGTCCTCCAGAGTCTCTGTCTTGCTGTGGGTTCTAGTTTGGGCTTTCACGCTGCACAGTACTATGGCAGACATGTGCTCAGTCTCTTCTTGACCTGTGCAGAGATCAGTGGATCTAGAATGAAAACTTAGTCGCTCTGCAGTTCCCCTATATATTCTATCTTTTTTCATAATTTCTTCTTTTTCTGTATGTTTTAATTCTTATTGATATAATGCATTAAAAAAGTGCAGTTCACTTCTCATCAAATCAAGGAATACATGCCTCGTGGACAATTTCATCAGTGAGTGGATACCTAATGTATAATACATAAATCCAGGGGCTTCACGAGACCTAATGTCTGGATCCTGAGGACCTCTGCCATCATTCTTCAGAGCTTTATCTTTCTTTGTATTACATTTTCCATTCTCTGCTGCACTGGATGAAGTCACTCATGCTTCTTTTAAAGCTTAGATTTACATGCGTTCTATAGGAAATTGTTGTTTTATTCTCTTGCGTAGATGATGTTCTGCAGATTCCAGTTCAGTTTTCCTTTTCAACCCCCATGTCCAAACTACCAGCGCAGAATCAGCTGAGCCGCCTTTCAGCTTTGGAGAATCTGCAGTATCAGCTGACGAACCAGGTATGTGCGCACTGGCTCAATACTAATGAGTAATGCTAATAATTAGGGATGTCCCAATCCTATCCTTAGTATCGGGATCTGGAGCCGATTGCGACAATTTTCAGGGAGTCCTTGACCTGCCGAGCAAGACTCTCAGCTGGAGTCCCACAGCCACCGGATTGACTCACAGCAGCTTCCCTGCCTACTCACTAGTCATGGAGACTGCAGGGAAGATGATCTGAGTCTCCCTGCTGGAACCCGAATGCCTGTGCGCTCACTTGTAGCGCCTTTCCTGCCTGCTCCGTGACCCCCAAGCACGCATGGAAGATGCCGCCAGTGAGTTCTGTGGCCCCAGAATTCACTTTAGCGTCCGAGTTGTCAGTCTGGCCGCAGATTGTGCGTTATCGAATTGGGACTCGGTATTGACCAATCCTGAATGCTGTATGACTCGGATCGACTGCTCGAAATGCGATTGGGACATCCCTACTAATAATACTACTAATAATTATTGGGACATACTGACCATGGAGAATGAATGTCTTCTGGGTAATCGAGAGGTCTCTTCAGTACACGGCATCTTTTCCTCCGATCTGTGGCTTGATCTTTTTTTTGTTTGTTTGTTTTACACATTTTCTTTTTGTCGTTGCCAAGGTGGGCCGGACAGGACCGAGCAGAGTACACTGGGCTTCCGGGCCAATGCAACATGAGACAAAAGATCTTTTATGCTTTCATGGTTTACTGATAGTGTGTCTGGCTTACAGTCTGTCAGCCCGGCCTTGGTGCATACTAATTCCTTCTCCCTAGAAATGAATTGCGTCCTGTCTCCCCCCTTCACACTTGCAATAATTTTGATAACATTCACATGAAGACTGTGCATCTTTTTATGACAAACTCAGAATAGCTGTGGGACTACTAGAGTTAACCTGCGTTGGATCAGAAACCTATCACCAAAGGGACCTTGAAATAAAACCAGTCAATTTTTTTAAATACATTTTTCCATTGTCAAAAAATAAATAGTCTTCCAAATGCAATACATTACGTAGTGTAAGACTGCCAACGTTATTAAGTATAATGAAAACCGAACAGAGGCATATAAACAGGCGTTACAAATACATTCGATAACTGAATAAGATGAACAAATATGCATACTGAATAATCGTGAAGAAATCTCCAGGCGAACGAAACATACGCAGATGATGAATGTCTGGACAGGATCAGGCGGACGGGACAGAATGAAACGCGGGATGAAGAGAACGGGACAGTCCACTTATTTTTTTATGTTGAAATACTTGCAAATTATGAATTTCTGACTTTTACAAAATACTGGGTTGTTGCTTTTTTTATATATCTGTATAGATAGATAAATAGTAATTAAATATAAGGAAGGGACAGTAGTTAAGTGCTCAAATTGCTTAGATAAAATTGTTAAAGCGACGCTGTCATGCCCAAAACAAGTTGGGTTCATTTAACAGGGAATCACATCTTTTGTATGTGTCAGCGTTTTGTTGTTGTTTTTTGTGTTAAGACTCATAAGCGAGTTATTCCCTATCAAAGTTTTGCTGTCCGCCACATGACTTCGCCATGTTCCATAGGGGAGTGACAGGTCTGAGTAGACAGCCTTCCTACAGGACAGCTCTCCGCTCATACAGTGCATCTGATTGAAGCTTGACGCCAACATCAAGGCCGAGGGCTAACTGCATGTCGCTTCGCAGTGATCCCCAGGTAGCTCCAAGGAAAGCGAACGTGGCATAGCCCAGTCGTGGATCAGGGTGAGGAGCAACTGAGATATCTCAAGGGATGAGTTATCGCATTGACCTTTAAGACCAAAGCGATGGCCATTCTCCATTCTGCTCCCTGAAACAAGCACCAAGCATACTCACAGACTGCACGCCATTTCTCCATTCTGCTGGTGAAAAGGTGATGCCGTTTGTGATTGAGCCCCTCGATCAAGCTAATTTCTCTATAAGCACATTTGTTAGTCAATAACTGTAAATGCTCCATTTGGTTCCCATATTTTGCCCTGTAGGAGCTTCAGTATGCACAGTACCAACCCAAGACCCAACAGGAAACTATTCAACCGCAGACCAGGGTTAAGCCCAAGAACAAAGGAAATAGCAATGATTCTGGAAGTTCTGCTGCGACACCGGTAAGTCATTTATTGTAAGGACATAGTCTGCTCAATGTTTGATTACATCATCTCATGAATGAATTCCATCTATCACACAACTCCCTGTAGCTAAGTGAAGGATCCAGAGAAGGGATGCAGTGGCATGTGCTCCCCTGGTGCTGAAATCTTCTTGTAGGGGATACAGGGGTAATTTGGATGATTCCATACACCCTACACAGTCATGGAAGGTGTCATTGGGAACGTCAGGGTTTGGCCTTTTTAATGATACCATGCATGACCATATACAAATAAAATAGAGTTAAAATACAAGAGTATTTTTGTTTTCGATTTTGCTTACAATTGCTAATTTCTTTAGAAAACCACATTCTCCATTTCTTAATGATTTTTTTCTGTGTGTGTTTTTTTACTATAGTACGCTTTAGGATATATAACCACAAAGGTTTGGATGATAGAATGTGGGACAATGAATTTACTTGGTGTAAACGATTGAAATTTGAATAGAAATTTACCTGTTACTGCCATTTTTTTGATATTGCATTCTGACATGATAAGGGGTTATTCAGAGAGCACCGAAATATCGCCGACATTTCAGTGCTTTCTCGTTCCCTGCACTTCGGGGAATCAAAATTCCCCACCCTGCGGTGTATTCAAAGTTCACCGCAGGGTCCCCGGAGTGCAGGGCAAACCCACCGGAAAAACCACGCCAGAAAAAGCCACTGAGCCGCCGATCAGTGCAGAGCAGCCGCCGTATAAAGCCGACAAGCAGACGAACGGGGTAAAAAAAAAAAGTATGCTTGAAAGTTTCAAAATTGAAACACTGTTTGCAAAAAAACTACTGAACGAAAATGTCTGAAATTTACATATAAGATCCAATGAATCATAATAAAAAGGGCTGTTACAGAAAAAAGAAAAACTTAAAAAAAATTGCCGAAAAATGCTTAGAAGATCCTAAAAAAATCTATAAATAAGAGACTTTTTACTGCAGAATAAAATAATAAACTTTTTTTGATATTGCATTAAAATGGGAATAGTTTTAACATTTAAGCCTATGGGGTTTGCCTGAATAAACCTGCCAAATGAAAGCACCGAACAGCAGGGCAGTTCGACAACTTTTCACTGCTGTTCGGTGTCTCTGAATAGATTAACCATTGCTTCTCTCTGGGGGATTTCACTGCCTTGAACAGGCACCGTATGTGCAGGCAATTCACCAAAATTTGGCGAATTGCCTGCACTCTGAATAGCCAATGTCCGGTTACATTTCGACGACATTTCGGACCTCTCTATAACCCCTATAGTAATGATTTATTTAGAATCTGCTGAGTGCCCTAAAAAAAAAGATCTATAATTTGTCTGTTTCCTACTATAAAACCTGTCTTACTGTATGTAATTTTATGAAGGAGCTTACGTCTATGTATCCAACCTCCAGACTTGTATAGACAAGACTTTTTCCTGGATACACTCAAAATCTGTGCACCTCAATAGTGTCTGTGTGTATATCTGTATAAGTGTATGTATCCCGTGTATATAAGGGGTCGTGTATAGCTATATATGTGTCTTTTTGTGTTTGTGTATGAGTGCGTGTCTGGGTGTTTTGTATAGAGCTGTATATGTTTATGAGTGTGTATCTGGGTGCATACCTTCCAAATATCCTATTTTGATCCCAAACCCCTCCCGTCCCTCTTTATTACTAATGTCCCCCATTTTAGGGGCTTCTCCTTACATCCAGGGTGTGTTGGTGTAAAGTAATAAACCTCCCAGCAAATCGTCTCTAAACTATAATAAATGATGTTAGAAATTGCTCTGTGTAAATACGGTCTTTTGCTTTTGTTCTAAAGTATGTTTTTATTGACATAAATAATGGCACTATAGTTGGCGATGCTGCCTAAATAGTCTGGAAATAGCCTAGTTTCTGAGCCTGCCTCATGCGGCATCCCTAGATGGTATGTGTGTATTTGTATTTCTGTCTATCAATGGGCGTCTGGATCTGTGGCGTGTTATTGCTGTGGTGCTCGATTCTCCATGTCATGCAGAGCATGTGTCAGAATGCAGTCTGCAGAGCAATGCTGTACGGGATCTGCCAAGTGTCACCGGAGCAGCAGAAGGACAGATCCTGTGTGGCAATGTTCAGGGAAGAGTGAGTGTGATGAGCGCAGGCTGTGATCTGGCGCCTACTCTGCCTGTCACTGTGTATCAAACAGCAACTCTTAGCCAAAAACTCCCCTCCCGAAACTTGTTTCTACATCCGCCGCTGCCATAGCCACACGTCAACTCATTGTTGCGCTAGATTCATTAGATCTAGCCGGGAGCTCTAAAGAATGTGCTATGAGATCTCACGGGGATCCGTCAGCCTTAAAAAGTTAATAACTTGGTGGGCGTAGCTTTTTATGGCTGATAGATCCTCATGACATCTCGCAATTCATTTCTAGGTCTAGCAGGGAGGTCTAGTGAATGCAGCCCATTGACTTCTTGCAGTGCGCTCTTATTGCAGCTTTGTTGGCACATGCACAGCAGGTTCACAAAGCACTGAGTGACAGTCGACTGATATGAGTTCAGCTTGCCGCGTAGGTTCGGTCTCTTTAAATCCGTACCTGCAATGTTTCAATGCAAACTTCGCAAAGCCGATAGTGGCAAGTCCAGCTCCGCTATCACAGCCAAGTTGCACTTGTCGACATCAGCTCATTGTTTTGTGGATGGTTCTCTCTTGTGTGTGCATGCGCAGAAAATCTGAGATCTTTGCATTTACTGCAAATGTAACCAGGACTCAAATGTTACTTCATGGTGCTTTTGACACAGATGCATCTTTTATGTCACTGCCCTTTACTTTTGCTGTAAAGACTGAATTATATCGCTCTCATATGTTTGACTTTCTCATGAAATGATCTATCGGCAGAAAGAGAACGCACCACCTTTGCCTCACTTGCACACAGCGAGGAGCTCCCCATCATCACGCCCATCGGGATCCTGGTTTGAAGGCGACACCTCTCTGCAAGATGTTTGGAAAATCCTTGACATGGGATCAAGTCCATCCCTGATTAGTTCCTTAGAAGATGGTCAGCGTGGTAAGGGCATGACACAACGGCATCTTTTACACTGACCTTTCTTCAAATTCTAGTGTTCCTTATCCGGAATTCTGAAATATTCCAAAATCTGAAATATGCCCCTCCCTCCCAGCTCCACCAATCCGGTGAAAATGCTGGGTGAAGTGGAAGATGTGCCGAAGACACCCTCTCTGAGACCAATCGCTGTAGCGATTCCATCTTTCTGCGCAGGCACTATGGAACTTGTGTACGTAAAGTGCGCAAGTCCTGTAGCACTGCACTACTTGCAGTTCCTACGCTACGCATGTTGCGTAGGAGCGCAAATTGGGTTAAAAACCTTCAGAGGGCCACCTCATTAACTGTTAAATACAGTATAGGATAAAGTACAGCCACAAAGTAAAACCTTTGCACAGATTATAGTAAATGTTGCATCATGGTAAAAATCCTCAAAATGGAAACAGAAGATAAAAAAACACCTTACTTTATTTTTTTCATTTTTACTTGCAAATACTCCAAACAAAGGAGAGAAAAAAAACCAGCATGTGTTTTATAAAGTGGTTTTATTTGTGTTGCACGAGTAATGTGGTTACAGCTTATGTCAGTGGTACTGTCCCTTTAATAGAGCGTTCCTTCACTGCACAAAATACTTAATTCACTCTTTCTGGCCTTTGAAGACGGTTTGAGAACAAAATGACCTGCAGTAAACGAGATCAGAGAACTTTTCTATCTTTGTAAATCAGGCCATCACCTTTGGTCCATGATTTTGTTTGTTATAGGGCTCGTGCTAAATGCCTTGCGACATCTATGTGCAAGAGCGCTATTGCTTCGCTTTGCTTACTGCCTACCTGGCGATCAGCCAAGGACTATTTCCTAGACCATACGATGCTAAATCTGTCTGGCAGTGTGTTTCCCAATTCCTACATGTCCTTACCCGTTTTACTGAACTGAAAGGTCCGCAGCAGATAAAGAATAACCGTTTCAGGTAACGTCCGTTCATTTGAAAAGGCTGCACAGAATCCTCGATAACGTGGCCTTGTCCCTTCCTTCTGGCCATGCATTGTATAACACAACAAGTAAGGAACATGACACGAGCGGTCACTTGCTGTGTTACAGCAGAGGCGCGTTCAGTTCCTCAGCAGCTGCTGAATTGTTCGATTGCAGCAGATCAGTTTGCTGTAGCCGTCTCACTGAACGCTTTGGCTGTGAATATGGAACCGAAAGGGCAGAGGATTGCTTAATGAAAGGTGCTGTTTCTGCAAAATCCACTTTTGTCCATTTTATTACCACTTTAGTGTTATTGTTTACCGTGTTCCAATAAATATTTGCTGTTTTGCTCCACCAAACCTTCAAGCTGAACATTTCCTTATTGGATTATTTGCTGCGTGGAGGTGGCCATCTTTCCTACGTCACACTCAGCTAACCCCGCAGCACCTCTCGACTTGGTTGCAAGTGCTAAGTTAGCAGTGTTGAGCGCTGAGCTGCAGAATGGCGTTCAGTGGCGAGTTGCTATCTTAGCACTTGCAGTGGCTGAGCAACTGAACGCGCCTCAGATGCTACGCAAAACCACCCAGATGTTTCTGAACTACAACGCCCATGATTCCCTGCCCATTTGTTGCATTGGAGGAATTCTGGGGATTGTAGGCTTCAGCACCTGTGGGCTATGAGTCTGACAGCCATGCTTTAAGGGGCAAATTTGGCTTGAGCCATCACCAAGGGGATATGAGCTTACCACCATGTGCCAATCCTCCCCATAGGTGCCCATCTGGGGGCAACTGTGTGCACCAATGCTTATTAATCCGTTCTGAAAAATTGCTTGCCATGCGGTTGGCACGTTTGCCATCGAACCAATCCCCTCAGCGGGGAACAAGAGCTAAACGGCAGCATCTGAGTGGGCACTCACCCTCTGGTTCTCTGGGTAAGTTCACATTGCAGTGTAGGTAAGGGTGAGGGCAGAAATCATCAAAAAGACTCAATATTATCAATAATTTTAGAACGTGAGCACAGGACGCTTTGGAAAATTGTTCAGTCACCTCGTCTTCAGCCATGCCCCCCAATCTAAGTTATTTATTTTTAATTTTTTCCCCATACAGAACAACATCAGATATATAATAATAGTAACAAAGCATCGAAATTCAACGCAATTTCGGTGCTGCACATTTCGGCTCACTTCGGCGATTCCATTTCGTTGAAAATATGGCGAGTTCACCATATTGTGCCGAAAATGGAGTCCCCCAATCTGTTCCCGGACGTTGGCGAAAAGTGATTATGAGCACCGAAATTGCCTCAGACCAGAAAAGAAAAAGAAAGTCTCCCATTCTCCTGCTAGAAGCTTAAATCAGTAAAAATATGATTAAATAATAAAAAAAAAAGTATTTTTAAAAAACAATAAAAAGGTCTGTTACAAAATAATTAAAAGTATTAAAAAAAACAACACAAAAAAGTTAAGTACAAAAAGGTCTTAAAATTTATTTATTTTTTGCCTAAAAAAAAAAAAATGGTCTTAAACAAAAAATAGATATTCCATTTATAACATTAAAACTTACTAGATTGGCATTGTCTAAACCTGTCAAATTGAAACACCGTAAATCAGGTAATTTTGCCAATATTTTGGTGCACTTCGGCGTTCTGCGAATAAACAAATAAATAGTTCTCTATGGGACAATTTAGCCGTCGAATTGCATCAGATTGCACTGTATTTCACCTTTTAATTTGCCTGTATTTGGCGAATTGATAGCTTAGTGAATACACAAATTGCCCTGAAATTCACTGTTCGGTTCAATCCAGTGGCAAATTTGAGGCTCAGTGAATGACCCGCTACATGTACTCACTTAAAACTTCATGGCTACCATACCGGATGTAAATAGGTAAGGCTGGTGTCAGACGAGCGTAGTGTTCATGTCCGTGATTGCGCCTAAAAGTACGTCCGTGATAGCGTGACAGAAAGCCCATCGGAGACTGACACACGAAGTACGTCCGCACTGAACTGCGGACGCACAACGGCCGCGGCCCACAGACGCAAGGCAGGCAAGACCTTACAACCCCTAGAACGGCCGCACAAAGTGCGCTGCGTCCGCAACGTCTGCATAGCTTTGTGTGTGAGTGATGGAACGTGGTCAGACGGACTGCATTTATACGTCCAGCATTTTTCACGGACAAAATGGTTTTGCTTTTTATTTTATTTTCTCTCCTACATCCGTCAAAATATACGTCAGTGAAAAAAACAGACTGTGTGGCCACTACTGCGTCTTCCGTACTGACGTACGTCCGTGTGCACGGACGTACAGTCCGTAGAAATCACGCTCGTCTGACCCTAGCCTAAAGTAAGTAATCCGGTCAGCACATGCAGAGGGGGTTGGCTGAGTTGTCATCTTATCAGAGAATAGCATCCATAGGAGGAAAGGGGAGAAAAAGAGAGAAAAAAATAAGAGGGGGGGGGGGGGGTGAGGGTAGGGGAAGAGGGTGGGTAGCTGCCCTTAAGTATGTGGCATTCCCGGCTCTCTCCGAAGTTCCAGCAGAGAACTGGAGTCCATGGAAGAGGCCATATTTATTCATTTTAATGGTATGCACCCGAGTATCTTAATCCCATCGATGGCACTGTACAGGGCTGCCATCAGAAATCTTGGGGCCTCTTACTGATCCCCCTTCCCACAGCTGGCTATGTCCATAAACTAATTAAAAAAGAAACCGTTTGCCTCGTTTTCGTTTTATGTTATTTTACAGGGAGTTGGCTACATCCCTGGTGGATAAAATGTTTCTCCTGGTGGGAGAGTGTTCGTTCGGCACCTCTACCTAGCGCAGACTATACTAATCGCTCGCTCAGTGATTAGCCAGAATGCATTTACCGGCCCTAGTTGCCCCGGCCCACCGGGAAAATTGCGTTTGTTTGCCCCCGGCCCACCGGGGAATTTGCTGGTATCCCAATAGGTCAGTCCAGTTTCGTATGGAGGGGCCCTCACATCTGAGGCAAGTCAACAAGCGACACACTGTTTGGTAAGGGCCAGGGCCGCCCTTGAGCCACTGGGCCCCTGAACGTATCATGGGCTGTCACCCCCTGCTGGCTGCCCTGGCACTGTATAAGCTGTTTTCGATGTCTTCTATCTGTCCTGCAAATCAGGATGAGTTAGAAGAAGAAAAGAAAAACTTTTAATCAAGAAATATCACATGTCACAACAGCCTTTGTACGGGACAAAAAAAGCGTATTAAAGCCTGGCTTTTTACACAGTATGCCCGTTTGCTCATCAGACTGGTTTCAGGCTGCCTTATATCATAAGACAAATATTATATATTTGTGCTTCTCTAGTGTACAAACTGAAAGATGCATAACATGATCTGTCACCGAGAAGCACTTTGCAGGAAGCTCAGTTTTGTAATAATCCTGTAGAATTGCAGGAATTTGGGCCGTGGTTGAACTTGGCATCCAGTCTGTCCTGCAGATTGCCTCAGCACAGGGTTATCTGCCATCCCCCCTCATCAGACAAAATGCAAACAGTTTTCACATCAGGCTATTGGGCTATTATGTGCGAACCGTCTGGGTAAAATGTCATTGAGTGCCTTCTTGCTGGTAAATGATTCACCGGCGTTACTGACGCCTGCGTGCCACCTAAATGTCATCTCATAGTAAGGATTTCTCTGATGTAACCGTGGCTGCATGTGCACAGTCAGCTTTACTGCGGCCAAACAGAAATGACTGGCATTAACCTGGAGGAAAGGAAATGGAGAGCATTATCGGGGGGTCACACATTAAAACAAAGTAAATGATCCTATCTGTGGGGAACGGTATGATTTTGTATAGGGTGTACCGTATATATACATACACAACATACTGTAAAATATAGAAAACTAACCAGACAGGACCTGGGATGCCAAGTATCTAAAGAAAGGCACAAAATCACATTGTCATTCCTTGTTTGAAACTGATTCTCCATCTTTTCACCTTAAAGAGACACACTAGTATATTTTCATTCAGTGGTCACCGTGACTTCAACCTTCTCTCCCATTCAGACAGGTTATTGGCGAGCTGATTCAGCCACCAGATTACAGCTTTTTAGCGCCTCTGAGAAGCTCAGATCACCTTGTCATTCCTTGTTCGCTCACTGATCTGTTAACCATAAAGAGACTTTCTATGAATTGTGACCAGTAAATTATCATTGAGTGGTCACAGTGCCCCCAATACTCTGTCACACTTGGTGGGGGTGCATCGGGGGGCTGATTCAGCCTTTAAAGTACAAGGGCTTAGCTCCTCCCAGAAGCTCAGATCATTTTGTCATTCCTAGTTCGCACACGGATTCTCCATCTGTTAACCTTAAAGGGACACTCTAGGCATTGTGACCAGTAAATTTTCATTGGTGCCCTCGACCCTCTCTACCATTCAAGGGGGGGGGGTAATCAAATATCTGATTTGCCATCAGAGTACGGGAGGCTTAGCTCCACTAGGAAGCTCAGATCAGTGAGTGCCAAGCTTCATAGCTTGAGACCCAGAAGCCGGACTCTTTTTGGGAACCAGCTCCCTCCAATGGTTGTCAACGTTATTGCATTGGGAGCCTTTGGATTGGTTGGACATTGCTTGAATGTCCAGCCCCCTGCGGTTATGACTGCAGCGGCTCACAGGAAGCTGCAGCATGTCACGTCTGAACCAGCACTGGACCAGCATTTAACCCATCTGTTTCCATTCCCCCTCCTGTTTTAACCCTCGAGTCTCCTTTTAACTAATGATTTATCCTTCTGTCAGGGCAGCTGCGTGCAATCCATCATATTTCAGGGATTCTGCTTCACTTTGATCCATCGTTTTGGATCAGTGCAGAGTTCCTCGATGCTACAAACATTTGGTGCCGTCATGTCAGCGCTCATAATTTCAGGTTTTGGAACATTTCAGAATTCCAAATAAGGGATACTCAACCTGTAGTGCTTCTTCCACTCTCTAGATTTACCTATTGCTTACGACTCCCCTTCAGACTCCTCTTGTCTTGGTCATGTACTCCACAAATCATGCTTAACACCATCATACCATGTTACCCCCAATTACTCAGCCCCTCTTGCTCTAGCCACCTGAACATTGTCTCTGCTTCTATCGAACATACAATACACCTTCATTGTGTCGTGGTAATCTACACGTTACCTGTTCCTTCATCAGCCTAGACCCAAATGAGCTTGCTACACATTACCTATACCTCTCTTCCACTCGGCTATAAACACCTATGAACTAACAATCAGTGTTCCTCACCCTCTGTTCATTACCTTTCCTTCTACTGTTTGTGGAAAATGTTCCGTTCATTCACTTATTGAGAAATTCTCTTATGAATACATCCATTGCAGGGAAGATTATAGAATTAAACCCTCCAAACATATACTCCCAAATCAAGTAGAGATTTGTTTGACCTTACCCAGTGTCTTCTTATTTTATGTACAGTGATCTCTGGAAGGAGCAGACCCCAGCCGTCAAATCATCCTAAAGGGAGCGCTTCAGCACACAGGCATCCACAAGAAAAATCCAACAAGTCTTCAGCCAGCAAACTAACAAAAACTAAGAGTGTTCCCAACACCCCCAAAATCCGGAACTACAACGTGAAAGAATGAGCTTACAACTGTCCTCATTCTACACAAAGTAGATATGAACTGTCATCCTCTTTCATGACTTGGAAGCCTCTTGTCTGGTGGATAATCCTGGCAGGACTTCCCTCGCGGATGAATGCCGGTTAAGGCTAGGGTCAGACGAAAGCATTTTTCCCCGCGAACGTGAAAAAGTGCGTCCGAACGCATTGACGTATTTTTTCACGGAATGCGCTAAAACGGTCAGACGACGCGCATTTTCGGGCGTGATTTTGTACGGATCGTCAATAAAACACTTTTTGCGTCTGGACGTTATGTAGGCTGGACATTAGCAGTGTCTGACATCTCCTAATCTCGCACACACGCCGCTATGCCGCAGCTGCGCACTCAGTACGTCAGTACTAGCGGTTCAGCGTTCTCAAAAAAATGCATTCAAATTCCACTTGCGTTGCACGGCCGGACTTTTGTGCGGCCGTACATCGTATATTGGCCGTCATTGCCCGTCATCTGCTGCTAGTGCGACCGTAGTTATGTGCGCCAGAACGCACGTTAAAAGTGCGCTGGTCTGACCCCAGCCTTAGAGATGAGCCTGTATTCATGTAACATACCAGTTATTTGGTTGATTCAACTTGTCATATTTCGGCCCTCATGTTAGGAGAACACTAATAACTTTCATGAACTTCAGGTGGTTCAATATTATATATTAGGCATCCTGTGAACCCTAAATTCCAATATGAGATGGGAATGGTGCAGACGCTTTTGGGGGAGTAAAGTGAATGCAATTCAATTGGCAGAAATACAAAGGATTTTCAAACACGAAACACCTTTAATCTTATGTCTCTGTTCTGAAAGTTGATAAGTGAGGGATCCCCAGATTAACATTTACACGCTATGACCACAATAACATCCTGATTTCCTTTTTTTGATAAGGTAAGGAAGCTCAAACGCACTGTTCATCAAAGAGAAAGGAAGCCCAAGTGAGCTGTTCATCAAAGTGAAAAGAAGCTCAAACGCGATGTTCATCAAGGTGAAAGGAAGCTCAAACGCACTGTTCATCAAAGTAATGGAAGCTCAAACGCACTGTTCATCAAATAGAAAGGAAGCTCAAACGCACTGTTCATCGAAGAGAAAGGATGCTCAAAAGCACTGTTCATCAAAGAGAAAGAAAGCCCCAATGCACTGTTCATCAAATAGAAAGGAAGCTCAAACGCACTGTTCATCAAAGTGAAAGGAAGCTCAAACGCACTGTTCATCAAAGAGAACGGAAGCCCTAACGCACTGTTCATCAAAGAGAAAGAAAGCCCCAATGCACTGTTCATCAAAGAGAAAGGAAGCCCAAACGCACTGTTCATCATAGAGAAAGGAAGCCCAAACGCACTGTTCATCAAAGTGAAAGGAAACCCAAACGCTCTGGTCGTCAAAGTGAGCGAAAGCCCAAGAGCACTGATCATCAGACAGAATGGAAGCCTGAGTACACTGGTCATCAAAGAGAAAGGAAGCTCAAAAGCACTGTTCATCAAAGAGAAAGGAAGCCCAAACGCACTGTTCATCAAAGAGAAAGGAAGCTCAAACACACTGTTTATCAAAGAGAAAGGAAACCCAAACGCTCTGGTCGTCAAAGTGAGTGAAAGCCCAAGAGCACTGGTCATCAGACAGAATGGAAGCCTGAGTACACTGGTCATCAAAGAGAAAAGTGGCCCAAGCACACTGGTCTGCAACTCAGCAGTTTTAGTAGGATTACAACTCACCATGTGTTAGGGTCAAATAAGTTTTATGTTAGTCGAAACATTGTCTGGACTGCTTTTTGCTTTGCTGGATCCCGGCGGAGTTGGTCGTTCCTCAGCTTGGTGGCACCTGGCTGTATCTTTTTTGCCTTTGAGCCTGTTGAGTGTAGTGTCTTGCTTTTTATTTATTTTATTTTTTTGGTGAAAGTCTTGTGGCTGCCACCATTGGCCGTCAATGAATGAGTGCAAGCCCTCTGGATGTCCAGACCCATCATCATTCAAACACCCTGAACAAAGGAATCCCCATTCAATGTTTGAATTAAAGAAAAGCCACCCAACAAGCATCTATTCCAATATGTAGCAATAGCAGATTTCACATCCTTCACTTCTTTAGTGACCCCTGGAATAGATACCTCAAGTAATGGGGGGATATATTCCTACTAGTCTGCAAACCTATGGGACTGTAAGAAGTTCCCCTGGTGCTGTAATGGTTCCACAGCTCTCCGGTTTTAACACTATGGCTTACAATCACAAAAAGATAATTTCACAAAGCACAAACAAGCAAACCAAAGGGTGATTTCCACCACAGACCCCCTCAATATTATTGCTGATGGAGGTCCTAAGACTTTTTTAGTCTTTGAATCATCTAGAAATAAATAACCTGAATCGGCGCAAATATTGCTCTCTGGGGTCCTGGGATCTCGCATATATATATAAAAGAAATAAGCCATAATAGTGCAACACGGATATATAAAATCTATACTTTGAGTTTATCTAATAGATGTCCCACTCACAAGTGAAGAGCCGTGACACTGGCTCTGAGTGGGTCCAGGCGTGTGGGTAATTTGTCTTCAATTTCTCAGGTGACCCCCACCTTGCAGCAGATACTCTATCCAAAGTCATGCAGTGGAAAGAGAAAAGGAAAAACTCCTTGTGCAGGTCCGCAAAAGGTCACAATATAATATACAGATGGAATCGTACTCACACTGTGTGACACCAGCTGATGAAGCCGCTACTTTGTGCGGCGAAACGCGTTCTGGAGGTTATTTTAATTATGCTTTAATAAATTTAATTTTTTTCATCTCCAATCCTGTTTCTGCTTTGCCATTTTCTGGATCCTTGGTGTTTTTTCCTCTGGGTTTTTCTCCCATCCTAAAAAAACCCATGGGCATACATCCACGAGCTATGTGAGCTCCTCAGAATGTGAGTACGATTCCATCTGTATATTATATTGTGACCTTTTGCGGACCTGCACAAGGAGTTTTTCCTTTTCTCTTTCCACTGCATGACTTTAGATAGAGTATCTGCTGCAAGGTGGGGGTCACCTGAGAAATTGAAGACAAATTACCCACACGCCTGGACCCACTCAAAGCCAATGTCACGGCTCTTCACTTGTGAGTGGGACATCTATTAGATACACTCAAAGTATATATTTTATATATCCTTGTTGCACTATTATTGCTTATTTCTTTTATATATATATATGCGTTATCCCAGGACCCCAGAGAGCAATATTTGCGCCGATTCAGGTTATTTATTTCAATATTGTGTGTATTGGTATAGGGGAAACCACTATATCCTGTTATTGGCTATCTGGGTGCCTTGGTGGTGGATGCATGTTGTGTGGCGCTGCACCATCTCTTGTTTATATTTTTGAATCATCTAGGCCTGAAGAAAGTTTGTCCCTTACATTCACCCTCTCCAGAAACCTGAGGGAGTCGTCTCCAAAAACTATTTACATTTTAAAAATGTCAGGGTGCTTTCCTGCCATCCCTTTTTGCTCGCTTTCATCTTTTCTCCTTTGACCACCACTGATGAACCTCTGATTTGGTTGCCCCCTACAGGACAGGCCACCTCACCTCTGTGTTAGCTGAGCATCGACGTCATCGGAAGAAATTGCCATTGTTTCCTCAACAGTTGAGAATAACGTATCTTACAAACAATGCACACGGAGCGTTACGTTACACTGGTATCTTCTGAACAGAAGCCTCTTTGTAAGGTTGTGGTCGCGTTGTCATGATGTATACTTGTACAGAGCTTTTGTATATGGTGGCACTTCCTCAGATGAAGTTGAGTAAATACATGGTTTATTCTTCTACAGACACGTCGTTTCAGTGTTTCTATTTTTACAGACACATTGTTGGAGAGTTTTAATTTTTAAAGTAAGCACATTCGCACCTCGCAGCGTCTTGCACGGGCAGTGTGTGTGTCACGTTGTGAGTCGAGAGCTCGGGAGGCAGGGGGCAGTATCAAGATGTCTAAAGGGGCAGTCCATTGCTCGCAGCCCATGTCAATTGGTTGAGGCGGGCGGCGGTCAAGGTGAAAGCAGAGGTATGGAGCCAGGAATCAGCAGTACTTGATCCGCAGTGGATCACTGATGTGCTTAGTGAATCACCCCTTTAATCGGGGCTGCCATCAGAAATCTTGGGGGCCCTTCTTAAACTACCTTCCATCACCTGCCCATTTCAACAACTAATTAAAAACACATAATTTTACTGTGAACTGAATCCCTGGTCGTCTGGCAAGGGGATAAAAAGTGGTCCCTGGAGGGAGAGCATTCGCTCTGCACCTCTACCTGGTGCAGACGATACCAATCGCTCTCTCAATAATGAGTCACATGGCTTCTAGCAGCCCTTGATAAAGTGGCCCACCGGGAAATGTTTTGGTATCTTGGCGGGCCAGTCCTGGGTGGCTGGGACGGGACCCTTATGCTTGTGGTACAGACAAACAGCACATGGTTTTGAAAGGGGGCCGAGTGGCTCCAAGGGGCCCTATCATTTCATGGGCTGTCACCCCCTGATTGTGGTCCTGCCTTTAATGTTGACTGTGCAAGAGTATATTGACTAATAAAGTTTTTTTTTACCCACAGGCTATCGACATGCATGTGCAGTTTAATGGCAGGTGGCTTTATTGTATTCTCTTCCTTTACAATGTGAATACACGAGTGGATTAATCTGCAATATGCGATGACCGCTGTTTGTTGTTTGGATGAAATTCTACTCACTTGGTAACCCCATTATATCTCAAAGTGTAATTCGGCAAGACCTGTCGCGTGGAAACCAAACAGAGGGAGACGGTGGCGGATGCTGTATAACATTTCACATGTGATGGCCTTGCCGCTGCCCAGGCACCTTATTACAGGGGAAACTCTGCACATTCTTTTTATATTTAAAAATAAAAATATCCTTTTTTTTATTCTAATTCTGTGTAAGGTTTCTCTGAAAAATACCTTCTAAAGTGTGAGCTGCAGAATAAATAGGATCAACTCCTTGTAGTTACGCACAGGGTTATTCAGAGAAAGGTGCAACTCTGGAGAAGTGAAAATTCTAGGTCTATGTGCTGCATGATGCCTGTGTATGGCAATTACAGCAACACCTTGTATCTGTGTGTGCTACATAATGCCTGTGTATGGAATTACAGCAACACCTTGTAACTGTATGTGCTGCATAATGTCTGTGTATGGAAATTACAGCAACACCTTGTATCTGTATGTGCTACATAATGCCTGTGTATGGCAATTACAGCAACACCTTGTAACTGTATGTGCTGCATAATGTCTGTGTATGGGAATTACAGCAACACCTTGTATCTGTATGTGCTGCATAATGCCTGGGTATGGCAATTACAGCAACACCTTGTATCTGTACTATACAGGGATTTTTCAGTCATTATAACCCCTTGAATCTTATCCCTGTACAGCAGTGAGTGACCCCAGAGCTCTCCCTGTATTCTGCCAAATCCCTGGCTGCTGTAATGCTGCAGTAAAGTTTGATAAGCGTATAGTTACAGGGTGGGTGCGGGCTGCTCCTTGTAGTTTCTTTACAGTAATACAAGATGACAGGAGTGAGCGCTCAGAGAATTTTGTTTCTCTCCGGGGGGGGGGGCACAATAATCTTGCATGAAATGAGTGCAAAGAGGTATTATATGCTACTTCTTAGTTTTTATTGTATTACAATGCAAAATTGAACGTGTATGGTTTTGGTAGTGAAAGGGTTAGGGACCGTTTAACTACCTAAATTATCCATGTCGTATCTGTCACGGTTCATCCATGTCACATCCACTGAAATGATCATTTTTAATGTATCATTTCATGTTTTCCTATGAATATTCGCATCAGAGCTATACATATAATAATTTCATTAAATATAACCCCCACACCCTCGATTTCTCCATTTCTAGGAACATTACTCAAACCAGGTTATTTGTTTTGGACTCACGGCAGGACAAATAAGCCAGCATGAGCTGATCGCAGCTTGTCCTATGATTATTTAATATTTTTTTTATGCTGCAACGAAGCTTTTTTGTTTTTTATGCGAACTCTAGTAACCCCAGAGAAGTCTCACACCAACAAGGTGAATGACCTGAAATAAGACTGCATCCGGCGAGGCTCTGGTTGCATCACGGGGACCTTCCCACTGCATCGAGTCACCACATCACCCTATCTCCTAGCAACACCCACACAGCTCTCCTCATTGGTTAGGACACACCCACTGCTGCACCCCTCCGCTCTGAGTGGGCACCGCTTTTCATTAAGAAAATCCCTCCAAACACACATTACACCTCCTAGAATATATATATTTCTTACTTTATAAGATGCTTCTGACTTTTAAGCAAACGTGGGGTTTATTCACTAAACTGAGCATTTTATAAAATTTCCAAAGGAAGAAAAAGCTAGACTGAAAAAAACAAATCCCTTGTGTGCGTCTTCCTTTTCGATTCTTCTTACTTACTAATTTAGTGATTAAACCATAAAGACCCCGATGACACACCAGCTAATGTAATCCACCCGGGCATTTCCACATTAATCTCCCACCGGGAAGCTACTCCTGGTATCTACTACCCTTTCTATAGCACTTTTACCTTTACTGCTTCCCACTGGAAGACTATGCTATGTATCTACTACCCTTTCTATATCACGGCTACTGCTCCCACTGGGAGGCTATTCCAGGTATCTACTACCCTTTCTATATCACTGTTACTGCTCCCACTGGGAGGATATTCCATGTATCTACTACCCTTTCTATATCACTCCTACCTTACTGCTCCCACTGGGAGGCTATTCCAGGTATCTACTACCCTTTCTATATCACTGCTACTACTGCTCCCACTGGGAGGCTATTCCATGTATCTACTACCCTTTCTATAGCACTGTTACTGCTCTCACTGGGAGGTCATTACATGTATCTACTACCCTTTTTATATCACTGCTACTGCTCCCACTGGGAGTTATTACATGTATCTACTACCCTTTCTATATCACTGTTACTGCTCCCACTGGGAGGCTATTCCATGTATCTACTACCCTTTCTATATCACTGTTACTGCTCCCACTGGGAGGCTATTCCATGTATCTACTACCCTTTCTATATCACTGTTACTGCTCCCACTGGGAGGCTATTCCATGTATCTACTACCCTTTCTATATCACTGTTACTGCTCCCACTGGGAGGCTATTCCATGTATCTACTACCCTTTCTATATCACTGTTACTGCTCCACTGGGAGGCTATTCAGGTATCTACTACCCTTTCTATATCACTGCTACTGCTCCCACTGGGAGGCTATTCCATGTATCTACTACCCTTTCTATAGCACTGTTACTGCTCTCACTGGGAGGTTATTACATGTATCTACTACCCTTTTTATATCACTGCTACTGCTCCCACTGGGAGGTTATTACATGTATCTACTACCCTTTCTATATCACTGTTACTGCTCCCACTGGGAGGCTATTCCATGTATCTACTACCCTTTCTATATCACTGTTACTGCTCCCACTGGGAGGCTATTCCATGTATCTACTACCCTTTCTATATCACTGTTACTGCTCCCACTGGGAGGCTATTCCATGTATCTACTACCCTTTCTATATCACTGTTACTGCTCCCACTGGGAGGCTATTCCATGTATCTACTACCCTTTCTATATCACTGTTACTGCTCCCACTGGGAGGTTATTACATGTATCTACTACCCTTTCTATAGCACTGTTACTGCTCCCACTGGGAGGCTATTCCATGTATGTACTACCCTTTCTATATCACTGTTACTGCTCCCACTGGGAGGCTATTCCATGTATCTACTACCCTTTCTATATCACTGTTACTGCTCCCACTGGGAGGCTATTCCATGTATCTACTACCCTTTCTATATCACTGTTACTGCTCCCACTGGGAGGTTATTACATGTATCTACTACCCTTTCTATAGCACTGTTACTGCTCCCACTGGGAGGCTATTCCATGTATCTACTACCCTTTTTATATCACTGCTACTGCTCCCACTGGGAGGTTATTACATGTATCTACTACCCTTTTTATATCACTGCTACTGCTCCCACTGGGAGGCTATTCCATGTATCTACTACCCTTTCTATATCACTGTTACTGCTCCCACTGGGAGGCTATTCCATGTATCTACTACCCTTTCTATATCACTGTTACTGCTCCCACTGGGAGGTTATTACATGTATCTACTACCCTTTCTATATCACTGTTCCTGCTCCCACTGGGAGGCTATTCCATGTATCTACTACCCTTTCTATATCACTGTTACATGGAATATCCTCCCAGTGGGAGCAGTATCTACTACCCTTTCTATATCACTGTTACTGCTCCCACTGGGAGGTTATTACATGTAACAGTGATATAGAAAGGGTAGTAGATACTGCTCCCACTGGGAGGATATTCCATGTAACAGTGATATAGAAAGGGTAGTAGATACATGGAATAGCCTCCCAGTGGGAGCAGGAACGGTGATATAGAAAGGGTAGTAGATACATGTAATAACCTCCCAGTGGGAGCAGTATCTACTACCCTTTCTATATCACCGTTCCTGCTCCCACTGGGAGGCTATTCATGTATCTACTACCCCTTCTATATCACTGTTACATGGAATATCCTCCCAGTGGGAGCAGTATCTACTACCCTTTCTATATCACTGTTACTGCTCCCAGTGGGAGGATATTCCATGTATCTACTACCCTTTCTATATCACTGTTGCCTCTGCTGAATGTTAGGGGCTCTACTCTGAGGATATTCCAGGTACCTACTACCCTTTCTCTATCACTCGTACCAGAGACAGCCTTGAAAGCAGTAAAGGTAACAATGATAGAGAAAGGGTACTACATGTCTGGAATTATCTCGCTGTTATAGTCATATGGAAAATGCAGAAGATACTTTGAATAATCTTCCAGCAGGAGCAGGATATGTGACTTATAGATACCTGGAATACGCTGCCAGTAAGACATAAAGGTAACATTGATATAGTAAGGCTAGCAGATACCAGGAACAGCTTCCCAGTGAGAGAGGTAACATTGATATAGTAAGGCTAGCAGATACCAGGAACAGCTTCCCAGTGAGAGAGGTAACATTGATATAGTAAGGGTAGCAGATACCAGGAACAGCTTCCCAGTGAGAGAGGTAACATTGATATAGTAAGGGTAGCAGATACCAGGAACAGCTTCCCAGTGAGAGAGGTAACATTGATATAGTAAGGCTAGCAGATACCAGGAACAGCTTCCCAGTGAGAGAGGTAACATTGATATAGTAAGGGTAGCAGATACTTGGATAGGCCTCGTAGTGGAAGCAATAACAGTGATATAGATAAAGGATAGTAAATACACGGAATCACCTTGCAGTATTCGATGCAGATACCAGAGATACACATGAAAGCAGTAAAGATATCTGCTACTTGTACTGGAAGGAGAATCCATGTGCCTACTACCCCTTCTATATTACCGCTACCTTTGCTGCTGTCTGTATAACCCAAACTCTCATTCTAACTCTCTCTCTCTAACCCTAACTTTTATTCATCATTCTAGCTGGTGTTCAAATTCTCCCTCTAACTCTTGCTCTAAACCTAACTCTATCCCTTACTCTATCCCTTACTCTTGCTGTAACTCTCCCTCTATCCCTTACTCTAACTCTCTTTCTATACCTAACTCTCCTTCTAACAATCACTCTCCCTCTATACCTAATTCTCCCTCTAACCGTCACTCTCGCTCTAACTCTCGCTCCAACTCTCCCTCTAACTCTCCCTCTCTAACTCTCCTTCTAACAATCACTCTCCCTCTATACCTAATTCTCCCTCTAACCGTCACTCTCGCTCCAACTCTCGCTCTAACTCTCGCTCCAACTCTCCCTCTAACTCTCCCTCTCTAACTCTCCTTCTAACCATCACTCTCCCTCTATACCTAACTCTCCCTCTTACTCTCTTACGCTTGCTCTGACTCACCTTCTAACCTAACTCTCCCCCTTTCATCCTAACTCTCCCCCTAACTAACTCTCCCTCTATACCTAACTCTCACTCCCTGACTCTCCCTCAAACCTTCTCTAACTCTTCCTCTAACAAAGAAAGTGATAGTCACAGTTTATCTCCTTCTAGTCCTAGCTCTCTTAACTCTTTCTAACCTTCCCTCTAACTCTCGCTCTAATTCATTCTCTCACTCTATTACTGTCTCTTTCTCTAAAACCCTTCTCATTCTCTCTGTAAAGCCCTAATTTTCATTCTAACTCTCGCTCTAATTCTTTCGAACGCTCACTCTAATACTGTAAGTTTTCCTCTAAAACCCTTTGCAATCCCCTGTAAAACCCTAATTTTCATTCTAACTCTCGCTCTTATTGTAACTTTGGATCTAACCGTCACTCTCACTTAATCCCGTATAACTCTCTAACGCTCATGCTCTGCCCCTTACTCAGATTCTAATAAACTCTAACCCTAACCCACAGCCGACTGTAAGGATTGGGATCATTATCTTTTTTGTGTCCTGTGTTTAATGGAAACCTCAGACAGCATTCAGAATTAAAGTCTGCTTTACTAAGCTATAAACCTGAGCCCTGAGGTTGGAGAAATAAAAGCAAAATAAGCAAATAGTAGGTTAAGAGCCACACTGTATAAACAAATTACTCATAGGGCGGTATTATACAGCAAAGTTAAATTAATGCCTAACGTATAGATTTATTGAAGTGATAAATACTAAAAATGTGGTGTGTTTCACAGAATAAAATACACCCGACGCACTTCATTGCTCTAGGCAACTTTTTCATATCCTTGAGAAAGTTGCCCGGAGCAGCGAAATGCATCGGATGTATTTTACAAAGGTAATTAAAACCTTAGTATATAGATTTATCGGAGTAATGGATACTAAAAAAAAGTGATGATCAACAGCATAAAATACACCTGACGAATTTCGTTGCTCTAGACAACTTTGTAATTTCCTTGAGAAAGTTGCCTGGAGCAGCGCAATGCGTTGGATGTATTTTACGAAGGTAATTAAAACCTTAGTATATAGATTTATCAGAGTAATGGATACTAAAAAAAGTGATGTTTCACAGAATAAAATACATCTGATGCATTTCATTGCTCTAGGCAACTTTTTCATATCCTTGAGAAAGTTGCCCGGGGCAGCGAAATGCGTCAAATGTATTTTACAAAGGTAAATAAAAGCTTAATATATAGATTTATTGGAGCAATAGACGCCAAAAAGTGATACACTATAGGTGCAAACGTATTGGGACGCACCTCTTGAATTTAGGTGTTTCGATCAGCCCTATTGCCACAGGTGTGTAAAATCGCGCACCTAGTCATGCGGCCTGCATTTACAATCCTTTATGTAAACATAGGTCGTCCTGAAGTGCTGAATTCAGGCGTGGTGCTGTAATAGGATGCCAACTGTGCAATAAGTCAGTTTGTGAGATTTCAACCCTTCCAGATATTCTGCGGGCACTGCAAGTGGTACTCTTGGAAAGTGGAACAGCAGCAAGTCAGCCACGTGTAAAACCACGTAATGTCAGAGCGGGGTCACACTACTGGCCTAGAAGTCGCCAATAATCTGCTGATTCCATAGTTTAAGAGTTCCAAATGTCCGCTGACATTAATATAATCACAAACACTGTGTGATTGCAGCAGCTCCTGGACCATAAGCTTTTTTTTTTACCGTCCGCCTTTTATCTTCTGCTCCTTTCATCTGTTGTGTTATCATTTTTTTTATTGCCACGTATGGACAGTTTGTCACTTACGGAGTATACATTTCTCTGTTAACCATACACATCCCATCAGATCCCGCAGGTCAATAATAACATGGAGTGGACACAACCGTAAGGGGTTTATTCGCTAAACGGCGAACTGACAGTCGTATTGTTAAAGTCCAGCCTCGCCTGTAGACGGATATAAGAATTTTCCAAAATCCACTATCCCAGCTTGAGATTTTAAATATGGTTCTTGGTTAACTGTTCAGCGAGTACACCCCAAAGAATATTTTTTTTTTAAACATCCTTATCTTTCCTTTTGGATTTTCTACTAGATTTTTTTTTTAAGCTATTAAATTTCAATTAATAAAAAGATTATATTCATATAATGTATATATTAAAAGGTTATATTTGAGTATTAATGTTTGCAGGGACGAATAATGAGTCCGAAAAGTAATATGTAACCAGGAAAATGTACT
Source organism: Leptobrachium leishanense (assembly GCA_009667805.1). Taxonomy (NCBI): domain Eukaryota; kingdom Metazoa; phylum Chordata; class Amphibia; order Anura; family Megophryidae; genus Leptobrachium; species Leptobrachium leishanense. The sequence continues at coordinate 85,578,042 of CM019074.1, forward strand.
TTGTGTAAGATGCTGGTGGCAGAAGTGGGATTCTGGACCATTATTTGGAGTATGGAGAAATGTAAAAGCACACATGGCTTAATAGCTGTATAATGGGCAATTGGACGCGGTCTACTGTTATCTTTTTTTCTTGCCGTCCTTACAGATCAAGAGGTTTGCCGTGACATTGGCAGAAGAGCTTACATTTCAACAGCTTAATTAATATTAATTTCCTACCTGTGGCATGGAGTTGGTGCAAGGACTTGTTGAAGCTGCGTGCATTTTGATCAGGATGAAGAAGACTGCGGGCTCTTCTGTTCACTAGGAATAACTGGCTAAAGGTAGGAAATAAATAATGAGTGTAAATTATGGAAATGCTTGTTTTAACGTGCTGGATTGAATTAAAGTGACAGCAGAATGTCCCTTTTACAGGTGACCGTATTGCCTGAATCAAACCTGCTCTACATCTAAAATTCTACTGTATGTTAACTTAGTACAACATATGCTAATACCACAAATCTATGTTTAATTGCAGATATTTTATGGCAACCTCCGTAAGGTGTACCTTTATGACAGCCCTCCAACACAGCGACTGCAGGGCCCTGTCATATGGAGCTCATTATTCAAAATATTATAGGGGTTATTCAGAGACAACCAATCTGGCCCCAAAATGGCACCGAACAGGGAATTTCCCCGTATGGTGACATTTTGGGGCCATTCGGCTATTCAGAGAGCAGGCAGTTCGCAAAATTTGGGCAAACTGCCAGCAAGTACGTGTCTGTTCGACGGCCGTGAAATCCCCCATAGAAAAGTGACGATTAATCTATTCAGAGAACACCGAACAGCAGGGAAAAGTTTCCGGCATGCCCTGATGTTCGGTGGTTTCATTCGGCAGGTTTATTCAGGCGAACCCCATAGGCTTCAATGTTAAAAAATATTCCCGTTTTTATTCAATATCTAATAAACTGTTTATTATTTTAATCTGCAGCACAAATTCTATTATTTTTTTTTATTTTATTTTAGGATCTTAATAGGCATTTTTCAGGATTTTTTCGGCAAAATAAATTTTTCGGTTTTTTTTTTTAAATTGTTTTTTCTTTTTACTGTAACGGCCCTTTTTATTATCATTCATTGGATCTTAGATGTAAATTCCACACATTTTCGTTCAGTAGTTTTTTTGCAAACAGTTTTTCAATTTTGACACTTTTAATCATATTTTTTTTTTGTTATACCCTTCCGGCGACTTGTCGGCTGTGTTTGACGGCCTTCCGTGGGTCTTGCGACGGATGTTCGGCGGGTCTGCGGCAGCGGCATTCGGCGGCGATTCCCTGCACTTCGGGGACCCTGCAGTGAATTCAGCATTCACTGCAGGATGGGGAAATTTGATTCCCCGAAGTGCTGAGAAGTGCAGGAAACGAGAGCACCCAAATGTCACTGACATTTCGGTGCTCTCTGAATAACTCCCTATATGTATTACTATTGTTTTACATGTTTGTTAGATGTTTATGGGCCCTATTACATTCTTCACGCAAAAACGCACGCGCAACGCGTGAATTTGTGTGCCCAGCATTAAACGTTAACGCGCGTAAATCAACGCTGGACTTACAATCCTCGCGCATTTTTTCATCCGTCGAGCAATAACGCACGTAAAACGGATGCGCAAAAACGCGTGCGCAGCTATCTTGCGCGCAGAAATCAATGTGCGGACTTTTTTTCACATGATTCAGCCAATCAGAGTTAAGAACCACAATTGTCTCACGTTAAGTTTTTCGCCTGTCAAAGTCGATCTGCGCATATATGCTGCATCAATAAAAAATGCACACACAACTTCTCCATTTTATTGGTTTGGGTATGTGTAGAATGTGTAAATATACTTTGCTTCTTTTTTTTTTCGGGCTGGTGTATTTGGTTTCGGCCAGATTGATAGAATTTGCCATTAACACCAACTTTTAGGAGTTGCTAAAATGATGCGGGCAAAGGCTGTGCGTTACAAACTGTGCATAGATTGTAATACCATCCACGTACTGGCGCACAAATGCATTTGCGCTCACAATGTTGAGTATAGGATGCGCAAAGTACAGTAAGCTCGCGCAGGTTCACCCGCGGTAGACGTTTTCGAGCGTTTGTTGCGCTGACATTGTAATATGACGTTCTGCGCAAAGGGTTTTTCCCCTCGCGTTAATGCATTTTTGCGCGAATATTGTAATAGGGCCCTATGTATTTTATTATTGTAACATAGAGACTATATACAGAATGTGCCTGTAAACATGTAACACAGTGACTATATACAGAATGCACCTGTAAACATGTAACACAGTGACTATATACAGAATGCACCTGTAAACATGTAACACGGTGACTATATACAGAATGCACCTGTAAACCTGTAACACAGTGACTATATACAGAATGTGCCTGTAAACATGTAACACAGTGACTATATACAGAATGCACCTGTAAACATGTAACACAGTGACTGTATACAGAATGCACCTGTAAACATGTAACACGGTGACTATATACAGAATGCACCTGTAAACATGTAACAGTGACTATATACAGAATGTACCTGTAAACATGTAACAGAGTGACTATATACAGAATGCACCTGTAATCATGTAACACAGTGACTATATACAGAATGCACATGTCAACATGTAACATAGTGACTATATATAGAATGCACCTGTAAACATGTAACATAGTGACTATATACAGAATGAACCTGTAAACATGTAACACCGTGACTATATACAGAATGCACCTGTAAACCTGTAACACAGTGACTATATACAGAATGTGCCTGTAAACATGTAACACAGTGACTATATACAGAATGCACCTGTAAACATGTAACACAGTGACTGTATACAGAATGCACCTGTAAACATGTAACACGGTGACTATATACAGAATGCACCTGTAAACATGTAACAGTGACTATATACAGAATGTACCTGTAAACATGTAACAGAGTGACTATATACAGAATGCACATGTCAACATGTAACATAGTGACTATATATAGAATGCACCTGTAAACCTGTAACATAGTGACTATATACAGAATGCACCTGTAAACATGTAACACAGTGACTATATACAGAATGCACCTGTAAACATGTAACATAGTGACTCTATTTCCTACATATTTATTTTCTGGGTTAATCTGTATATTTGTGTTTTGTTTTTAATATCTTGCATTTTATTACTTTGTTTTTCTGTAACGACTGTAACATTTCAATGTTTCTTGAACCCAGGACATACTTGAAAACGAGAGAAATCTTAATGTATCCTTCCTGCTAAAATACTTTATAAATAAATGTCAACCAATCATTTATTTATTTAAGGGAATATTTTTTTTTTAAAACCTCTATTTTCACATTTTTATCAGATACCTCATAGCCTTTTACCCGAAAAGCATACATTCAAGGCATTTTACATCGCATACTGAGAAATTCACAAAAAAATCTGTATTTTAAATGCAAGAACAAAAAAAGGAAGAGGAGTGGGAATCCGGACGAGGTAAGGGAACGTTCATACAGACACCTAGAAAAAACTTTAATATAGGGTTAGAAACAAAAATTAGGGTTTAGAGCTACAGGTCTCTTATTTTTACAAAATGTAAGCTTTTTTTTCTTTATATATATTTTTTATTTTTAAATTTTTGCAGCAAAAACATACAGTCAAGTAAGTAAAGAAATGACTAATTCCAGACATTTTCAGTCATAAAATTCCATCAGCATAGAAGAGCGTGTTTTAACAAACAGCAGAGCGTCCAGGGGTCAAATTGAGCAGGAACTCGTGGCAACGCAGTTCCTCCACTATTTTTTCAGGAGGGACGGAGTTCCTTTTTGCCCCAAGTCAATGGAACGTCATTATTAGGATTCAGTCACACGTTCCCATAATAAATCACCAGAAATGTGATATTTTTTACAATTATCATTATGATTCCCTAAAACCCAGCAAATGTTTATATTTAAACATTAATAACAAATTTTGGGGGGGGGGTGTTAAGTGCGGCAAGTCATCGGGTAATAGGGTGGGCAGAAATCTTGGAGAGTTACCAGGCTTATTTTTTTTAGGACTAGACCCCTGAGAGCATCCATAAATTTATGAGTAAGGTAACAATGTTACAACAGACATAAGCAACAACCACAAGATATAAACATTGAGGCCAGTGTCAGACGAGTGTACTACGTGCTCCCTTACAGATGTGCGTACTGACATCTTGTTGACTTGGTCTCATAGGGCTACTTACGGACAGGTTTGTAACTGATCTAGACATTTTGGTCAGTATTTGGGGCTCCTACTGCGAATCTAGATCCTTTGGTCACTACATGGGTCTTGCAGTTTCTCTCTCTGCATCTGTAAGTCAGTGATAGGGCCTTCTTGCCAGTCTCTAGACACTTTGGTTAGTGTCCAGTTCTAATTCTGAATCTGTAGATCCTTTGGTGAGTGTCGGGGTTTCATTCTTTATTTGTAGATTCGTTGATCAGTGTCAGGGTCTCATCATTATTTGTAGATTCTTTGGTCAGTGTCGGGCTCTTCTTTGTCCCTAAATGCTTTAGTCAGTGTCAGGGTCTCATTCTGTATCTTAAGAACCTTCGCTCAGTGTTAGGCTCTCATTCTGGATCTGTAGATCCTTTGGTCAGTGTCAGGGTCTCATTCTGGATCTGTAGATCTTTATTTGTAGATTATTTTGGTCCGTGTCAGGCTCTTCTTTGTCCCTAAATCCTTTAGTCAGTGTCAGGGTCTCATTTTGTATCTTAAGAACCTTTGCTCAGTGTTAGGCTTTAATGCTGTATTTTAAGATCCTTTGGTCAGTGTCAGGGTCTCCTTCTGTATTTTTAGATCCTTTAATCCGTGTCAGGGTCTCATTCTGTATATAGATATAAGATACAGAATGAGACCCTGACACTGACCAATTGTTCTTAAAATACAGAATGAGACCCTGACACTGACTAAAGGATTTAGGGACAAAGAAGAGCCCGACACTGACCAAAGAATCTACAAATAACGAATGAGACCCTCACACTGACCAAAGGATCTACCGATCCAGATTGAGACCCTGACACTGACCAAAGGATCTTAGGATCTCCTTATGTGCCACTAAAGTTTAAGATACCCTCAACATATCTTACCACTACCTTTCTGTCTTTCTTTATTTGTTTAAAAAAGAAACTCAGATCCTAAGATTGAAAGCTCTTTGGATCAGAATTTATTATGATTCATCCGTCGAGCACTAGAGTGTAAGCTCTATGGGTCAGCCTTTATTAAAAGGATCTCAAACTCTGGCGCTGATGCTGATTGGCCATTTACGGGACTTGTAGGCAAAGATTCATGAGAGTTGTAGTTCAGAAACAACTGGGGGGGGGGTCAGAGTTTGAGATCCCTGATTTATTAAGAGCTATTCAGGAGACCCTAGATCAGGGCTGTCAAATTCATGGCCCCCAGATGTTGATGCCTACAATTCCCAGGTTTCTTTCCATAGATGGCCAGGGAATCATGGGAGTTGTAGTTCCGAAATATCGGGGGGGAGGGCAGAGTTGTAAGCTCTTGGGGTCAGTATGTATTAAAAACATTCAGCAACCACTAAATTGTAAGCTCTGGGTCAGCTTGTATTAAAATCTATCCAGCAGACCCAAGACTGTAAGCTTTCTGGGTCAGCATTTCTTAAGACCCATTCATCAGACAATAGATTGTAAGCTCTCTGGGTCAGTATGCATTAAGATGCATTCAGAGGCACTAGATTGTAACCTCTGGGGGTCAGAATGTACTAAAATCCATTCATTAGGCTCTAGACAATAAGCTCTTTGGGTCAGTAGGCATTCAGATCCATTCTCCAGGTGTTAGATTGTAAGCTCTGTGGGTCAGGATGCCAGCAGTGTGTGTGTATTTGGCACTGTGCCCCTGGTCACCGTATAGCTGAGTAATGAGCCCTGCAATGTGTGCTTTCCATCCCATTTCACATGCAATCCCCCTCAGGTTATCTCTCCCCCTCCCTCTCCTCACATTTGGGGTTGGTGTAGCCCTTGTGGGGTGGGGGAGCTGGGATCACCCCACGCTGGAGCCCGGCCTGTCCTCTCATTGGATGCCGGCAGGGGGAAGCTGTCAGCCCATGTGGCGTGGCCGGCACTGAATGTGTGTCATTTAAACAGGCTGAGCTCAGCCAGAGAGACAGCACCAGGAGGAGAGAGACTGCACGGGGGAGAGACATCACCTGGGGAAACGAGACAGCACAGGGGGAGAGAAACTGCACAAAGGGGGAGATCACCTGAAGAAAAGAGACATCACCTGGGGAGAGAGACTGCACAAGGGGGAGAGACAGCACAGGGGGAGAGACATCACCTGGAGAAAGGAGACTGCACAGGGGGAGAGACATCATCTGGATAAAGGAGACTGCTCAGGAGGGAGAGACATCACCTGGAGAAACGAGACATCACCTGGGAGAGAGACAGCCCAGGGGGAGAGGCATCACCTGGAGAAGAGAGACATCACCTGGGAGAGGTAGATGAAAAAAACAGGACTGAGAGGGAAGTATATGATAAGAGGAGAGAGACATCAGTAAGAGGAGAGACATCCTGAGAGCATCACTTTGGAAATATACACCAAACAGGGGCATCGAGGGCAAGAGACATCTCGAGGCATCAGATATCAGTTCTGGGAAAGAGAACAGGCATCCATAGATACTTCAGGGAGGAGAGAGGAGAGACATCCAGTGAGATATTAGGGGAGGGGAGAGAGGGAGGAGGAGGGCACACGAAGGGACAGATCCACTGCAACAGAGCCTTGCACACCTGCAGATCAGACAGCATCCCATCCAAGAGACACCATCCAGGATCTGCGACATCCTTACTGCAACAAGGTATCATTTCTATACAATGTATCCCTGTGGGAATTCTCCCACTGCAGCACAGTCACATGGTGCAGCAGCAAACCAGGGGAATCCAGGACCACCAAGCCTGCGTCACCTGCCCATTCATTCCTGCTAGACTCTCATTTTTTTAATTCAACATAAAAGAACCGATTAACCTGTTGCGTGCCACAGTGAGCGCTATCAGCCCCGCCTCTGGCATTGATGACATTTAATATTAATTTCTACGAATCTTTTAATCTATCTTGATCTCCAGATCAAAGGCTGCTCCATCAAACAGATTTTTTTTTCCGTCTCTTAGAGACACCAGGCTGCACGGGTATATTTTATGCAGCTGGGGTGTGTAGTGCGATGTCAGATCAAAGCTCAGGTTGATATATACGCCTGTGTTACATTGTTACTGTGAGATGGCTGCCCAGGGAGATGCAGAAATGGCGCACAATGATACTGGGCTGGTCTAGTGGCATTGATGGCTTTAGGGATCCCTTACGCATGGCCGGAGGTGGGGGGGGGGAGCGGCCGTCACGTCTTAAAGGATGAGAATCGGATGTGTGGCGATTGTTCTTTTATTTTCTCCCCATAAAGAAAAATGTATGAGCGTGTAAAATTCTGCCCCTCCTCAAACGTGATGAAAAAGGAATCCTGGGCTCCTCCCTGCTGTCACCGAGGAGCCTGATCTGGTGGCTGGTTCACATTGTCTATGTATATATATATAAAAATATCATGTAGCAGTCTATATTCTCTCTGTATATTTTCAATTTATGGTAGTTTTATTGCTGCGTATGTGTTATTTCCCTTCAATCCCGGCCTGCTGGGAATCTCTGCGTCCAGTGATGACAATGGAGGGTGGACACGTCTTGGTAGGCCTGACTGTGTAAATCCCTTAAGCCGAAAGTCTCTCTTGCCCTGCTTTTAATACCAAGGAGGAGGCACTGTTCTTTCCATCCTCTAGAGAATGTATCTCTGGCTCCTAAGAGTTAATGCATAAAAAAATTAAGTCTCCATGGCTTCCAGCTAGAAGAGACATGTGGCCCATTTGTCCCATGGCTGCCACTTGACACTTCGGCATAAATGCCGCCCATCACAGATTCTGGGGTCCAGTGAGGTATGGAGAACTAGCCCCTATTGTCCGTCCAACGTGTTCTCCTTTGATTTCAGATGGGGAATGAGAGCAGAGTACCCCTAAGCACCCCCTTCCCTCCATCGCTCCCTCCATCGCACCCTCCCTCCTCCTCCTGCGACGGCCTCTTCTTCTCCCCATGCATTTCAATGACCATAAAGAAGCTCTGAGTTAGAAAAAAATTGCAGCGCCATCAAAATCTCTGTCTGACGAAGAACCCGCTGCTCCTCCAGCAGCAGAGATAAAGTGTTTTTCTTAGAATTTTTATTTCCCCTGTAAATGTCAGTTATCATCAGCATTGACCGAATTCCAGTCACCCCTACGGGGGTAACGGACGCCCTGCTGTTACCCTTCAAAGTAACAGAGACACAAATTATCCTCGTTAAAGCAAATTCAGTCTTGACGACTGGAGCCCCTGGGTCAGAGGCTTTCTCCATTGTGGGTCTCATAGATCAGGGTCTACTGCTACACAGTCCTTTGGACAGGGTCTCTTAACTCACCCTTGCGGTCTTTTGGGGAGAACCTTGAATTCGATATCTGGTACATTGGAACTTTCATTTTTAAGAATGTTTGAGGGTTTTGTCTCTTCAGGGCATGGATCTTAAATTCTGGCCCATCATATGTTTATTAACTACAACTCCCATGATCCTCTCGCCATCTGTTGCATTCAGTGAATTATGGGAATTGAAGGCCAGCAACATCTGGCGAAAGCCGGAGTATAATTGAATGGACTTTTGACATGCAGTTTTATTTCCCCTGCAGTGAGCACAATAAAGCTGTGGAATTCTCTGCCTGTTGAGGTGGTTGGGTCAGAGCCTGTACAGACTTTTAAACAATGACTGGATGACTTCCTGCAGACACAGAATATTAAGGGTTACATTATTTAATATGTGGGTTAAAGCTGCTTGATCCAAGGAGAAATCTGACGTCATTCTGGGGTCCAGGAGGAATGTTTTTCCAGTATGTTGCGTATTTGGTGAGCGCTTCAGACTGGGGGCTCTATTCCAAAGCTGGTGCTAACTTAACCAGAGCTGTTGTAAACTTGCCAGAGCCATTATAGTCTATGGAGTTGCAAAGTTTACAACAGCTCTGGTTACGTTAGCACCAGCTTTGTAATACTGCCGAAGTCGGGGTGTATTTGTATGGTGTGCTGGTGTTTCTATTTGAATGCAGGACTGGATGACAGTAGCGTGTGTATGCAGGGCTGACATTCTGACAACTATCTGTGTGTCTGGGGCTTCACCGGATGCAATGACAAAGCAGGTCACCTGAATGGTGTCATGCGAGGCACCCAGTTTGAAAGAGACCATAGGCAGCCACCTACTTCACCAAATAATAGAGCCACCTCTAATTGGGGGTTAAAGAAATGTGTTATCGAGAGTTTGTGACGAAGAATGTCATGGAGGCTCCAAGCCAAGAAGGTCCATCACGTGTGACTTCCTATCGATGATACGTATGCGTATTGTTGTATGTTGGAAACCTCTATAGCAGGTGTGCTCCACCTTGGCCCTCCAGATGTTTTGGAACTATATTTCCCACAAGGCTCTGTCGACCTAATAAGTTGGCTGTAGTGTAGTGGGTGATGTAGTTCTGAAACATCTGGCGGGCCAAGGTTTAACACCCTGATCTATCGCGTTCAAGCTTCTTCATCTAAACTTCTTTGTAGCCTCTCAAGAAGTTCAGTCTTGGGAAGACGTGTGCAGGACATTTGATGTGTAGCGAAGAAAGTGTTGCACTTGTGGTGATGGAGTGGAAGGGGCACATCAGATGTCAGTAGGACGTTCTTCATAAACCGGGAATGCTGGAGGAGAAAACACTCCTCCTGTACTGAGTTCTTGAAGGAAACCTTCTCTCTGCTCATGTTGAGGTCTGTAGAAGATGGTAATTCTGCAAAGAGAGGTGGGCTGTCGCATACCTCCATGTTTGATGGGAAAATTAAAGACTAAAGAGGTCTCTTGCCCAGAAATGCTCAATGTTATCCAGGAATGTTTGGGATTTTTGTGATATATTCACGTATATAGACAACCATGCAAGGAAGGTTTTTTTTTGGGGACAAGACTAATCAACATCAACTAGAACATAAGAATTCATTTTTAATTGTTCGTTTGCCCCCTAAATATATTCTATTTATTACCAAACGGCATAGTTTGTCCCTTTAATAGATGTTATTAATATTTGCCCCCACCTGTCCATGTCTATTGTTGCTACGCAGCGTCCACCCTAAAATATTTTTTTCTGCCATAATCATTGTTAAACTTTGTTAGACTCCTATGTTCCTAGGACTAAACACAGAACAATGGCCTCCAGTTTGTGATGGATTTCAATCGGAAACACATAATGACATCCAAGGGGGCGTTCTGCACCAATTTTGATGTGGTGGTATGAGTGGACCTCCAGGTCCTCCTCTCCTAGTACAAAAGACCTATAGAGAATTATTTTTGTGTTGGTTTAGGAATGTCAATTTGGAACTCTGACACCCATGTGTGATGGCCAAGCCTTTCTCTCCGTTATGGATGTTCTGGGTGGAGGAAAGGACCGAGACATGGAGACCGGGGAGGGCAAAGGGTGGTTATTTACTAAACTGAGAACTATTATGAATTGACATAGCAAATGTGGCCAAGTAGATCACTGGATTTATTTTTTTGGGGAGGATGTACATTTTAGGTTTCTCTTCTAAAAAGTAGTCTTGGTAAATTGGCAAACAGAAGCCAAAATCCCAGATACATTTTCCAATATGGCTGACAGGCCCAGATTATTGATTTAATTTGCCTCCATCTAATTATTTTGGAGGACCTTTGACCCCCCCCCCTCTCCCCAATTTGTCTCTACGACATTTCTCTCATCTCTTGATGTCCCTGCTTCATTTTCTTTCATTCATATCGTGCCATCCCTCCATGTTAGAGACACTTTGGCCAAAATAGCTACCTTTCGTCTATTCCTAATTCAGAGCAAGGACATGGGCCTGGAGCTGCCTCTACATTAATCCGTCCTTTGGACGCATGGTCACACTTTGTGTTTCATACATTGCAGACTCGGTTAGGAGATGCTGTGGGCACGGTGGGCAGAGGGCAAGTCAGCCGGCGCTCGTGATATGCCCAGTGTGCTCTTGGGATGTGCATAATGTTCTTCAGATGTGTGTGCCCGTTGTGATGCTCTCTTGGGATGTATGTAGCTCCGTATGTGCTCTGTCGTTCTCAGTCACAGTCTGGCCGCTGTGTTGCTCTTTCCAACTTGTTTAAAGCTGAGCCTCCTTCAGTGCAGATCTGTCCGGCGGACACCATAAAGCAGACTTTGTGTTCGGGCGCTGAGTTGGAAATGATCGTTTAATAACAGTCAATGTGGATCCGACACAAGGGGGGACAGTTGGGTCTTTGGGCAAATCCTGGCACAGGTTGTTGAGAGGGGCCTGATCAGAAATGGAGGTGGTGATTGAATGCGCCAACGATTCATGGAAACCCCTGTTCCTTTACTGTGCAATGCATGGTGTACTAAAACTATTTTGTCCCTTAATTAAGGTTTATTGGGGTAATTTCTGCAGTTTCGCACAAAACTTAAGGCCTCTCTAATTTTAGGGCTGCCCTTGTAAGACTTTGCAATCCATCCATTATCTTTCATCTTTAACAGTTTGCTCTTCGGTATCGCTAACATCTCCTGACTATGGTTTTCCTATGGTGCCTTGTATCGTTTCAGTCTCATTACTGAATATGTACAAGAGAAGCATCGAGACGCGTTGCAAGTCAGCTGGTCGAACCAGCGATGACTCCTCCTCTAATTGTATTAGTGCACAATTGCATGTTGACATGATTTCTGGCACAGACGGACCCCTCTCCTTGAAGGCTGCCCAGCAACTGCTGATTCAGAAGGTGGGAGCTTCCCTCAAACGCAATGCTTCAAACAAAAGAAAACCCTGGTGCTCAAGGAACCAGTAAGGCCAATCACGACAACATTGAAAACAAGAGGGTCTCAGGCACTCCACCTTGATGGGTGGCTTTTACTATTGAGGGTGCAATACTTCGATCAACACAGTGACCTTTCTCAAAAGCTACACATCAAGCTGGAGTGCCTGTTGCCCTTGTTTTTGTTTTCTACAGCAACTGCTGATTGGGGCAGAGGGAAAACCTCCACTTTAAAGGAATGTCAGAGCATTGAATGACCACCAGGATGGTCATGGTGGTTGAGTGTCATGTGCAAGACATTAAAACCTGGGATTGACAGGTGAGGTCAATCCTTCACGTTGTTAAGGCAGTACTAGCTTTACACCGGTCAGAAATCCGAAACATCTGGGGTGCCAAGGTCAGCCATGAATGGTCGAGACTCTGGACCAGTGTTGTCTGATCTTACTTGTCATTAAGAAGATACGTATTATGTCTTTTAAATTTACAGCATCTCTTCACATGTGTTTGACAGATTATGCAAAGCATTCACTGTATATGCTGCTTGTTTTATTCCACTCACGGATGTTTGGTGACTTCTTCTGCCAAGTGTTGTGTAGATATTTATCCCACGTGGGAACCCAAAACAATACGAGTGTATAACTTGTACATGGGGAGTTTAGATCGGTGGCATGGTGTCGCTTTACCAAATGTCTCAGGCAACCTAGACATCGACATGTCTTTATGGATGGCCACACCTGACTGTCTGCTCTTTGATGTCCACAGTTTTGAAACATGGAAGACATTGTGATAGCAGGGATCGCGGGTAGATTGCCCGAATCAGACAATCTACAGGAATTTTGGGAGAACCTAATTGGAGGAGTGGACATGGTTACAGAAGATGACAGAAGGTGGAAACCAGGTGCGTAAAAAAAACAAAAGAATAACCATGAATACACTGGTGGTGGTTGGGTCTGAAATGATCAGTAAATTAGAAAACTCTATCTGTAAAATTTGACATAGGCCTGGGCCCTGCAGTAGTAGGAAACTTCATCTCGGAGCTACAGGGGGCCATGTTTGGGCACCTTTGGGATTCCAACATCTGGAGTCCGTGTTGTGACATTGCGTATCTTCACCCCAGTTTGGGAGGTGATTAGCGCAAGAGTTCAGGTGACAGTTACCTCTTGTGTGAAGCCGTATTTGATCTACAGGGCATGAGCTGTGTTACCCTGTTCAACAAGAGCCTGATGGAAGGGTTAATTTGTGTGGTTGGGTGGACATACGGTCATTGTAGGAGTCCTGATTTCTTAGCCCATGTTACTTCTCCTTTCCAGGTCTGTACGGTTTGCCTACAAGGAACGGAAAACTGAAAGAAATCAGCAAGTTCGATGCTTCGTTTTTCGGCGTTCATCCCAAACAAGCTCACACAATGGACCCTCAGTTACGTCTGCTTCTAGAGGTCTGTTACGAGGCTGTGTTGGATGGAGGTAAGACCACAGGGTCATGAAAATCTGAGGTTGGAGATGATTTACTTTTTTCCATGAAGGTGGTTCTCGCTTTCCATTCTGAAGGATGGACACATTGGAAGAGGCTAATCATGAATGATGAAAGTAATACAAGAGGGGTTATACACTATAGTACCTTTTGAATTGGCCCCAAATTGCACCAAACTGTGACTTTCACCATTTGATGCAATTTTGGGGCAATTTGTCTATTCACAAAGCTATCAATTCACAAAATACTGGCGAATGGACAACGAAATACGGTGCAATTCGCCACATTCAGCGGCACCGAAATTTTCCCATAGAAGACTATTGAGTCTTCTATTCATAAAACGCCGAATTGCGAGATATGGCAAAATACCCTGATTTTCGGTGCTTCAATTCGACCGGTTTAATCAGGTAAAGCCCATAAACTTCTATGTAAAATATGGAATATCTTTTTTAAATTATTTGAAATCCTTTTTGTGTTTTTTTTTTTTTGTTTTTTTTGTTTTTTTTTAGACAAGATTTTTTTTTTTTAAAAAAAGACATTATTTTGTAGCAGACCTTTTTATTATTTTTTAAAGACTTTTCTATTATTTGGACACATTTTTACTACATTTTTTATTGCTCTAAGCTCCTACTATGAGAATAGGAGTCTTCCTTTTTTTTATCTCTTCAGTTCGGCAGAATTCGCCGAAGCCAATTCGGTGATAATCTGTGCAATTCGGCAGTTTTCATCTACGTCTGATAACTACTTCGGCGACTCCAATTTCGGCAAAATACGGAGAACATTTCCTAAGTAGTGAATTTACCTTATTTCCGGCCAAATTGAATCGTTGAAGTGAGCCGAAATGCTGCGAAACATAAAGCACCGATATTGCAAGCAATTTCGATGCTTTGTGAATAGACCCGAAATTTTTATATCTGCTCACTGGACCGTTCACACCTCAACACTCCCAAAACCCAAATTGAAGGTTCACTGTTGATAAAGTATAAGGCCAAATTTTGGCGAATTGCCTGCACGTACGGTGCTGTTCGAAGGCAGTGTAATCCTCATAGAGAAGTCATGGTTAATCTATTCAGAGAACTCCGAACAGCAGTGAAAAGTTGCCGAAATGCCCTGCTGTTTGGTGCTTTCATTCGGCAGGTTTATCCAGGCAAATCCCATAGGCTTCATATCGCGGGGTACCCGGCGTGAGCCAAGGCGGGCCCTTTATACTGGATATTTAGCCCTTGAGGCAGGTTTGCTGCTGGCTGCGTAGACAGACCACAGCACACAGATATAAGACAGATACAAGACAAGGATAATAACAGGACAAATAAAGGGATCCCTAAACACTAGGATAAGGTTCTTGTATGGCCTTCTGTCTAGGGTAAGGGATCCTCACAAGAATTACACAGAAACAAGAGAACAGAAAGGGGTGGATTAAACAGGATACAGCAAGACAATATACTCACACCCAGCAGCAACTCAGGGATACCCTGAACTGGGATGAGGTCCTTGCAATGGCCTCTAATACTAACTGAATATAATGCTGCTGGGTAATACACAGAACAGGAATACAGGACAACAGGAACATACAATAGCATTGTCAGAACCAGAGCCAAAGGATCGAGAGCCAGGAGAGTATGTCAGACAAGCCAAGATCAGATACCAGAGATGGAAGTCAGAACAGCCAGGAAACGGTACACAGAATATCAATATAGCAAACAGAGATTACACAGAAGAAACTTGGTTTCAAAACATCCGGCGGGCCAAGGTTGAGCCCCTCAGGTTTAAACCAAGATCTATGTTTATACGCACACATGGAAAATAATATTTATTGTAACTCACAAGCCTAGACTGTCTCCTTTTTTTGTGCATTATTAGGCAGGTTCAGTTATATATGTATGTATGAGGTCCTTGAATTTAAAGACATTTCATGAGCTCTCATTTTAAATAGCACCTTTTATATTTTTGTGTGTTAACCCAGGAATCAACCCGTCTGAACTTAGGGGAACCAACACAGGAGTCTGGGTGGGTGTCAGTGGGTCAGAAGCAGGAGAAGCCTTCAGTCGAGATCCAGAAGAATTGCTTGGCTACAGCATGACCGGATGCCAACGTGCCATGTTTGCCAACCGGATCTCCTACTTCTTCGACTTAAAGGGTATCATTACATAAAAAAAATCAACAATTTGTATCGGCATGGAACGCTTAAAATGTAATGTGTCTTTATGTGTTCGTGTGGATATATTGTGAGGCCTGGAGCTGTGGGAAGGGCCTTTACAGCTTGTAAACACCCAGATCCAACTGCTTCTCATGCCAAACGCTTGAGGTCTCTCTCTCTCTTCTCTCTCTTCTCTCTCTTTCCTTTTCTTTTCTTTTCTTTTCTTTTTGCTCCTTCTTTTTTCAGGCCTTCCATACTGTTGGTTCCAGCACCTATTTAACCAACTTGGTCTTTGTCACGAGAAGAGTCCCTGTAGACATATATACATGTTGACTTCATTTGCATGTCCTACCCAGAATTCCATGGGAAGATTGGCAAAGGAGCTCTGTGGACAAAATAAGTCTCTGATTTCCTTGGGCGTGTAAATGTTTTTCACAGTGACTCGCATTCTGTCTTGCGATTTGTGTAATGTAAATTTTTTGCCCTTCTTAATTTTAGTAGGTATATTTATACACACGCACGCACAAATCCTGACCGTGTCTCGTTGCTCTCCTTTCTAGGTCCCAGTTTAGCCATAGACACAGCATGTTCCTCCAGCTTGTTGGCCTTGGAAAATGCCTATAGAGCCATCCACCACGGTCAGTGCGACGCCGCCATCGTGGGAGGCGTGAATATCCTCCTGAAACCAAACACCTCCGTGCAGTTCATGAAGCTTGGCATGTTGAGCCCCGATGGGACCTGCAAATCCTTTGACGC
Source organism: Leptobrachium leishanense (assembly GCA_009667805.1). Taxonomy (NCBI): domain Eukaryota; kingdom Metazoa; phylum Chordata; class Amphibia; order Anura; family Megophryidae; genus Leptobrachium; species Leptobrachium leishanense. The sequence continues at coordinate 85,594,277 of CM019074.1, forward strand.
ATCAGGTGAGATAACAGTATCAACAGGTAACACATACACGACGAGCAACATTTCAAAAAGCCTGACGTTCTGCAGAAGAAGTCCCTCTGCTTCCACGGCGATCGCCGCACTTTTAACATCTTTCCTCTGCTGCTGATCATCCAAATTTCATTAAAACAGCCCTGTTGTGATGTATGCGTTATACAAATGCTGAATCGGAGGTGTATTCATGTAACAATGTGGAGAATTGTCAAAGCAACCGGAAATTCTAAGATAAAACAGCTGAGCTGGAAAAATTCTGAAATCTGGTCCTGGATGAGGGCGGCGCACATATCGCTAGAGACGTCAGCCACGCAGGAAAAGCAGTCAGTCTTTGCGTGTCAAGACCTGCCGGCTAACTCTGTTTGGAGGGATTAGTGCTTTTCTTATGAAGTCAGTACAGTAGCTGTCACTAACATCGTGTTTTTTTTGCTTGTTCTCATTTCACCAGGAAATGGTTACTGTCGCGCCGAGGCCTCAGTCGCGGTCTTAGTCACCAAGAAATCATTGGCTAAACGAGTTTACGCGACTATTTTAAATGCAGGAAGCAATACTGATGGTTACAAGGAACAAGGTGTGTAATAAAAGGGACATTTTTTTAAAGAAAAATGTCAATTTATTCATCGATTTTTATCATACATATTTTCCATGACGTTAAATACAGTACTCACACAGGCCACATGTCAAAGATCACCTGCAAAGTTAAAACTAGTGCCGGCATGTCTCCGGCCCTCCAGATGTTTCCGAACTACATCTCCCATGATTCTCTGGTCACCGATTGCATTCAAAAATTCTGGGAATTGTAGTCCTTCAGCATTCGGGGGGGGGGGGGGAATTTCACAGCCCTGGTTTGGATGATCTTAAACCCCCTTTACATTAGATATTGTAACTAGGGAAATTCAGATCTGCATTTAGGTCGTTCAGCTTTCGATGCCTTGGCTTTCAGGAGTGACCTTTCCATCCGGAGAGATCCAGCAGCAGCTTCTAACTGCTCTGTACAAAGAAGTGGGGATCCGGACCAGTGAGGTTGAATATGTGGAAGCCCATGGAACAGGAACAAAGGTAACGGATGATTCCCACCCATATAATAAACCACGACAAAATAATCCCATAGTGAATTTCTTAAAGGGATACTCCAGGAGTGGGTAGGAAACGGAAGGGTTAAACATTAACCCTTCCTGAACCCCTACCACGTTAAATCTTTAGTTTCCTTTTAAAAGCTGCCCTGAATCTAGCACTGGTTTCCCTCTGATCTCTGCAGGATTTGACATGCTTCCAGCTCAGCATGTCACCTGACCGCTCTAGCCAATCCAGTGGTTCTCAACGCAGGAAGGCTTAGATACCATTGAATGGGGCTGCTTTTGGAAGTACTCCGAGCATAGGATACCCGAGCTGAGGGCTCCCAGAGCAGAGGTTCTGGGCAGAACTAAGCCCATGCGTCTGGATGACTGAATTAGCCTTCTGAACCCCTCCCTCAGAGGGAGAGAGAAAGCAGGGAGCTCATTCAATAGAGGGTCAATGAAAATGACAAATGACCCATCGTGTCTCATTCTGTTCAGGTTGGAGATCCTCAGGAAGTCAACGGCATCGTCAATGTATTCTGCAGCTCAGATCGGGAACCCTTGCTAATAGGCTCCACCAAGTCCAACATGGGTCATCCGGAGCCGGCCTCTGGACTCGCTGCTCTGGCCAAGGTAAAGAACGCCATATACTGTGAGGAGCAACAGCTGACCATATTACTGGACAAAACACGACGCATTACTAACATAATGTCCTATTGACTCTTAAGTGTTTATTTTTTCCCCAAAACCACAGGTAATTCTCTCCCTGGAACATGGTATTTGGGCTCCAAATCTTCACTACAAAAACCCAAATCTCGACATCCCCGCTCTTCAGGACGGCAGAGTGCGAGTGGTGACTGAACCCACCCCAGTTAAAGGTGGCATTGTTGGGATAAACTCTTTTGGGTTTGGTGGCTCAAACGTGCATGTCATCCTCAAACACAATGAGAAAAAGTCTGACCAAGCATCTCTTCAGCTTCCACGATTGGCCCAGGTCTGTGGAAGGACACATGAATCAGTAGAGACCCTCCTGGAGCAAAGTAAACACTTGGCCAAGGATGACTTCATACACTTGTTGAATGACATATCAGGGGTGTCTCCGTCAGCCATGCCGTACCGCGGTTACACTATTGTGGGAACAGAGAGCGACATTAAGGAGATCCAGCAGGTCCAGTCATCTGGGCGACCGCTTTGGTACATCTGCTCAGGTGAATCATGGTTGACATGAAGCCACATGACATTATAATGATTGTTATTCTTAACAGTAGAGTAGATTTACACATATCCTTCATCTAATCCTGGCATTTGGACTCTTTGTAGGTATGGGGACTCAATGGAAGGGGATGGGCCATAGCCTTATGAACCTTGATGCATTTAGAGAATCCATCCTGCGCTCTGATGAAGCTCTGAAGGGAACGGGGTTGAAAGTATCTGAACTTCTCCTGAATGCAGATGACAGCACTTTTGAGGACACTGTCCATGCTTTTGTTGGTCTGGCTGCTATTCAGGTAGGATGATGATACGAGAGACCTTTGTAGGTTACCGAGTTGGTCATCTTCATTGAGTACTTAACCAACCACACATTAAACCTCCCACACAAATAAAATATATAATAGAGTAAATCGGACGTCCGTATGGAAGGCCACCATTGTGAGCTTCTTTGATGAAGATGGCTATAGATGTTGTTATTTTGCCTCACGGAAAGTCTATCAATATCCAGATCTCACAATGACCCCACTCAAAACACAAAGGTCGAGAAATAGCAGTGTTTGTATTCATCTTCAGATCGCCCAGATTGATTTGCTAAAGTCAATGAAGCTTGAGCCTGATGGGATCGTGGGCCACTCGGTTGGAGAATTAGCATGTGGATACGCCGATAATTCCCTGAGCCATCATGAGGCCATCCTGGCCGCCTACTGGAGGGGTCGATGCATCAAAGAGGCCAAACTTCCTGCTGGAGGGATGGCTGCTGTCGGTATGTGAAATGTGCCCATGCTTTGATATAAACACTTGTCATCTTGTTGCCAAAAATGTTCAACTGCACACGGACAATGCTTCCAAAATGAGGTGAGACGTCGAATTCAAAAGCGTCTGAATCTGAGCATTATTCTTTTTAATTGCCATCATTTTTATGATTTTTTTTGTCCAGTGGTCTACTTGAATTTCAACTATTGGTGGATTCAGAGGCAACTGATTGACTGCTCCCATAACCTTGTTGTGTTATTACGTTTATGTCAGCGGAATGGAATAATCGCCCTTAAAAACATCCACACATCATGGGGTTACATTACATTATTCGTGGTAAAACAGGGACGCTAGGGAGAAAAACTGCACCCGCATTTATCTCCCTAGTACCCCTAGTTTTACCGCAAAATTACAATGCAAGCGCTTGAAAAGCTGCCTGCATTGTTAGCGGGCGCTACGCCCCGGGATGCGCGCGGCAGTGCTAAGCTCTAACGTTGGCACCAGCAATGTAATGTAGCCCCATATGTTTTAACATGTATGTTAAAACATTGTTATATACGGCAAGGGTCCTCAACCTTGGCCCTCCATATGTTTTGTAACTACTTTAACCACAAGGCTCAGCAAACATGATGTGTGGCTGAACATCATGGGAGATGTAGTTCCAAAATATCATCTGGAAGGCCAAAGTTGATGTCCCCTAATGTACGGTTACAAAGGGAGACAGAGGATGTAATTTCCAGAAAAACAAATCATTTTCTCCTTTTGCTGCTTCCTTACAGGTTTGACTTGGGAGGAATGTAAGATTCAGTGCCCACAGGGAGTGGTGCCGGCCTGCCATAACTCTGAGGACACTGTCACCATATCAGGCCCACAGGTGAGAGCTTATCGCCTTATCTCTGTTACATATTATAGGGTTTTTTTATGAGAAAATGACATAATTAGACTATTTTGGCTCTCTCTTATGTGCATAGGGAATCCTAAATCTTGATGAATCGTAAAAAAACACCTCCCAATGGAAACAGCAGGAAATCAAATATAATTAAACTTTTAATAAGAATTGCTTTTAATAGCATTATTTTAACAGAACATAGTATACTAACAAACCAGGACACATTCCGCATGAAGCCTATTACTTGGCCAGTCGCGTCCTGGTTTGTTAGTATACTATATTCTGTTAAGAATTGCTTTTAATAGTATTATTTTAACAGAATATAGAATACTAACAAACCAGGACGCATTTCGCATTAAGCTGATTACTTGGCGAAACGCGTCCTGGTTTGTTTACAAACTATCGTCTTTTAAGAATACTTTTTATAGTATTATTTTGTTAAGTCTTACAAAGCAGAGATCAGTGAACGGACCATAGCTTTATTGGCTGCGTCGCCACTCTATAGGAGGCTCAGTATTGTCACTGCATTCTCACACTTTATGAAGCTTGGATAGAAGTGGCTTTTTTACTATAGAAATCCTTTTTTTTACGTTTTTTTTAATAACTTCTTTTTGGCGTTCCATATCAAACTCTGCTTATAGATAATTTTCTATATAAGAACTAGAGAGGAACTTAATTACATCCTGCGCCATAAAGGTATCTTTGATCCATAAATGATAAATTATTCATTATTTGTCTTTATTTCTTGCTTGGGATGTGATAGGAATCGGTGCGAGAATTTGTTGCAAAGTTGAAGAAGGACGGAGTTTTTGCCAAAGAAGTTCAAAGTGCAGGGGTGGCCTTCCACTCCTATTACATGGAATCTATCGCCCCGGCTCTCCTAAGTGCCCTGAAGAGGGTAAGTACGTCTTGTTTAACAGTTTCCGAGCCTGAAACCAAGAAAAACATAAAGATAGTTGCTGTGGTCCCAACACATGAGCTAGTCAGTTACAGTTACAAGTACTTATACAGCACCAACAGATTCCGTAGCGCTTTACAATAGGGAAGCACAAACAGTACATGATACAAGAGGAATGACAACCCTGCCCGTAGGATACCTGTCCAGTTAATACAGCACTTTAAACAAAGTGCTAAGGCAGACATCCCAAGAGCTTGCAATCTAAGGGATGGGGGGGAGGTAACTGAAACAAATGGGCGCAGAGGGAAGGTTGAAACTAGTGGCCAGAAGAAAATCTTAGGGATTGCATGGGAAGGACCAGATGTTTGGTCTTAGTAAGAGTAATTAGAGAGAGAAGTGGAGACAGCTGGAAAGGAGAGCTGAAATTAGGGACCAGCCCTGGTGGGCAGGTGGATGGGGAGAGGGAGGTTGGTTGGGGCAGCAGAGGGAAGAGAGATGGAGGTAAGTCTGTGGGAGTATGCTGTTGAAAGAGAAAGAGGTTGGTGAGAATGCACAGATAGCTACTATTACGACATGTGGGGGTGGGAGGGAGAAACCAACAAACTGATTTTTTCAAACAGAAATGGAGGGATATGTTTATCTGCAGGGGTCAGTTTGAGGGGGTACGTGCTGGAACACAGTTCCTCCACTATTTTTGCAGAGGGAATGGAGTTCTCACTGGTCCAATACTCCTTAAAGCTTGTATTCGGGAGATTAACTATATGTTTCCATTTTAAATCATATAGTTATTGTCACCTATCATATATTTTTGCTAAAATCCACATATATAAATGTATATAAGATTTGAGTGCATGTTTATGTTACGTGTGAGATGATAATTGCTAAATGAAGGACAGAAATCTTGGTGAGTTTTTTTTGGACTTGGCCCCTGTTTATTTTATTAAACAAAAGTCTATCCGTCGCAATTAATCAATATACTGAAAATAAAGTGTTCCTCCAGCCCTAATATACTCTCATGTATCTTAGGTCATCGCTACCCCGAAGAAGCGCTCCCCCCGGTGGGTCAGTACATCTATTCCTGAGTCACAGTGGCAGAGTGATCTCGCGCAGTTCTCCTCCGCCGAGTACCATGTAAATAACTTGGTGAGCCCTGTGCTATTCCAAGAAGGATTGCAGAGCATCCCTGAAAACGCAGTGGTTCTGGAAATTGCACCCCATGCCCTTCTACAGGTTTGTGTTCTGGATTTAATAAAAATAACCCAAAAACCGCACCTTTCAACAGAAGTGTCACTAGCGTTAGGTTCACCTGGTGCAGTAACTCGTGGTCTCACCCCTCAATCATTGGGCCTCATCCCATATCAGCAATAAAACTCCCAGTAATGTGCAATATATATGAGTTTATCACAGAGCTCCACAGCAATAAACTCACAGTAAAGTGCAGTATATATGAGTTTATCACAGAGCTCCACAGCAATAAAACTCACAGTAAAGTGCAGTATATATGAGTTTATCACAGAGCTCCACAGCAATAAAACTCCCAGTAATGTGCAGTATATATGAGTTTATCACAGAGCTCCACAGCAATAAAACTCACAGTAATGTGCAGTATATGAGTTTATCACAGAGCTCCACAGCAATAAAACTCACAGTAATGTGCAGTATATATGAGTTTATCACAGAGCTCCACAGCAATAAAACTCACAGTAATGTGCAGTATATATGAGTTTATCACAGAGCTCCACAGCAATAAAACTCACAGTAAAGTGCAGTATATATGAGTTTATCACAGAGCTCCACAGCAATAAAACTCACAGTAAAGTGCAGTATATATGAGTTTATCACAGAGCTCCACAGCAATAAAACTCACAGTAAAGTGCAATATATATGAGTTTATCACAGTGCTCCACAGCAATAAAACTCACAGTAAAGTGCAGTATATGAGTTTATCACAGAGCTCCACAGCAATAAAACTCACAGTAATGTGCAGTATATGAGTTTATCACAGAGCTCCACAGCAATAAAACTCACAGTAAAGTGCAATATATATGAGTTTATCACAGTGCTCCACAGCAATAAAACACACAGTAAAGTGCAGTATATATGAGTTTATCACAGAGCTCCACAGCAATAAAACTCACAGTAAAGTGCAGTATATATGAGTTTATCACAGAGCTCCACAGCAATAAAACTCACAGTAATGTGCAGTATATATGAGTTTAATGTTTCTTTTTTGGTTTATTTTAAAGGCAATTTTAAGGAGAAGTTTAGGCTCGACCAACACAATCCTTCCTCTTATGAAAAGAGGACACAGTAACAATCTGGAATTCTTTCTCACAAACATCGGCAAAGTCTATCTCAGCGGGTAAGCACATTGTTTGACTAGAAAATTGTATATGAAGAATTCAATTTCCAAATGTAAATATTGCTGTGCAGGCGCTAAACCAGCAGTGTGCACTGTAACATGGCGCTAAGCCTCAGGATGCTCGAGGCAGCGCTAAGCGCCGCCGCAAGCATCCCCTCGATAGGAGTCCATAGGCCATAGACTTTTTTCCCCCAGTCTCTCTCTGCTCCCGGCAGAGGCGATTATGACATTTTCGGCGGGAAGGGGGAGGGGGGTTCAGCTGATGCTGACTGCTTCTGCAGCAGCGGAATCTGTTAGCACCAGGTCCAGGCTGTGGTTAACGTTCGTGTTAACCTCAGCAGGACAGTAATTAGTGTTAGTATATTGTAATCCTAACGCTAATTAACACTTTGTGCTCCCCATGTTAAGCATAGGGAATGCAAAGTACAGGAACCTCGCGCCTGCGATTTTAACCTGCTAGTGTTCAGATTGTAATATGGTACGCCTGCACTAGGGCCACCAGAGCTAACATTAATGCTCACACAGGTGAGCGCTAACGTTAGCGTTATGAATGTAATAGGGCCCCTAGATTCTAAGATGGAAATTCTACATTTTACGTTTTAGCTTTTTTTTCTTTAATTTCAATTGAAGCCTCAAACCTATGTCTTTATTGTCCTCCATTTATTCCTCTTCTCTTTCTGTTTTTATAGAATTAACGTCCATTGTAACAATATATTCCCTGCCATTGAGTTTCCTGTAGCCGCTGGAACGCCGCTCATCTCACCTCTCATTCAGTGGGACCACAGCCAGACCTGGGATGTCCCAAAACCCGATGATTTCTCTGCTGGTTCAGGGGGATCCACTTCAGCCACGGTCTACAACATAGGTAATGACAGCTGAGTGAGAGATGACCTTCCTCTAACCCCCCATTCCCTAAAAATCTGATGCCGTCTCCTGACGTAGTCACAGTCTCAAACAATTGAACTTTGTCTTTCTCCTCTTGTGTTGCCAATGCTTTGGCTGAATTTTGAGGTTTAAGAGAAGTGGAATGACTAGCTGACATCTTACTCTGTGCTCTTTACTAAGAGATGGATCTCACCAAAGGCTGTTGAGCCTTTTTTTTGTTTTTGTTGTTTTTTTTTGTCTTTCTCTTTGTTTTTATGATTAATTATTGCCTTGTCTTTCAGACATGAATCCCGAGTCTCCCGACGCCTACATGAATGGACACTGCATCGATGGTCGAGTTTTGTACCCCGCTACCGGCTACCTTGTGTTGGCATGGAAGACTCTCTCCAGATCTTTGGGTGTCGTGATGGAGAACACCCCTGTCGTGTTTGAAGATGTTACGATTCACAGAGCTACAATACTTCCCAAGACAGGTGGGAACGAACCACAAACGATAAATAATAAATACGAAAACCCAAACATTTAGGGCCCTATTACAATCATAACGTTAGCGCTCCCTGTGTGAGCGTTAATGTTGGCAATGGTGGCCCTAGCGCCGGCCCACCTTATTACAATCCAAAAACACGTTAGCGATTTCGATCTTGCACTTCTCAGCACGAGCTTACTGTATTTTGCGCTCCCTATACTTAACATGGGGAGGACAAAGTCCTAATTCTAAGTACCGTCCTGCTGCGGTTAACTCGAACGTTAACCACAGCCAGGACCTGGTGCTAACGGATTCCGCTTCTGCAGAATCAGTCAGCACCAGCAGAAAATCCCCCCAAAAAATCACATACTCACCTCTCCTCCTGCGGCAAGAACGGCAGCTCCAACCGCAACTTCTTGAAAAAAGTCCCCTAGTCTCCCTCTGTAGATCACTACGCTGATCTGCCGGATCACGCGAGGTGAGATCCTGCAGGTCATGTGACCGACAGCATCAGTCTCAACAAGGGGATGCTCGCGGCGGCGCTGCCCCGAGAATCCTGAGGCTTAGCGCCGTGTTACGGTGCAGGCTGCTGGATTAGCGCCGGCATTGTAATATCACATTAAAACGGAGACGCTAAGGAGATGACCGGAAGGAGCAGTTTTTCTCCTTAGCGTCCCCGTTTTGTCGTGAAGTTTGTAATATGGGTCTTAGAAGGCCGGGCTTGCATTTTCGATGTTTTCAGGATTGAATTTTTAAACATTTTTGTCAACAATGACCTATACATCATTCACTAGAGATACTTAAAAATATCTATGTATATTTTTTTTATTGGTCAACACATTGTGGCGGCAGACGATCACGAATAAGAAACATGACTAGGTGCAAATCTCATTTTACACAATAGTACAGTAAAAGCAGATGAACTCAATGTAAAGCACTCGTATCAGCTACTACTCGTAGCCCTCCAAAACATAGCATAGGGAAGGCAGTCTGGTAAAGAAGAGTGCTAAGGGTAGCCGTGATTGAGTAGGTGAATAACAACAACGGGAACCAAGAGGCTGTATTCGAGCCTTGGTGTCAACTTCACCGGACCTATTGTAAATGTACAAGAGTCCTCATAGGGCCTATTCCACAGTTGCCGCTAAAATGGAGATGTTAAGTAAGAAAATTTGCGCCAGCCGATTTTATTTACCGTGTCCACTTTAGCACAGCTGTTCCGGAGTAGACGTTTTAGTAGTGACTGGTTCTGAAAGGAAGAGCTGGGCAGCCCGATACCGGCTACAGTCCCACCGCAAGTATCGGCTCCTAGAGTTCATTGGACTCCATGGAGCCCTGTGCGTCCTTGCCGTGAGTTCTGCGCGAGCATGCTCTCGAAAATTTGCATTGCTGCAGAGGGAGACTGAGAACTAATTGTTACCAGTCTCACTCTGCTCCCAGTGAGAGGAAGTGGCCTTTTCCCCGCAGATGACGGGTAAGTAAGGGATTTTTTGGAGCATTTGTAAAGTGTATGAAGTGATTTTGCACATGCATAATCACTTAAAATCAGCTTTTCTCAATAAAATACTGTCTCCGAATGGAAGTGCAAGCTACCTTGGAATAGCAAGCACTTCTGTTCATAGGCGCAATCTATCGCCTCCTATACAAAATATAGGACACATTATATTACTGTAAGCTCGCACAGGGGAGCACTTCACTCAGTCTGCAAGCCCAGCTTGCGGCAAGCGTAGAATAGAGATTCCCGACATTAAGAGAATTTCAGGAGACGTTATGTGTAGCGTCTCTTGTAGTTATCTTAACGACAGCTATGAAATAGGGCCTATAGTCTATGGAGTAGATATGTTTACAACAGCTCTGGCTACGTTTACACTAGGGAGGAGTAAGATAACGAGGATGATGTCTCTAAGTAACATGAGCTGCTTTTATCACAGGGTGGTTTCATGGGTGGATCCAATCCTCTATTGGAAATGTATGTGTTTTATAAAAAAAAACGCAGTTGTAGATCACATTCTAAAAGGTTTTATCTCTATGTCATCCCTCTCAAGGTGTTGTCCAGTTGGAGGTCCGGCTCATGCCCTCATCAAAACGGTTTGAAGTGTCAGAAAATGGAAACCTTACAGCAAGCGGTAAGCTGCATCTGAACGAACAGGGGAAAACAGACTTTATTAACGAAAACGGGAAAAAATATTGTTGTTGGTTTTTTTTCTTCCTCAACAGGCAAAATATCTATTATGGAAGATATCACCTTGGATGATTTCCGAAATCATCTCGTCGATTCTCTCGATAAGAACCAAGAAAATGAGAATGATTTCGATATAAATGACAAAGATGTTTATAAGGAGCTAAGGCTACGAGGTTATGACTACGGACCCACTTTCCAAGGCATCATCGAGTCCAGCAGTAGAGGTGAGGAACATTGTAAGCCAGGCATCTCTAACTCTGGCCCCCTAGATGTTTCTGAGCTACACCTCCAAGGATTTTCTGACCAATTACTGCATTCAAAGAATTCTGGGAATTGTATGCAATCATCATCTGGGGCCGGAGTTTGAGATCCATGTTGTACGCCACGGGGACACCGATGTAACCGTCAGGACCTGCCTGCGGCCCCCATATCACTCCAAGTCTTAATTAGTACTATATTTTCTTGCTCAGGAGACAAAGGGAAACTCTTATGGACTGGAAACTGGGTCATCTTCCTAGACACAATGCTGCAGATGATGGTTCTTGGGTTGAAAGGACGCAGTCTCCGTCTGCCTACAAGAATTGCATCCGTTTCCATTGACCCCAAAGCACATGATGACCATGTTCAAGCGCACCAAGAAGACTCAAAAGGTACTAATATGTCTGTGCTGAGTTTCTCCGGTACTAAGTGACAAATTCTTGAATTTCAGGTAGGGAAAAAGAGAAAATCAGATTTAAACCCGAATTTAAACATAATAGGCATGATATTTTCCCATCATCAACATGACGCAAGCCCAAAATATGGGTTATCAGCTTTTCTTCAGAACAGCATCATTGTTCTATTTATTTATTTATTTTTGAGTGGAGTCGAATCAGCTAAGGCTGGGGTCAGACCAGCGCACTTTTAACGTGCGTTCTGGCGCACATAATTACGGCCGCACTAGCAGCAGATGACGGGCAATGACGGCCAATATACGATGTACGGCCGCACAAAAGTCCGGCTGTGCAACGCAAGTGGAATTTGAAAGCATTTTTCTGAGAACGCTGAACCGCCAGTACTGACGTACTGAGTGCGCAGCTGCGGCATAGCGGCGTGTTTGCGTGATTAGGAGATGTCAGACGCTACTAATGTCCAGCCTACATAACGTCCAGACGCAAAAAGAGTTTTATTGACGATCCGTACAAGATCACGCCCGAAAATGCGCGTCGTCTGCCCGTTTTTGCGCATTCCGTGAAAAAATACATCAATGCATTCGGACGCACTTTTTCACGTTCGCGGGGAAAAATGCTTTCGTCTGACCCTAGCCTTAACGCACCAATATTTTTTAACTCCTTCACTACCATGATCGTGTATAAATGATCAGCAGTAGCAGTCATAGCCGTCCGAGATCATTCTAACAGAATCTAGTGCTATGCTGTATCACCGCAAAGAAAATTAATTAGTTGCATACACCTTTCCTTTGCATTTGGGCTCTAGAACATGTCCCTAAAGTTTCAGCACCCTGCCCCCGATGCCCATGGTGCTAACACTTTTTAAAATGTCACTTATGGACTTTTCCCCAAATGATCATGCACCTAGTCCAGTACTGCAGTAACTCCATCTGGCCAGCAGGTGGTGACATCTGCCTACCAAACAGGTTTATACAGTAAGAAATACATTGGGAATATTCCTAAATGTGTCTTACTGTACAGTTAATTAGAATAGTTTTCCAAAAACAAACAAACACTGGAGGCAGTATTAGAAACTGCCCGCTAAAACGGGGACACTAAGGTGGACAATGTGCACCTGCAGGTTTCTCCTTAAAGTCCTTGTTTTAGCTCCATATTACGGCAGCCAGAAGTAGCGGATTGAGCCGCCGTTCTCGCCGCGGGATGAGTGGTGAGTTTGTGATTTTTCCCGTGTTTTTTAGCTAATTCTGATGGATTCCGCAGAAGCTTCATCATCAGGCTCCAGGCCGTGGTTAACTTTTCAGGTAGCCGCAGCGGGACATAATTCCTGATTTCCCTAGTAAATTATGACGGGAAGTCGTAATTTTATTAAAGACGAAGGAGGCGAGTATTATTATGCCATATCTCTTTATTACTACTTTCAACAGCAAGAGAGAAAAAAACTTTAAACATCAACATGTGTCAGGGGCACTCCCTGCACCATACACAATGGTATCTCCCAAAGTATACAAATGATCCCCCACTCCCCAGTCTCTTCCTCTTTCTCTTGGTGCGAGAAGATAAACCAGGAAAAACAGCTAGATCCAGGTTCCAAGGAAGAATTGTAACTGAAGAATGGAGACAAAAGAAGAACCAAAACAACTGGAACAAATGGACAACGGTCCGTCAGGATGTCGCCGGAAGAAGACGAATTATTGAGCTGAAAAATGAGAAAAAAAAGAACGAGTGTTACAAACCGCTCCTATAAACAGAGGCACATAGAAGGCGAAATCGAAACTGCATCGTGACCGTGTAAGAACACCACAGAACCCCCAGAGCTACATACCCAAGTTAGACCAATATCTGGGAGGGAATCAACCGGGCGGGAATAATACTCGCCTCCTTCGTCTTTAATAAAATTACGACTTCCCGTCATAATTTACTAGGGAAATCAGGAATTTTATTACAAGACTCGGAGGCTCCTATTATTATGCCAGTTTAAAGCTTAAGGCAAAACGGCAGCTGACCAATGTAGCTCTGGTCGAAAGTAAAATTCCCGGAAGGTGGATTCCCTGGACCAATCCGCCGCCCGCATAATGTCCTCTAAGCGACAACCCACTGCAACAGCCCTGGAGGCCATGGCCCCTCTCGCCGAATGGGCGCCGAAGATGGAGGTATCAATACCCGACAGTGCCATCAACCAGCGCATCCACCGAGCAAGGGTGGTAGAGGAGACCGGGCGGAAAGGACGCAACAACGAGATGAACAGAGGACCAGTCGCATCGGGTCGGAGGGGAGCCGTTATAGACTCATACTGGCGGAGGCAGCGGACCGGACATAGCAAAGGTGACGCTGAAAAAGCCGGATAAAACACTCTAGTAACCATCGTCTTAGTACGTCTAGAAATGCGAAACTCAACTCCGTCCGGGCGGTAAGACCGTGCATGTATGTCCAAAGCGCGGACATCAGAAACCCTTTTGCAAGAAATTAAACACAAGAGCATGATCAACTTGGCAGACAGTTGTTTAATGGATAGAAAAACATTATCAGGCCATGAACATAAGAAGGCAAACACAACATTGACATCCCACATGGAAGTGTAACGAGGGACAGGTGGACGGGACATTCGTACACCCCGCAGTAAACGGCACACCATCGGATGTTGCCCTGCCTGTAGACCAGCCCAGCCGTCGTGAGAGGCAGAAATAGCTGATCGGTATAGATTCAGGGTTCTGTAAGCTTTACCAGCCTCATATTCCTCCGAGAGGAATTGCAAGACATGGCAGACAGCGGCACGAACGGGATCCAAGGCTTCCCAGGCACCAGCAAGCCCATATCTTCCAGGCGTGCTTGTAAGCTGTTCTGGTGCTGGGTGCCCAGGAAGCTCCAAGGAGCTGAGCTGTCGTGTTCGAAATTCCTGCGAGAGGGATGGATCGCCTGACAGCAACCATGCCATGAGTTGTAGATGACCGTTCACGACCAACGGATGTGGATGGCCCATCGGGTCGGAGAGTAATTGCTGATCTGTGAGAAGTAGTCTCGGGCAATCCATGGTCATGGACAGGAGTTGCGGAAACCATGCCTGGGTCGGCCACCAAGGAGTCACTACCACCACCGCAACCTTGGTCCTGCGAATATGGAGGAGTAATCTCCCGATGAGAGCGAACGGAGGGAAGGCGTAATGTCGACCTGGAGGCCACGTCTGTAGGAGGGCATCTGTGGCTATCGCGTCCGGATCGGGGCGCCAGCTGTAGAACCGGGGGAGATGGGTATTGAGGCGAGAGGCAAAAAGGTCCATGGAGAGGGGACCCCAGAGATCGTAAAGCTGAAGAAAGAGCGAGGGAAGCAGTTGCCAGTTGCTGGAGTCTCGTAAGAATCTGGAGTACCAATCTGCGATTGTGTTGTGCGAGCCCGGGATATATTCTGCCTGGACTTCGAGTCGTTGTTGAAGGCAGAATTCCCAAAAGGTTCGTGCCAGCAGTGCAAGGGGTCGAGAGCGCGCTCCCCCCAGCTTGTTTATATATCGTACCGCCGAGAGATTGTCGAGGCGCAGGAGAACGCAGCAATCCGATCGCGAATCCGTCAGACTGCGGACGGCCAGTGACCCTGCCAGGAGTTCCAGGCAGTTGATGTGCAATTTCCTTTCGTCTGAAGACCATCTTCCTCCTGTTGAGACCGGGCCGCACCTGGCTCCCCAACCGTGAGTGCTGGCATCTGATTCGATAATCATATCCGGAGCGGAGCCGAATATCGCTTTGCCGTTCCAGGCTTCTATATTGTCCAGCCACCACTGGAGTTCGTCCCTGGATTCGTCGTCGAGGTGAACTGGGTCGGCATAAGACTGGGCACGGCTCAGTATCCTTGTTTTGAGTCGCTGAAGGGCTCTGTAGTGTAACGGACCCGGGAACACTGCTTGGATAGAACTTGACAGAAGTCCAATCAGCCGGGCTAGATAACGTACCGTAAAAACGGGGAGCGTCAACGCTTTCTTCAATTCCTTCCGGATATCGCGGAGTTTCTGTCGAGGCAATTGCAGAATTGCTGTCGTTGAGTCGACGATAAAGCCGAGGAACTCGAGACGTTGACCGGGTACCAACACTGACTTGCGGTTGTTGATCAGGAAACCTAAGTCCGTCAATAACGTAATTGTCCACTGCAGGTGTTGTGAGGCAGTGTCGCGAGACGACGCTATAATGAGGATGTCGTCTAGGTATATTACCAATCGAACTCCGCGCGCCCGTAGGAGAGCCATAACTGGTCTTAGAAGTTTTGAAAAACACCATGGGGCTGAGGACAACCCGAAAGGGAGACACTTGAATTGATACGTCACGTGGCGCCACCTGAACTGGAGGAATCGGCGATGATCTGCGTGCACGGGTACCGTGAGGTACGCATCGGTGAGGTCGACTTTCGCCAACCAGTCTCCCATATTGAGGAGATCACCGAGACAATGGATGCCTTCCAGTTTGAAGTGCCGATAGGTGACATAAGCGTTTAACTCTTTTAAATTTATGACCGGTCGTAACGACCCCCCTTTCTTTTGAACTAAAAACAGGTTGCTGAGAAACCCCAGTGATCCCGCAGGCGCTGTCTCTATTGCGCCCTTGTTTAACAACAGGTGAACCTCTGTGTCCATGAGCAATTCCCTCTCTAGGGGAAAGAAAAGAGGTCTCGGGGAGCACG
Organism: Leptobrachium leishanense; assembly: GCA_009667805.1. Classification (NCBI taxonomy): domain Eukaryota; kingdom Metazoa; phylum Chordata; class Amphibia; order Anura; family Megophryidae; genus Leptobrachium; species Leptobrachium leishanense. The sequence goes on from CM019074.1 coordinate 85,610,330, forward strand.
TTTGGACCGGCAAGGTCAGGAAGTCTATGCGATAGCCCTGTACCGTCTGTAAGATCCAGGGATCTGCTGATATCGACTCCCATACGTGGAAAAAAAGGGCGATCCTGCCACCCACCAATCCCTGAGGAGAAGAAAGAAACGGCACACTTACCTGGCGGGCGAGATCGGAATGAGCCACGTCCGCGGCCACGGCTGGACCGGTTGTACTGGGGGAAAAACCGGACCTGTTGATGCTGGTACGGTTGTCGCTGATAATGAGCGGGACTCGTGTCGGCACGTGAAGAGCCAAAGGAAGAACGGCCGGGCAGCCGGCCCCGTCGCCTGCCGGCCCTTCCGAAAACCCCTTGGTTTTGGGGAAAAGCTTTACGCATATTCACTTTCACCTTTCGGATCGTGTTAAAGGAGCCTGAGTAGGAATTCATGTCTTGTATAATAGACTTAGGAAAAAGATCCCCTTCTGCGTCTGGTCCGGGTTCGTTAGATGCCAAAGATATCAAACCCGGATCAATCCGCAAGAGGACCGATTTACGGCGCTCAGTGGCTAAGGCAGTATTAGCGTTACCGAGGAGACATAAGGTGCGGTGCGCCCACCCGCGTAATGTAGCCACATTTGGGGCTATCCCTGAGGAATGAGCTTGTTCAATGGTCTCTAACAATTGAGAGAAAGGACCAAAAACATCCAGTAATTTGTCCTGACAGGATCTAAAGGAGAAATCTACCCCTTTTCGGGGATTCCAACCAGTATTGATAAGGAATTGTAGCATATGATCCCCAAGTTCGGGTGTTTGCAAGACATTTTTCGAGGTAAGAGGCCTCGGGCATTCCGTGCGGAGTCTAGATCTGGTTTTAGGTAACAAAGGTTTTCTGACTCGCTTTGTTAACATTTTATCCACCCGTGGGGATGCCACCCAATCCGCAGAGCGGGGGTGTTTTAAATCATCTGGGTCTAAGAAATCATCCTCCGATGACATATCCGCTGCTACAGGCCCAGGGAGAGCCAGGGTTGTAACCTGTGTAGCAGAATCCTCCTCCGAGGATATCCCAGAGATGATTGAAGAGATGCAGGAAGAGGTAGAACTCGGGGATGGTGACCGAGTCCTAGCCTTCTTCCAAGATCTCGCATGTTTATGACCCCTAGGGGTTTTCTCTTTGCGGGGCCTTTCACCGCGTTCTTGTGTAGAGGTACCTCTACCATCATTAACCCTTTTTCTGGAGGCCTGTGGCCTAATATGTTTAGTTTTTGCCTGAGCTTTGCGAGGCCCTCTGCGCTGCTGCATTGTATGAGAGGTGTGAGAAATCTCAGTGATAGATAATGTAGCACCTCTACTGCCCTCCGCAGGGGGTAATGGAGTCTGAGGGGCAGCTAAAGGGCCAGCAGGACCTAGAAGGTGGGACAGGGTCTGAGAAACTGAGCCCATCGCTGAGGCAAACTCATTTAATGTTTTAGATAGCGCGTCTGTGGAGGCCTGCGCCGGAGGCAGGGGGGGAGGGGGGGGCTCTTTTACTAAGGCAGGTGGCTGGCGTTCAGAGGAGCCGTCGGAGGCGCTTTCCGAACTTTCCCCCGTCATTCTGACCTGATCTTTGGATGAGGAGGCACGAGGCTGCGGCATCACTGAACACGCGCTGAGTTCAGAATGGCCGCGAGGCACGAAGACATGCGCAGTAGATGGGGGCGGGGCCCACGCGCCTCAGCGTGAGGTGGTTGCCTCAGAGCTAAAATGGCCGCCGCGCGCGCAAAAAGCCCGCCGCAGACTTCAAGAAAGAAAAGAAATTTACTAAGCGCACCCTAACCGGACCCACCGGGGAAAATACCCCCCGTGAGCCAGGAAAAAGAACGATAAAACCCAAACCAAACTGTCACAAAACGTTATTAATAAAACAGAATGACAGCAACGAATTACATTAAATGTTCTATAATTATTAAGCAATACAATATAATTATATAAAATTGAGCAGAATCCCTGCTATATATTCATGTATATATATGTTAGAATAGTTAGAGAAAAGATACTTATCTTGCTCTGAAAGCAGCAAGAGAGGAAGAGACTGGGGAGTGGGGGATCATTTGTATACTTTGGGAGATACCATTGTGTATGGTGCAGGGAGTGCCCCTGACACATGTTGATGTTTAAAGTTTTTTTCTCTCTTGCTGTTGAAAGTAGTAATAAAGAGATATGGCATAATAATAGGAGCCTCCGAGTCTTGTAATAAAATCAGTGTTAGGACTTTGTAATCCTTATACTAATTAACTCTTTGCGCTCCCATGTTAAGCATAGGGAGCGCAAAGTACAGTAAGCACGCGCTGAAACGCGCAAGATCCGAATCGCTAGGGTTGCACGATAGCACTTTTTTAAGACCGAGTACAAGTGCCGATACTTTTTAAAAGTACTCACCGATACCGAGTACCAATACTTTTATTTTATGTCATGTAACCACTTTCCAATAAGAACAGACCTCATATAAAAATGCCCCCAGCTCACATGTATATACCCCCGAGATATATATATATATATACAGAATGCCCCCAGCTCACATGTAGCTTGCCCCCAGCTCTCATGGATATGCCCCCAGCTCTCATGGATATTGCCCCCAGCCTCACATGGATATTGCCCCCAGCCTCACATGGATATTGCACCCAGCCTCACATGGATATTGCACCCAGCCTCACATGGATATTGCACCCAGCCTCACATGGATATGCCCCAGCTCGTATGGATATTGCCCCAGCTCGTATGGATATTGCCCCAGCTCGTATGGATATTGCCCCAGCTCGTATGGATATTGCCCCAGCTCGTATGGATATTGCCCCAGCTCGTATGGATATTGCCCCAGCTCGTATGGAAATGCCCCAGCTCGTATGGAAATGTCCCGAGCGCTCACCTATACGCTGGGGAAGCTGGCCGCGTGCATGAAAAGCACGCGGACAGCGTTCCTTTTCGGCGACAGCGATACTCATCCATCCTGAGGTCCAGTCGCACGGCTGTGACGCGTTCACGCGGCCTCCGGGTGCCTATGTGACCCTGCCTCCAGCCGAGAAGCAGCGTCACAGAAGCGCCCGGTGGCCGCGTGAATGCGTCACAGCAGCGCGACCGGACTTCTGGATGGGTGAGTATTGCTGCCACCGGAGGGGAACGCTGGCCGCGTGCTTTTCATGCACGTGGCCAGCTTCCCCAGCCCCGTGGATACCGGCAAGCCGGCCCAGCGCTGGCTTCCGGTATGGGGGGGGGTGTATTGGGTCATTTGCATGAGTACCAAGTACTCGTGCAAACGGCAGTATCGGCACCGGTATCGGTGCATCCCTACGAATCGCTACCTTTTTTTAACCCGTTAGCGTTCGGATTGTAATATGGTGCGCCCGCGCTAGGGCCACCAATGCTAACATTAACACTCACACAGGTGAGCGCTAACATTAGCGTTAACATTGTAATAGGGCCCATGGTGTATAGCATATCAAGATTGCAGGCGGGTTACTTTGCACACTGTTTGCTCACTTTGCGCTCCTTGTGTTTCTGTGTTTTTATACGTTAGCGGTTCCTGTGACCGTTAATAGATGCCTGGAGAGGATTGTTTCTGGTGGTGTCATGATTTCAGGGCTGCATGCCACCACGGCACCCCGGCGCCAGCAACAGCAAACTCCACCAACCCTGGAGAAGTACATTTTCACTCCTTACTCTGAAGATGGATGTCTACAAGGAGATGTCCATTTGAGCTCCTTGCTCACACAATGCACAGGTACCAGCACAATAGTATTAGACCTCTGCAGAGATACTAGATATAAAATCTTCACTCAAAACAAAAAAAATAACCAAAACAGATATTATTCACAATAAAACTGTATTTGAGGAAATGGTTTTTATCATAATTACCACAATAATATCTTGTAGATAAAATCCGGGAACTAACCCATAAAGTAGCCCAGCATGGGTTGAAACTTGAAATTCCTGGTCTTCAGCCCCAAGGCCAGAAGCAGAATAAGGACTTGTTCGGCAGTTCTCTGGACAAAGGTCTGCTGCGTGTCCTCACGGAGATCTGCAACCTGGAGCTGAACGGCAACTTGCACTCCGAGCTTGAAGTCACTTTAACCAAAGAGAGCGAGCAGCTTCGAGATGATCCTCTACTGAACGGTCTTCTTGCTTCATCATACCTGAAAGTTTGTCTGGATACAGTTCTAGAAAACACCAGCACTCGCAAAATGAAGATTGTTGAGGTACATAAAAACGTTTGTTCTCTTTGAGGATGTTCAGATCAGTCAGAGCAACTGGAATCAATCAAGGCTGTTGGACGTCCTCTCTTATGATCTCCTACTGGAAGGGCGGTCATTAGAGATAGCTACGTCCACCAGCTGTTAAACCACAAATTTCTGAGAATTTCTAGAATTCATTCTTCAGCATGTTCCACCTACTTCATTCTTTATTTTTATTCTGTAGGCTCTAGCTGGAAATGGTCGTATGTCGCCATACGTGGTGAACATGCTCAACACTCAACCGATGCTTCAGTTGGACTACATAGCCACAGACCCGAGCGCAGAAGCCCTTCCTGATATCGAGGAGAGCTTGAAAGATTTTGGAGGTTCAGTTGAACCATGGGACCCAACAGGACCTGCTCCCGGTAGTTTATCCAATGCCGACTTGGTGATCTGTAACTGCTCATCCCATTTGATGAAGAATCCTAAAGAAGTCATCTCCAACATGTTGACACTCCTAAAGGAAGGAGGATTCATTCTGATACACACGCTGCTCAAGGGCGATGTCCTTGGAGAGACAATAGCTTTCCTGAGAACTCAGAGTTTCCAGCAGAAAGAAGGTCTTCTCTCTCAGGTATTTCATCCGGAACATTGTCCGTGAATTCCATCAGATGCAGCCGGTATTGTGTTGTGACCATCGATCACTTAGAGCCACTAGTAACTTTTCCATGGGTTAAAAAAGAATGATTTTTACCCTCCTTGACAGAATTTACTGCATTTACTACATTATCTACTTCTTTATTTAATGGAAACCCTTTTACTTTTTTCTTGACGGTATCTACTTAAAATGTAACACAACCTCCCTAAATTCTCCAAAAATTTACTCCACCTCTATACATTTACTTAAGGGGTTATTATTATTTCGGTGCCCTCTCGTTTCCCGTATTTCCCTGCACTTAAGGGAATCAAAGTTCCCCACCCTGCGGTGAATTCGGCATTCACCTCAGGGTCGGAGTGTAGGGAAAAGCCACCGAAATGCTGCCGATCACAGCGCAGAGCAGCCGCCGGAGAAAGCCGACACGCAGACAAACGGGGTATTAAAAAAAAAAACGTTTGCTTGAAAGTTTCAAAAGTGAAACGCTGTTTGCAAAAAAAACTACTAAATGAAAATGTCTGGAATTTACATATAAGATCCAATGAATGATAATAAAAAGGGCTGTTACAGAAAAAAAAAAATACACTATTAAAAATAAATGCCGGAAAAAAAATTTGCTGGAAAAATGCCTAAAAATTCTATAAGTAAAGAGACCTTTTACTGCGATTTAAAATAATAAACGGTTTATTAGATATTGAATTAAAACGGGAATATTTATAACATTTGAAGCCTATGGGATTCGCCTGACTAAACCTGTCGAATGAAACCACCGAACAGCAAGTCATTTCGGCAACTTTTGACTGCTGTTCAGTGTCTCTGAATAGATTAACCATTGCTTCTCTATGGGGGATTTCACTGCCGTCGAACAGGCACCGTACTTGCTGGCAGTTCGCCAAAATTTGTCAAACTGCCTGCTCTCTGAATAGCCAAATGGCCCCGAAATGTCACCGTACGGGGAAATTCTCTGGTTGGTGACATTTCGGCTCCAGATCTTCTCTCTGAATAACCCATTTATTGTTTTATGGGGAATATAGTATTTTTCACAGGTCTGTTTTCTGCCTCACAATACATCGACACCTTGTATGCTGATGCAGTCTGACCTGCTTTTGCTGCAGCTGCCTGACACTGAGCATTCATGTGATGTCTACGGCAACTGCAGTCCTAATCCCCTGTCTATCTACAGATTCTATGAACCATGCAGGGTTGTGGCATATAAATACAAGTTTTATAAACGCTGTTAATTGACAGCTTTTCTTCCTATCCTGACAGGCAGAATGGAAGGAGGCCTTTGAAAGCTTTTCTTTGAACGTAGTGTCTATGAAGAGGTCCTTTTACAACTCCGTGATCTTCCTTTGTCGTCCACGTGTTGCCGTGAAGATATCCATGAGCGTGTCGGTTGATGAAATGGACTGTCTTTGGTTTTCGTGTGTGAAGGTAAAGCAACGCAGAATGATTTAAGCCGTTATATTTATGAGCTCTAGGATTTCAACACGAATCTCTACCAGGCCATTCTTCACCTCTAGGCCATGGCATGTGTTACCCACCTCAGATCAGGGAAACCGGAGTGGGCAGCTAAAACTGAAATTACTGTAGAAAAATACACACAGAATGAGTTACAGGCTGTCCGTGCCATCTTTAACTTACTGCGGCCAGAGCAGCCTAGCTGCTCCTTCCCTCAGCACCAACCCCTTCTACAGGAGGCACAAAGGACCAAAACTGCTTTGCAGAAAACCCATTAATGTTTAAATGAAATAAGTAACATGTATTACTGGTATCAGTACTGCAAAAAATAATTACATATAGGGGTGCATCTTTTTTTTCTGTCTACTCACTTTCAGTCCACTTCACGTGGATTCTGGATCTCTCCCAGGTTGTCACCTAATCAGAATTGCTTATCTCCTGCAGGATGTTATGGCAGATCCAGAAGAACAACCCATTTGGATTAAATCAATGAGCGAACCCAATTCTGGCATTTTAGGAATGGTAAATTGTCTGCGCCAAGAGCCTGGAGGACATAGGATCAGGTACTGTCATTATTACCTCATCTTGTGATGTCATTATCTCTATCCAAATGTATATGGTAATACTTTATTATACTGATATACATAAGCCACGCCTCGTCGGCGTATACCGTTTGTATACAGTGACGCTTAATAAACAGACATGGGCAGCCAGGACAGCTAGGTCTTGATCTGAGCAGCAAAGGATAAGATTATCAGAGCTGCTATAGAAAGCGAAAGATGTAACCAATAAAAAAATGGCAGAACATCATATAAATAAAGTTAAGCTGACACTGACAACATCCTGGGAGTGCTGAATCTTTTATTCGTTTTGTAAGGACACCGACAGCAAGACGTGGTAGTTATTGTCATTTAAAATACTTTAGCAAAGAGGTTGGCAACCTTGGCCACCCAGATGTTGTGGAATTACATCTCCCATGATGCTTAGCCACTCTTTAGCTTGTCAGGGACTCAAGGGAAATGTAGTTCTGAAACCTCTAGAAGGTCAAGGTTGCTGATCCCTGCTTTAGCAGCATAGAACTGCCTTCTCTTTAAATTCACATCCATACGCTGGGAGGTGCAGGACATGATCTCCACATCTTAGGGTGTTGCCTGCATCATTGATGCTCAGCATCAATCATGTAACAGACGTTTAAACAATCCATATAGATATAATTTTTAATTATCACCAACAGGTGCCTGTTTTATATGGAGGATGACGAAGACGGGCCACCCAACACCTTTGAAGAAGTCAAGACGCAGCAGTTCGTTTTCAATGATCTGGTGATGAATGTGTACCGGGGCGGAGTGTGGGGCTCATGCCGCCATATTCCATTTCAAAGAGGTTAGTCGTCTGCACCATGCGACAATGATAGTGCCAGGTCTACAGAACGTGGAAGGCAGAAGCCTCCACACTTCAAAGCAAAAAAGAGGTTAATGCACTCAACAAATCACATAGCGAAGAACCGGTGCTCACAGACTCCAGCGTGGCCCACAGCTGTCAAATCCGGAGGAAGAAGGGAGACCCTCCACATGTTTCGAACTACATTTCTCACGAGGCTCAATCAATATAATAAGTACCAGAGCATCATGGGAGATGTAGATTCGAAACATCCTGACCCCTGGTTTTAATTTGTATATCTTTCATATAAATAGGGGAATTAAATTGGAGTGCACTCAGATCCTAGTTTCAGTCCCAACTCTTCCAGCCAAGACTACAAACACCGACACTGTCATCCACTGACTCTTGTCTTTTCATTTTATTCCTGCAGATCAAACTCCGGATGAGACAGAGTTTGCATTTGTGAACGTCCTGACCCGCGGGGATCTCTCTACTCTGCGCTGGATTGCTTCCCCACTGCGTCACTATCAGCCGACAAACCCCAACATCAAACTCTGCAAAGTCTACTACGCCTCCCTCAACTTCCGGGACATCATGCTGGCGACCGGGAAACTGCCACCTGATGCCATTCCTGGTAAGAGGCAACCAAGACCTTAATACAGCTTTTATTTTGGTTTGGTGGAAAAGCAGAGAAAATGGTGATGACTACCCTGAACCTGCATCATTAATAGCAGTCCTGCTAAGGTGACCTACCATTCTACATAATGCACCATGTCACCATAACCATACTGTGTCGAGCCCATCACTAAATCATTTTACCCCAGTATTAGGGGTCCTAATATATTTTAATATGAGTAGAATCATGGATTACCATGTGACTTCCTCTTCTGCAGCTAAATCATTTCGAAGGCAAATAGCCTCTAATTAAAATTACCCTTGAGTTTACAGGTCACCATACTCCCCACCCACTCCTTAATAGCAGCATACGATACAACAATGCACCCCACATTCCTATGCACCCATCATGACACTGTCATATTTTTAATAAATGAAGAATGTCAGCAGATGTAACTTATTACTGCTTGGGCACCGCGTTAACTAAATAATGACATTGTTCATCCAGGTGACTTGGCTCTGCAGCAGTGCATGCTGGGAATGGAGTTTTCGGGTCTTGACCCGGCTGGAAAACGGGTTATGGGGCTCCTTCCAGCTAAAGGCCTGGCTACCGCAGTTGATGCTGATCAACGTTTCCTGTGGGACGTGCCGGAGAGCTGGTAAGTGCTTTTCTGGTCCCGAAAATGTTACACGAAATCTGATGTCCATCATCTGGTCACTGCAGAAACCTTCACAAACATTTGTTTATATAGTGGCAATTGGATTTGATACAATCACAAATGTGTAGACCATGGATCTCACACTCTGGCCCCCCAGATGTTTCTGAACTACAACTCCCATGAGGTGGCCATTTATTGCATCAAAGGATTCTGGAAATTGCAGGCAATAAATATCTGGGGAGCCGGAGTTTGAGATCCCTGGTGTAGACCATATAGTGGTACACTGACATCTATTTCCTGTTTACTTATGAAGATGATCATTGTTTGACGATGGAGCATAGAATCGTCAGGGATGACCCCGTTCTAGGGGTTAGCATCTATAAAATGGTTTGAAAGAACACTTGAGATGTGTGTCAGGTTATCATGCAGCACAAGTCTGACAGATCAGTTGCAGATTCGATCCTGGGCAGATAAGAACATGGTGGTTAATGTTGTTGTTTTTTTCTTTTCCATTTCCAGGTCGCTGGCTGATGCAGCATCTGTGCCGGTGGTGTATGCCACGGCTTTCTATGCTATGATCGTACGAGGACGTTTGAGAAAGGGGGAAAGTGTCCTCATTCACTCTGGCTCAGGAGGCGTCGGCCAGGCCGCTATAACAATCGCTTTAAGTATGGGATGTCGCGTGTTCACCACTGTGGGTAGGTATATGTATGACGTCCAGGCCTTCTACACTTGACTTACTTTGCCCAACAACAGCCACCGTGTGATGGGTTCACCATATCTGCCATACTTGTCTATCCATTAGACATTTCTGTTCGTCCGCTCCCTTTAGTTATGGGATGCCATGACTGCAGTTGTCTCCTATTGCTGAGATCTCTTCTGGCAGAGGTTTTGAATGATTCGTGGGTTCACAGGGATCGGGTCTGATGGAGCCGATGTATGTTCAGGAGGCATCTGCCAAGACTCTTCATCTGGCAAAGTCAACCAGTCTTGCTCAGATGTAGGTCTAGCAGCACTTGCATTTGGTTCTTGATGATAGCACCAGACGGTTTTCCACTCTTTTTTTATTGAGTTCTCTGCTGTCAATAGCACGACTGGTGTGGGCTGTAAGGGTTCACCTCTGATGGAGCCATCAAGCTTACCCACGAATTTCTGTCAAATTAGGTGCAGGTGACATTTTATAGGGATGAACTTGACCAACTGAATTGCCCTGTTTTTTTCTTTCTAGGATCTTCCCAAAAGCAAGAATACCTTCAAAGTAGATTCCCACAGCTGGACAACAGCTGCTTTGCCAATTCCAGGAACACATCTTTTGAGCAGCACATACTTCGGGTTACCCATGGCAAAGGTAAGTCTTCTTGTGCCTCTTTCTATGATGACTATAAATGATACCAACCAAGCTGTCTATATTCTGACCCATTTTGTTCTCCACTCAGGGGTCGATTTGATTTTGAACTCGTTGGCTGAGGAGAAGCTGCAGGCCAGTCTTCGTTGTCTTGGCCGCCATGGAAGATTCTTGGAAATCGGAAAATACGATCTGTCCAACAACACTCCCCTGGGTAAATATAATTGCTCGCTGCTATAGGAGAGAACCTCTGTACCTTTTTACCGTCCCTTCTCCAGTCTTCATTACGTGTGTAAGGTAATAACCTGCTGGTGTCCACTTGGTGTCACCCACTAGGTATGGCTCTCTTCCTGAAGAATGTGGCCTTCCACGGAATCCTCTTAGACGCCCTCTTCGAAGAAGGCAACAAAGAATGGGAAGAGGTGTCTGATCTCCTAAAGGCTGGGATACGAGAAGGAGTGGTGAAGCCATTAAAAAGTACCATCTTCAGCCGTGAGGAAGTAGAGCCAGCGTTCAGATTCATGGCTCAAGGAAAACACATTGGGAAAGTGTTAATAAAGGTACAATAGTCTGTCATTCGAAAGTTTACAAAATCAATGTTTGTCCTTGAGATGAAAAATAATAGAAGGCTTAAAAATATCTAAAATGATTTCCCCTACTCTATAATTAAAGAGTTCATTAGGGATCCATAAGCTGTTATTACATATTTACTGTTACATCTGGTCATATTTCTCCTAAGATAGTCAAGCTATATCAGAGCATGTGCCAGATCAGGCAGGACAGCCTCCCCGGGCTGTAAATTCCACATTCTTTTATTGTGTTTATAAAGTATTTTACCAGGAAGGATACATTGAGATTTCTCTCGTTTTCAGTATGTCCTGGGTTCAAGAAGATTGAATTGTTACAGTCGTTACAGAAATACAAAGTAATAAAATGCAAGATAATCAAAAATAACACAAATATACAGATTAACAAAGAAAATAAATATGTAGGAAATATAGTCACTATGTTACCTGTTTACAGGTGCATTCTGTATATAGTCCTTATGTTACATGTTTACAGGCGCATTCTGTATATTACTGTTACATGTTTATAGGTGCATTCTGTATATAGTCACTATGTTACATGTTTACAGGTGCATTCTGTATATAGTCACTGTGTTACATGTTTACAGGTGCATTCTGTATATAGTCACTATGTTACATGTTTACAGGTGCATTCTGTATATAGTCACTATGTTACATGTTTACAGGTGCATTCTGTATATGGTCACTGTTACATGTTTACAGGTGCATTCTGTATATGGTCACTGTGTTACATGTTTACAGGTGCATTCTGTATATAGTTACTATGTTACATGTTTACAGGTGCATTCTGTATATAGTCACTGTGTTACATGTTTACAGGTGCATTCTGTATATAGTTACTATGTTACATGTTTACAGGTGCATTCTGTATATAGTCACTGTTACATGTTTACAGGTGCATTCTGTATATAGTCACTGTGTTACATGTTTACAGGTGCATTCTGTATATGGTCACTGTGTTACATGTTTACAGGTGCATTCTGTATATAGTTACTATGTTACATGTTTACAGGTGCATTCTGTATATAGTCACTGTTACATGTTTACAGGTGCATTCTGTATATAGTCACTGTGTTACATGTTTACAGGTGCATTCTGTATATAGTCACTATGTTACATGTTTACAGGTGCATTCTGTATTGAGGTATGTTAATATGGAGCTCTTAAGGGACTTTAGACTGGGGGAAGATTTGATGGTGTCTGGAAGGTTATTCCATATTTGCGGTGCTCTGTAGGAAAATGAGGATCGAGACACTTTCTTTTTGTATTGTGGTATTGCAAGTAAGGTGCAGGTCCTGGATCGGAGGTTATAGGGTGAGGGAACTGCTGGGGGAAGCAGCCTATTCAGGTAGGGTGGTAGCTTCCCAGAAAAGCTCTTAAACACCAGATTGGAAAGGTGAAGGCTGCGTCTTGATTCCAGCAATGGCCAGTTTAGCTCTTTTAACATGTAACAATGGTGGTTCATGTAGTTAAATTGTAGCACAAAGCGGCAGAATGAGTTATACAATCTGGTAAGTTTATACGTAGTATAACATCTACATCTGCTTTGTTACTTTCGAGCCCATTACAATGCTCTAGTAAAATCTCCATTATTCAAGTCTTAACTAATGCCGTTGTTTCATTAGCACTTTTGTACAGTCCTATTAACGGACGAACAAGTTAGTAGAATTTGTTCAGGCTCTGGAGATCTGTCAATAACGTGTCAACTCTTCACTGGGTAACTCTTCTATAAAGTAGATTATTGCCGTTTTTCTCAGCTTTCATTATGATTGAAATCCTCTGTCTGCCTTAGTGTTTGTGTTTAAAGCCAGACCTTTAAAGGGCTCTGTGTAATCATGGTGGGCTCATACAATTGTTTGTAAACAGTAATATGGAAAAGCCAGCTTCTGGAATAGCCTCCCACAGGAAGTAGCAAAAGGCCACACAAGAAAGGTGTTGAATTCTTGACATGTGTGGATGGGACAGCTGAATGGACACATTTTAGGTTTTCTGTTTGGTAAGACCAGACGGCCGGAATGTTTTTTATATGTTAGATTGTCTTGTGTTGTTTAATCACTGCTTTCTGAACTGGATTTGCTTTATTGGAAGGTCCGAGATGAGGAGGGTGAAGCCCAGAATGGTACTGATGTCCTCCTTCCAGCCATTCCTCGGACATCATTCCCTCCAGCCAAGTCGTATATCATTACAGGAGGCCTCGGTGGATTCGGCTTGGAGTTGGCGCAGTGGTTAATCGAAAGAGGAGCTCAAAACCTCATCCTGACATCTCGCTCTGGGATACGAAATGGTAAGTCCATCAACGAAGCAATGAAATGATGTTGAGCTCTTATGGTATTCATATCGATCTAGTTTAGTCTACTGACCATGCATACTGTTACATCACAATTTAAAGGGACATACTAGTGGTTTTTGAACTTTAGGAAAATACTTTTCTCCCTTCAGCAAGTTATTCCTATTTAAAGGTCTGCAGATTTTTCCCTTCCGACCAAAAGTGCTTTGCTTACAAGTTCCTGTGCAGCCTCGTGCTTCCTCAGAGTATTTCTATGACACTTGCACGACAGCGCACAGCAGATTCAGGAATCACACGAGGATATAAAGCACGCGCGGTTAAGTTAGGAGGAAGAAAGCATTACTTACAGATATGTTTGTTTCAACACGCAAAATGAAGAGATACAACTTGAACGACCCTAAGGCTCAGAGTCAGATCTTACATTAATCCCCACTGTGGAATCCTGAATCGGCTATAAAAAAATAACTGAGCGTTGGAAAAAATACCCTGAATTAATAATAGTGCAGGTCCCTTCCTATATGTATTAAAATATTGGAACACGATGGATCAGCAGTCAGACGTCTGAGATTGTTCCTTCAAGTATAGTGAATTGACAGGGAAACTGCAAATTTTTTAGACTGACACTTCAGTGCTCTTTCATTCCCTGCACTTCGGGAAATCTAATTCCCCGACCCTGCGGGGAATTCAGCATTCACCGCAGGGTCCCCAAAGTGCAGGGAAAAGCTGCCGAACACATCTCAAAAATCTATGAAAATCCACCTATACGATCCGAAAACATTGTATCGATTCGAAACGATGCAGAAAAACCTCCGAACGCACCCGACGATCCACCACAAAACTGCTGAACGCATCCAAAAAAAGCCAAAGATCTGCCGAACAGAGAGCCAACCAGCCACCAGAAAAAGCCAACGGGGTAGGAAAACCACCGCCACTTTAAAACTGTGTTTACAAAAAAAACCGCTACACTAACATGCCTGAAAATAAAAATCAAAGGTCCTATGAATAATAATAAAAAGGTCTGTTACAGAAAAAAAACAAAACGCTATATTTGAATAGCCGAATGGCCACGAAATTTCACTTTATGGGAAATCCACCGTTCGGTGCAATTTCTGGGCCAGTTCGGCTCTCTTTGATTAACCCCTTATGGGTTTGATTTAATTCTTTTGTCCGATAATTTTTTTATTATTATTTTTTTTTTTTTTTTTTTTATTAATGTCTGCTTATAAATAAATGTTTCTATTTATAATGCCCATGTCTGTTCTATAATATTTTACAGTTATATTTACTAATTGCAACATTTAGAGTAAAAACACGCATTTCTGGTATTTGCAGTAAGACTCGCATGTCCATCATTGCATTTACAGTATAACTCACATTCATAGGATTTACAGCAAGACTTGTGTCTACGGGATACAAGATTACGAGTATGGCCGGGATTTAAGATAAAAACACGCAATGCGCAATCTCCGTTCAGGAAGAGCTGCGCCAATACATTAAACGGCACTGCCAGCATACTAAGAGCCGTTTATCAACACCTTCCCGTATCTGATATTTTTTTGGAAATCAGTAAAACAATAAATTTGAATTGAATCACTAAGGGCGTTATTCAGAGAGATCCGAAATGTCGCCGGACACTGAATTTCAGCGTACGGTGTCATTTCGGGGCTATTCAGAGAGCAGGCAGTTCGCCAAATTAACCCAGGACATACTTGAAAAACCCAGGACATACTTGAAAACGAGAGAAATCTCAATGTATCCTTCCTGGTAAAATCCTTTATAAATAAAATAAATAAATTCTGGCGAATTGCCTGCACGTACAGTGCCTGTTCAACGGCAGGGAAATCCCCCATAGAGAAGCAATGGTTAATCTATTCAGAGACACCGAACAGCAGAGAAAAGTTGCCCTGCTGTTCGGTGGTTTCATTCGGCAGGTTTATTCAGGTGAATCCCATAGGCTTCAATGTAAAAAATATTCCTGTTTTAATTCAATATCTAATAAACCGTTTATTATTTTATTCTGCAGCAAAAAGTCTCTTTATTTATTGATTCTTTAGGATCTTTTAGGCATTTTTTGGTATTTTTTCGGCAACGTTTTTTCCGTTTTTTTTTTTCTGTAACCGCCCTTTTTATTATCATTCATTGGATCTTATATGTAAATTCCAGACATTTTCGATCAGTAGTTTTTTTGAAAACAGCGTTTAAATTTTGAAACTTTCAAGCGTACTGTTTTTGGGTTTTTTTTCTACCACGTTCGTCTGCTTGTCGGGTTTTTCCGGCGGCTGCGCTGTGCTGTGATCGGCGACTCGTCAGGTTTTTCCGGTGTGTTCGGTGTGGTTTTTGGGACTGTTTCTGCGGGCTTTCGGTGAGTGTTCAGTGAGTTTCTAGTGGGTTATCCCTGCACTACGGGGGGCCCCTGCAGTGCTTGCTGAATATACCGCTGGGTCGGCGAACTAGTATTGCCAAATCACCCCGAAGTGCAGGGAATGAAAAGTCACTGAATGTGCAGTGACTTTTTCGATTCTCTCTGAATTACCCTGTATATCAGTTATTTCAATCAGAGTGTATGGCTGCAAGTGCCGATATTTGATCCAAATGTTTATCGGGAATTGAAATGCTGGTAAGTCGGGATTTGAATTTCCTGACCTAAAAAATGGTCGAAACGCGTCCAAAAATGGTGCCGATTTTGGTTTTCCGAATCGAAGTATTCAAATCAAACATGTTCCAGTTCAGCATTTTTACTCAAAAATTTTCAATTGGTTCCATCGGTTCCTGTTTTTTTTAGTTACCGCTGTGGTCTCTTTACGCATATGCATCCGGTTTATTTGATTGTGGCCATTAATAAATGTTTTCATTATTTTCTGACAGGTTACCAAGCTAAACAAATCCAGAGCTGGAAAGAAATGGGAGTGAAGGTCCTGGTTTCCACTAAAGACGTCGTGTCGGTGGAGGAAACTCAACAGTTGATCGAAGAAGCTTCCCAGCTGGGGCCAGTTGGTGGGATATTCAATCTGGCCATGGTAAGCTTCGGCACAGGCTGACCCAACCCTTATTGTGCTATAGTAGGTACTTGTTCCTGCTTGCTTTAAACCTGTATATGTCCATATCATTGACTCGCTATGAGGCTTCACTGTGGTCCAACTCATCTAGCGATTCCTTCCCATTCATCCAATGTGCATCTTTGTGGAAGCAGATATTTCCTGGCAGCTTCATGTGCTTCCCATGGCAGATCTTAATTCATCAGTGTTTGGTTTTCTTCTTTGCAGGTCCTAAAAGACGCCATGATTGAAAACCTATCCAGGTCTCTCTTTCAAGAAGTAATCAAGCCAAAGTACAATGGGACGCTCAACTTGGACAGGTAAAGGCACATTATTTCATTTAAAAAATGATCAGCAACGTGGCGATCTTGTGCTCCTTTCCGATCTAGGTGTTCATTCTCCAAGAGACACCGGAATCGGGACAGATCTGTAAATCCGACTTTGTATACATTGTAGGAATATGAGATGTTGGGATCACTGAGTTGGACAGTCCCCCAACGTGTACAATAATTAGGAGAGGGTTTAATCCAGTATGTTAATTATTAGGCGTCATGATATTAAATGACTCGACGCGCAGGAAAAGCCACAACAGTGACAAAGAAAATCAGAGGTCCTTACTGACAGCCGGTCTATGGAATGGCCGGATAGCCAAGCTAAACCAGAGTAATCACAAACAAACCAAAGTCAGGATCAGAGAAGCACAGCGAGACGACAAAGCCAGAGATCAAGGGACTGGAGAGGACAAGAATATTCAAATAACAGAGTTCAAAACATTGATAATTAGCAACAACGGACCACATTGAAGGGTATCAAGAAACCACAACAGGGCAGGGAACACAGGACATGGAAGGACTTCTAGACCATGAAGTACCTTCTTATTGGCCAGACCCAGAGGACAGGCAGAATGTAACAGGAATGACCGGAGGGGTGGAACATCCAGTTCTTTTCCCATCAGGATTATTGGTAGGACACACCACTAATGTAGTGTCATCAGAATGGTGGATTGGGTTTGGTGCTGGCTGGTACATCAGACGGATGTAAAGCGGGAGCAGCCTCGGTGACACAGGAGGGATGGGAGTTCCGACCTATCAGCTTGAGCTTCTTTTAAATCGGAGGACGTGACATTAGGCCAGTAGATAATGACATGTTTATCTTTTGTTGTGTTTCAGAATAAGCCGTGAAAAATGCCCAGAGCTGGATCACTTTGTGGCCTTTTCCTCGGTGAGCAGCGGTCGCGGAAACGCCGGGCAGAGCAACTATGGTTTTGCCAACTCAACCATGGAACGGATCTGTGAGAAACGGCGTCGGAATGGTCTACCAGGTAAGCGAAAAGAAAAACATGCTACCTAGTGGCTTCGGACCGTTATGGTGAGGAAAGACGCCTGAGCATAGAGGAGAAGGAGAGGTTAGAATGAACCTCATTTTCATAGGTTTGTTACTGTATCCTCTGGCCAAGCTCCCCAACAGACTGTTGTATTGTGCACCAGCGAGATAGCACATCTCTGCTCTCCTTATACCTGCCAGTAAAATGTTCTTCAGCTGCGTGCAAGCATCAGTAGCAGTGTGCACAACCCTTACATATGTGCAGTCTCTGCAATCGAGTCACGTCGCTGGCACGTCAGTCTGGTGTAGGAGGACAATCAGCCGGTGACTACGGATAATGCCGTCTAGTGGTGAGAAGCCAAACGAGTGCTTTTCCATATTTTGTCGGTTCTGTGAGCTGAAGCTAAAAATGCTCCTATTGTGCAGAGATTGGGGCAAAGGTCTCCCTCTGGGTAACTACAACTCCCATTCCACGGTATGGTGACACATGGCATGGGAACTACAGTCTGCAACCCACCAGTGTGCGCAGGATGTAGAATGGACCAGTATTTATACGGAAAGCCGTAATCTCCCCCTCTGGCACACCAGAGGTCAGGCTGCTCCCGGCTCTTGGTCGGTGGGATTATGGATTGAGTGGGAGTAATCTCTGACGGTTCCCACCGTTTGACTGAAGTGTTGGCCAATAAACCGGCCCATGATCTCAGAGGAAGCATTGTTCCAGTGTAAATGTACAGAGGATAAAATGACCAGAGTGACTGACCTCGTCTCTCCCAGACAACTGACTATCAAGGAAACCATTGTGACACCGAAGGAACCTTCTAAATGCCCCAACCTCCTCCCTCTGCCTCTGGGAAAGATCCTCTTACTCTCACACATACAAAAAAGATTAGGGGGGGAAGCCTGGGAGGGGATGGGGCTGTAGCGGGAAAGTCCACCCTCTCTGGCTCAGATATAAAAGGAGACCTTGTATACGCCTGGTTAGGGTCGTGCTAGAAGCTGCACCAGTTACTTTCCATGGTCATGTAATGAGATGCTCTCTAGATGGGAATAGCATTGACATGTTACGTGTTAAGCGACAGCAACCACTACTTTTTATTAATACAAACTCTACTCGGTGCCAACACATGCCCGGAGAGGCCAGATCCAATGCGAAAAGGACTCGATAGAGTCTAAATGTCTGAGAGGAATCTGCAGTAACGTTGCCCTGCTTTAGAAGTGGTGGAGAGCCCATGTCATTTTTGGTGACAGGATCCGTATAGTATTGACTCGCCGAGTGTAGACCAGAGGAAACGGCCAGAAAGTTACAAAGAAGCAGCAAGACTTATTTCTTGGATGGCTTAAAAAATATCCAAGGTCGCAAACCAGAATCGTGTCGCATCGTTTATGGAATACGATGACATGGTGATGGGGGGGTAACAAAAGTCCTAACCAACAATGCACCTAAGAGCCGCTATTATGAGTTAGTCAGGTCCACAAAATGCCCCGCGAGAGTCCAGCAAACAGGTTGAGAGTGGGCCGTCATGTCAACGGAGATAGCTTTATGATGTGCCGCAATGATGCCAACAAAGACACCAGTGGGATCAAATAGTATTTGAAATGCCAAGTCTCGGGTCAGGTGAGACGTCATGAATAAATTACTGCGAAGGAGCCGGGGGGGGGGCAGGTTATCGAGTGAAGGCATGTGGGATCAGTCTGCAGCCGCTGACCCCAGAGATGCTCGGTTTGATGGTTTCAGTCTCAGAAAGAAGAGGCTCAGAAAGAAGAGGGTTTTGTTGTATGGAAAGGGGGACACGATTTCCATGTTAATCCTCCCCCTCGACTTAAAGTACTCAGTGCATGAATTTAAGTTTGTGTTTTTCGTGGCAGTGAATCCATCGTCCCCGTGTTTATATCTTTCTCTCCCCAGGTTTGGCTGTACAATGGGGGGCCATCGGTGACGTGGGGGTCGTTCTGGAGACCATGGGGAGTAATGATACAGTAATCGGGGGGACATTACCCCAGAGGATCAGCTCATGCCTGGAGGTGCTGGACCAGTTCCTGAATCAGCCGCACCCCGTCATGTCAAGCTTCGTTCTGGCCGAGAAAACCATTTTCACAAAAACCAAAGCTGGGGGGCAGCAGGATCTGGTGGAGGCTGTGGCTCATATCTTGGGTAAATCATGTTTTATTATCATCATCATAGCAAGGGAGGAAAGGTTTGCACCCACACATTAGTACACTGATAAAGGGCCTTTCAAACACAGCGATGTGGTGGCTGTCACTCTCCCAGAATTCCTTGGGGGTAATCTACAGATTAGCATCCACAGTTTATTATTGTAAAGCGCTGCGGAAACTGTTGGCGCTATATAAATGATGACAATAATAATAATTCCTTAAGATTCCAGGATATATTTATTTTAAAACCTTTTAGGGCAGTGATCCCCAACCTGTCCTCAAGTCCAGGTAACAGGCCAGGTTAGCAGGATATCTGAAGCGCAGCACAGGTGATATGATTTGCTGCTCAGTGATTGCAGGGTTCAGGCTGCATTTCCCCAAGGTGATCCTTAAAACCTGTCCTGTTAGGGGTACCTGAGGACCGGGGTTGGAGACCACTGCTTTAGAGATATTCTATGGCTGGCCTGAGCAAATGATAGTTGCAGAAATGAGACGCATTGTGGAGTCGTGTGGTTCATCCAGCCCTCCTGTTTGCATTTCATCAGTTATTGAACTCAGACAAATGATCCAACTACCGAAAGACTGCTCAACAACCACTGATTGATCAGCTTTCAGCACGGAGGGAAGACCTCCGCTTTGAAGGATTAGCACAGCGGCCAGGGACAGTCAGTGGATGCAGTCGTGGCTTTTTAAGTTCACTTATATGATTATAGTGGCTAGAGAGAGACCTTAATCTGCATTTTGGGCAATGTGTTTATGTTACATACTTTTTTCCAGCACATGGATTTATAAATCCCTTCACTGTGCATTAACGGATCTGGTATCAGAGTGTATGCGATATGTGACCTATTATCCAGCGTCGGTTGACACTTGCCCTCTATCCATGTTTCACCAGGGGTTCGGGACGTGAGCAGCTTAAACCCAGAGACAACACTGGCTGACTTGGGTCTGGATTCCCTGATGGGAGTAGAAGTACGGCAGACCCTAGAACGAGATTATGACATCGTGATGGCCATGAGGGACGTCCGTCAACTGACCATCAACAAGCTGCGGGAGCTCTCCAGCAAGCCAGCTGCCACTGAAGGTAATAGCCGCGGCGATCCTGCCGTTTAGGCATTTTACATAGTATTTTAAGGCGGGCTTAAAACATAAAAACACGGAGCCATAGTGGGACCTATTAGGTTTATTTTTATTACCCAAGCGCTGGGAGTGATCAGGATACCAGACACAGAATGCAAAAATAATAGGGCCCTATTACAATCTTCGCGCGTAAAAAAATGCATTAACGCGAGGGGCAAAACCCTTTGCGCTGAACGCCGTATTACAATGTCAGCGCTACAAAATGGAGAAGTTGTGCGTGCATTTTTTTTTTGATATAGCATATATGCGCAGATTGATTTTGACAGGTGCAAAAACTTAACGTGAGACAATTGTGGTTCTTAATTCTGATTGGCTGAATCGCGTGAAAAAAAACAGTTCGCACACTGATTTCTGCGCACAACATTACTGCGCGCGCGTTTTTGCGTGTCTGTTTTACCAGCGTTATTTTTTGACAGATGAAAAAATGTGCGAGGATTGTAATACCAGCGTTGGTTTACACGTGTTAACTTTGACGCCTTGCACAAAAATTCACATGTTGCACGTGCGTTTTTGCGTGAAGAATGTAATAGGGCCCAAAGTGTATTGTAGGAACAAAAACCAAAGCAAGCAGTCTTTGCAAAAGATAAAGATTTCAATACAAAACACAGGCAGTGCTATAGCAAGTGGATGGTGGGCCACGTAGTCTCTCAGGATCCACTTGAGGGAGAAGCAGGAGCCTTTGGCAATAGTACTTTGATTGAAGGTCTGCTTCGTTGGAGAGAGCTGGAAGATTGGCAGCCACCGGTAAGTCTCTAGGCCCACTGGATAGTGAGCTACGCAGTTGAGAGAGTCCAGTAATACAGGAACCAGGATGATTTAAACAGGTAATGAGGAAACCGCGTGGATGGAGTTCACTGGTAGCTACTTGCAAGATCATAAATGCGCAGCAAAACAGAAATAAACAATAACAGAAAGCAAATCGAGAAAATAGAACATAAACCAGAACTAACAGGAAACACAAGAAGGTACCAATAACTAATAAAAAAAACACAAGACAAGATATAAGCTAAGACTGGACTGAGAGGAAATGTAGGAATATGCACGGAAATAGGAGAGGGAGCTCACAGAACCTCAGACAGGTAGAGGAAACAAAAAAACAAAACGAGAGAGCGGGGAGGAAAGGGAGTGACCAGAATATATAGCTGACTGCACAGGTGGGGAAATCCGGATACAGTCAGCCAAAGGAAAAACTGGAATGGCAGAAGCCTGGAGATGGAGTATGAAGAGGAAGGAAAAAGGTGGGCTGGAATGAATACAAAAAGGTGGAACTGACAGAACAAACAGGTGAGACAGAAGGAAAGGGGTGTAAGTCTCACACTGTGATGCCTGAGGCACTAACACTTTTTTAAAGCCAGCTGGGAAATGTCTCTAATTGACATCTCCTCAGCACATCCTGCACGGAGACCAGAACTGCAGTATCTCCTTCTGGCCAGCAGATGTCACAATCTGCCTTCCGAATAGGTTATTACAGTAAAGAATACATTGAGAATATCCCCAAATATCGCTTACTTTACAATTAAAATGATTTCCCAAAAAAACAAAAACAACACTGTTTCTCGGCAGTGGTTTTGTGGACAATCCTTTGGTAGTGAAGGGGTTAAGGATGTACATGCCTACTAGGCGCGGTGCCATGTAATGCCCATCTCTGCTACTCCTCATCTCTCAGCCGCCTCCTCTCCTTACATAGCATTGTTATTATCAAACGCTTTTGTTTGTCGTGCAGAATCCAAGCCAACTCAGAAGATCTCCAGCCAGCCAGAACTCACCATCCTGGATCTCAACAACCTCTTGGTGAATCCTCGCGCTTCCACCGTCAACAAACTTAATGACGTGCAAGATGGGGAGCGCCCCCTGTTCTTAGTGCACCCCATAGAGGGCTCTACGTCTGCCTTCCAGAGCCTGGCGTCCAAACTCAACATACCTTGCTACGGTCTGCAATGTACCAAAGGTAAGGACCCACGTCACTCATGACCTCTGGTGAAGGCTTGATCATATGAACACAGGGCTGTATGAGTACCAACATCACAGTGATCACAGATCCATATGACCTGCTGCTGTCCGTGTGTCCTTAGACAATATCTGGAATTTGTGGGGCTGGCATGACGTCCTTCAGACTTATGTAGGAGTGTGGAGTGTTTAGACAGTCTGACTCTCTGGGAGTTAGACTCGGGGCACCACCTAGGTCCACATGCCAGGGAATATACCTCTTCCATACACCTGCTGTTTGTAATAGAGCACAGATAATGGCGAAGAGACCATCCTGGATCCTTCCTAGTCTCCTGCATCCCTTCAATACCACCAAGAAATGAGGCATGATGGTGCTTCAGAGCTCACGTGTGTCACAGGGTTTGGTCCCAACAGCAAAACATTCTCTAATCTCATTGAATGATCCAGTGTCCCCTCTGCTGCCCTGAGCCTTTCCGGGGGGGGGGGGGCAGGTAGACAAGAAGGGCTAGAAGTCCAATATGGAGGCAGAAAAAGAGTGCAGGAAGCAAGACAGAGGGGCTATGGGGCAGGAGATGTGAAGAGCTCACAACAGAGAATGCTATAAATCTATAAATTTCCGCAAGATTAATGGATCCCATTTGGTCAATCTGTGGCTGACGAGGTTACAGTCTATGTGCGCTGGCCAGGTACGTTTATTTCTGTAGATAATTGCGTTAATTTCAGCTAATTAAGAGCTTTGCTTTGCAGCTGCTCCCCTGGACAGTATCCAGAGCCTGGCAACCTACTACACGCACTGCATAAAGCAGGTGCAGCCGGAAGGGCCCTACCTGATCGCAGGTTACTCCTTTGGGGCGTGCGTGGCCTTCGAAATGTGCTCCCAGCTGCAGGCTCAGCGGGACAGATCCCAAGCTCTCGACAGCCTCTTCCTCTTCGATGGATCCCACTCCTACGTGGCAGCGTACACCCAGGTACTCAACCTGTTTAAAGCCGACCTTTCAGTTACATGTCACCAAATGTCACCTTGCAATCTTCAGTAGTTTCAAATTGCTTGCGTGTTACTTTTGGACACATGTGACCCTGCCTGCCCCCCGCAGGACTCAAACTATGGTTATTAGTGAGGCACATTACAGTAAGCAATGGCTGGAATATTCTACTCAAATTACATCAATGGCTGGAATATTCTACCCAGATAATGTCATTGGCTGGAATATTCTACCCAGATAATGTCATTGGCTGTAATATTCCACCCAGATTGTGTCATTGGCTGGAATATTCCCATAGTGCATTCTAGACATGTGCACGGGAATAATTATTTGGCTTGTAATTTCCCATACCCCCCCCCCCAATTATGATATATCAGATTAAGATATATCAATTAAGAAACTTATACGAGATATAAATATCAATCGTCTATATTTCCTAGAAATTCTCCTAAATTCTTTTAATTGTCTTTGTTTTGCTTTAAAAAATATAATAATCAATAACCGGATAAAAACATTTATTTATTACGTATACAAAAAAGTTTCAAATCTCATATCATAAACAAAGATTTATAAACAACAACAACATCCATCCATCAGCACAGGGCTCAAAATTTCAAGTCTCAAGCTACTAGCCAGGACTTAAGAGTTACTCGCCACCAGTTGCCCCACTTAACCCCTACCCAGCCCTTAACTCAACCCCTAAACACACTCTTAAATTAGCAAATACATTTATAAGCAGACATCAGAGCCTAGTGTGAGCAGAGCGAGGAGGCAGCAAAGCTCATCTCCAACCCCTGCCAGTGACAGAGTAGAGTGGATCCAGGGAAGAAATGCTGCCCCCAAAAAATTGCACCAACCAGAACATATTCGGGGTGGGTTTGAGGTGCCTCCATATATTCAGGGTGTCTTTTTTTAGTAGCTCCTCCATATATTCAGGGTGTGCGGGTGTCTTTTTAGGGGCTTCACCATATATTCAGGGTGTGCGGGTGTCTTTTTAGGGGTTTCACCATATATTCAGGGTGTGGGGGGTGTTTGATGTTCCTCTATACATTCAGGGTGTGCGGGTTTCAGAGCTAAAATATACACCCCTGCAGTTTACAGATTCGTTAGTGTGGGGGTTATTCAGAACGCTGTGTTTGCTGTAGTTGCAACAGCAGCAAATGTCATCGTTTTAACAAAAGGGAAGTTCGTGCAGTGGCAGGAGAAGCTTCATTGATGAAACTTCTACCATTGTTTGGCTTTTCACCATTACAAAAGTGAAATTCAAAATCTGTTGCTGTTGCAACTGCGCGCACTCTGGCACCTCCTGAGTAACACTGACTTTTTATTACTTTCAACGCCTTTTATATATCCACAAATATTTTGGGAAACTAAAAAAATAGAGCTAGTGTGACTAAAATAAGGACTGTCCTTACTGACTAGGGTCACATGGAAGCTGTTTAAGGGAGCAGATGAGAGTGCTAGGAGGTGTGGGAAAGCCCTCACATGAGATGGGGGGGGGGTATTGGTTGTATTAAAACGGCAATATGGGTTTCTCTTAGTTTCATTTTTTTTAAAACTTTTAATCAATATATTTTGCAACATTTCAATAAAGTTTCTGATAGAGGTATAGCAGCCTGAGTATTACAGGAACCTATAAAACAATCAGGCAAAGGCATCATTAATCTAAAACACACCTGTAAGGGCTATAGGAAGTCTATAAACATAACATAACATAACAGCGCTGCGGAATATGCTGGCACTTTATAAATAAAGAATAATAATAATAATAATAATTTATTTCAGACCTTCAGTCTCTCCAGATTTAACTCTTCACAATCCCTGGGGGGGGGGGTCACAGAGTGACTGCAGCTCTTGGCTGCTGACCTGTATCTGTGACCCCAGGGTGAAGGATAAGGAGGACAGAGGGTGTATGGGAGTCACTGGTGAGGACCACATGCTGCCTGACATCCTCCAGGCTCCTGAGTGCACACTCTGTGAGGGTCAGTAACCTGCTGCCTGATACCATCACCTTCTGCTGCTCGGTTCCCCTTTCCCCCATCATTGTGTGTGCACAACAGGGACTCTGTGCCGTCCTCCCCTCCTCATTAGTGTGGGTGTGTGCAGGCAGGGCTCTGTGCCGACCTCCCCCTCCCCATCCTCATCAGTGTGTGCAGGGTTCTCTGGGCCGTCCCCACCGCTTCAAAAAACACATGAGTGCAGGGGCTCCGGTGACCCGTGGCAGGCAGAGTTAACCCTGCTGTTGCTGGATAAAATACAGCGCTAACCTTAGCTCTGTCTGCCTGTCAAACTTGTAGAGCCTGGTGCTGTGCTGCTCTTGCCTGCCCTGAGAGTCTCACTGGCAGGGGACTGGGCAGGCATGGGTGGCAGACGTCCGGCACGCCCCCACTGGTGTCAGAGGGGGCCGGCGGCCGCCATCTTGGATCCCTCCGGCCAGCCCAGAAAAAAAACACTGCCGCCGGAATATGCAGCAAAGCAGGCAGCATGAAATAATTTATCATGCTGCCTGCAGCTGCATTCCCACTCGCATTCACGTAGTTCCCACTCGCAAAATGCGAGTAGGCGAATGGGAATTTTGAGGGCTGCATCAGCACATAGATTACTAGCTTCCCAATATATGTATCTCCCCCAATATATGTATCTCCTGTTAGTAACTGCATATATGATTAATATCATTTACTTTATCAGTTAGTAACTATACACAGATGGTTAATAAATATTTCTGCTTAACGAAAACAATTAACATGTATTTCCCAGCAAACCAATGTTTAACAAGCTAGATCTTGTAGAGATATATGTATCTCTCTATGCTACATGGTTCAACAAAAGATGAGCTACCACTTATTCTATTTCTAGAATAAGTAATAAAAACATATTTAGTGAATCCCCCCTAATAACAAAAATTAAGCTTCTAATCTTCTGCTTTTTATATTGTAGATTATAATTTCCTTGCCTATTAATTTAATCACAATAACTTCCAAATTCAATATATATATATTTGCAACAAATACTTTAGGATAAAATCCTTATATCCGATTCTTCTTCATATCTCTATCTGCAGATTTAGAAATATTTTGAAGACTCTGGATCGAACAGTAATTGAGATAATCTCAATCTATTTCATTGCAAAGTACACACTCAAATATATATATATATTTCTTACATTAATCCCTTAATTTTGCTTTCTCATACATTACCTGTCCAAGATCTGGATTCACTGTTTCTATAGTTACAGCAGCAATATTCTTTGGATATAATATATTGTTTTGGAATATGTGAAAATTATCAATGTCAGATATTCAATGCATGAGAGTTAGAATTGTGCATTCCCATGAGGGAAAATTTAGGTGTGGTCCTAATTAAGTGAGATGTAATATCCTGAATGCATTGTGTGTCTTGTCCTGGAATGATCTGAATGCATTGTGTCGTGTCCTGGAAATGATCTGAATGAATGCAACGAACAGTACATATCCAGTTATAGTCAATTTGACGTCACTGAAAATCTACCCCTTCATTTAAATATTACTTTCTCTATATTACCTTATATTTATTCTTAAAATATAATATTTTCTATGCCTCAAGAGGGCAGTGTTGCTCTTCAATTATAATTTCACAAATTAATTTTTTATCCCTTTTCTTAGGTCAGGGGTCAATTCCACTATCTTAGTTTGAACAAAGAACAACTATAGTTATTCCAGACAATGCGTCTCATTGTTGTCAAATTTGATCTAATATCTCTCGTTATTTTGCTTATTCAAAGATTTTAAAGTACTTCTTTATCAACTAGATTCCTTTCTAGTTAAATCAACAGAAAGTACTTCTATATTTAAATAGCGTATTCTATTCTTCAGTAATTATACTGTTGCACAGTTATACTCTACAAATATTTGGAGCATCTATTATTTACTGTGAATATATTGATTATAAATATATATTTCGTGAATATATTTATACACTTGCATAGAGATTTTAAATATGTTTCTATACCCAAAAATAAAAATATCTTTAATTCAAGGACTTGTTAAAACAAACCAATAAATTTAAATATGACATGTCTTAGCATATATCATATAAAGACATTTTATCGTCTATAGCATCATGTCTGGCACTAGGCTCAGCCATACAAAAACACTTTATCTCTAGCGATTATAAAAACACCCATAACTCTCACCATGAACTTATAAAAAAAAAATCTTTAGTCCATTTCTAAAACTAGGATAAAAATTGAAAAAGAAAAGACTTTACATTAAAACAAAATGGCTACAGGCATCCATTTTAATTTTCCATTATAATATACCTGACAGCACCACTGATTTGGTTCAGTTTTTGAGGTTTCGTTTCGTTGATTTGAGTTAGGGACGAATCAACCACAGTTCCAGTCATTGAAAGCAAATACATTGGTCTGCTGCACGCTGCCCTGTGCATTTTGTGGCCTGTTAAACGCGTCAGCCGTCAATTATCATGCAGCAGGGCTGTGTTGATGTCTCATCCCTTTAATTTACCATTTCCGTTTGTTGCCCATGACTGACGAGGTCTTCTTTCCACTGCTAGAGTTACCGTGCCAAACTGACGCCAGGCAGTGACGCCGAAGCAGAGACCGAGGCTCTGTGTGCATTTATCCAGCAGTTCACTGGCATGGAATACAATAAGGTAAATATTTGTTCATTCGCCTCCGCCACCTCCCCAGCTGTTAGAGAGCAGCCTTAACATTGACCATGATTACTCTTGCAGCTTCTCGAAGCTCTCCTACCCCTGAAGGACCTGGAGGCCAGGGTCAGCACTGCCGCGGACATGATAAAAGTCAGCCACAAGAATATCGACCAAGAGGCTCTCCACTTCGCAGCCACTTCCTTCTACTACAAACTGAAAGCCGCTGACCAGTATGTCCCCATCAACAAGTACCATGGAAACATCACCCTTCTGAGGGCAAAGACCAGGAACGAATATGGCAAGGGGCTCGGTGAAGACTACAGGTTGTCAGAGGTTAGTACCTGAGGAGATGTATAACAAGATGGGTTAGAACAACTTGCCACAACAACATGATAGACCAAACCAAAGAGAGGTCCATGATGGACCAAACCAAAGAGAGGTCCGTGATGGACCAAACCAAAGAGCGGTCCGTGATGGACCAAACTAAAGAGCGGTCTGTGATGGACCAAACCAAAGAGAGGTCCTTGATGGGCTAAACCAAAGAGAGGTCTGTGATGGACCAAACCAAAGAGAGGTCCGTGATGGACCAAACCAAAGTTGGGTCCATGATGGACCAAACTAAAGAGAGGTCCATGTTGGACCAAACCAAAGAGAGGTCCGTGATGGACCCAACCAAAGAGCTGTCCTTGATGGACCCAACCAAAGAGAGGTCCAGGTACAAGTTCTGTTGTATTTTTAGAAGCTCCTTCAAAACTGATGTAGAAGGAAGACAAGGCATGAAGGAACCAGGAAAATCACTTAGAATGAGTAACAAGCAGTGGTGGCTTTAAACAGTGCTTGGGAAGACTTCTATTGCTCAGAGAAAATAGAAGAACATATAAAGAATAAGATCTTCCAGGTTAAGCATGATCTAATGTAGTGATAGATAAATTGAGGATGAGGCTCAACAACACAGGAAGAAAAAGGCCAATCTGAGGAGAGCGATTTTGCTCTATATTTTAGGAGGTATTGAGTGCAAACTTACCTCCACCGTGGACTGATCAACCTGAGGAAACCACGACCATTAAGTGGGTTTAGTAGATGAAGTTGCTTGATTCAGTCGGTAGAGAAGAGGAAGGGATCAGAAAGAATGTGAGGGAACCTGGAGAAACGCAGAGAGAGCTGACCATAAGGATGGGGTAATGAGGACAGGGCTCCGAGTAGAAGATAAATTATACTATCCAGAGCAAAGCTGGAGGTGTTTGTGGCCTATCACATGCATCCAGGACAGGTGATACCAAGCCGATCTATCAAGGTCAAAGAGGACCTTGACAAGGAGGATCAGGGAGGGCTTGATGGCTGAAGCACAATAAGATAAAGCAGCAACAATAGGAGAGGCAAGAACGTAGAAAATAGTTGAAATTAGACGTTTTCTAGAGAAAAAAACAACCAGGACAATGGGAGCAGATGGACTGATAAGATAAGAAAAGGAAAGCTAGAAAAGAATAGGAGTGAGACGGATACAAGCCATGCCAGTCCAGGTCTTCCAAACGCAGCCTCTTGGACAGGATGTCACATGATGTACATCAAACTAAGCAGATTAGATAAGACACAGCAAAGTTCCCCTGCAAACTTCACCGAGGTTACATCTCTATGCTTCTAAATTAATTTATGCGCCAACGGCCTATCCCGGGCCTTGACCTCTTTCTAAATCCTCCATGTGCTTCACCCCACAGGTCTGCGACGGCAAGGTGTCCATCCACGTTATAGAAGGCGACCATCGCACCTTTTTGGAGGGATCCGGCGTTGATGCAATCACAGGAATCATTCACAGCTCGTTAGCCGAACCTCGCACCAGCGCGCGGGAAGGCTAAAATAGACTCTACGGACTCCGTCTCGGGCAATGCGGTGAAGCCATCTTCTGCTTGGCAAGCCCAGCGGTGGTTTCACAGCAGACCGGAAACAAGACACACATTCCCACAGCTGACTGGCAGGCATGTAGACCAGGGCCGGCTTCTTCTACATCTCGTGGGTAGCTCCACAAACAGCCCTCCCTGGAATTTGCCAGTCCTGTTCTTCTACCCCCCTCTTCATCCCCATCCTTGCTCAATGTTGTACCATACGCGCACACGACCCCACGCCTTCTACAGAGTCAGAGGTAGACTTCATTTCGTAGCATGTTGGTACTGATCAGTATTGCAAACGCCAGACTTTAGCACTTAGTAAGCGCACCCACGTGTAGCGATAACGCGGGGACCGTCCTCCGAGGCGTTATTAAAGCCTGTGACGAGTTTGGCGGCTTCCCGCGACGCAGGAGTCCGTGTTAATCTGTCTTGGGTACGTTGTTATTTTTTTTGTAATATCGTTTGTGTTTTTTTTAATTATTATGATCTGAATGTTAAGTATTTATTGTAGTTTTCGTTTCTTAAAATGGAAAGTGTATTTCTCGGGGTCACTCTCTTAATCCGAAAGCATGTGATCCTCCGTGCCACTAATGTCGTCAACCAATAAAACGTGTGGGGGGGGGATTCCCATGTCTACATTCTATTGGTAGAATCTAGTCGTAAATATACTACATCGTTCTGTATAACATGGATTGGAGGATCAGAGGTGCCCTTACTCGCCCCCACTTGCTCCTTCCATCCAATACCTGGCTGAGAATTCCGTGAGACATAATTCAATGATACCTGAGGGGCAGAGATGGGCACCCCTAATCTTTCATTGTGGAGCAGTAACCATAACAGTGATACAGAAAAGGTGGTGGATACCTGGAACAGCCTCCCAGTGGGAGCATTAAAGGCAATAGTTACGTATAAAGGGGCAGTAGACACCTTGAGTGGCCTCCAAAGAGCAGCAAAGGTAAAAGTGAAGGGGAAAGGGTAGTAGATACCTGGAGTAGACTCTCAAAGGGCAGCAAAGGTAAAAGTGAAGGGGAAAGGGTAGTAGATACCTGGAGTAGACTACCAGTGGGAGCAGTATAGGTGATAGTGATACAGAAAGGGTGATAGTAGATACCCAGAGCAGTCATAGTGATATAGGTAGGATAGTGGTACCTGCTGTAGCCTCAGTAGCCCATCTTTGAAGGTAAAGAGGATCACATGCCTTCTCATCAGGTGTGTGACCCAT
Source organism: Leptobrachium leishanense (assembly GCA_009667805.1). Taxonomy (NCBI): domain Eukaryota; kingdom Metazoa; phylum Chordata; class Amphibia; order Anura; family Megophryidae; genus Leptobrachium; species Leptobrachium leishanense. The sequence goes on from CM019074.1 coordinate 85,641,839, forward strand.
GAGCTCGCACTCTCTGCAGGTGCATTCACACTGGACGTTTCCTTTCAGGAAACATACAGTTTCTGCTGCAATTATGACACAGAGAGGACGAGCAGAGTCCGCGGGTAAAAGGAAGCCCTTGCCCAGGTCATCACTACGGCCTGCGGCTACATACCCCCGCTCAGTAACGCACCCGGCAAGCGCACCGCGAAGCCCGTGCATTTTCCGTGTGACGGATACCTGCCGCCACTCTGGCTCTCTCTCTGTCGACCGCAGCAGATCAGATTTTACCTAGCACTATATCTTAGTGAAAGAAATAACGTCAACGCTTTTTCATACACGTTTTCCTGCTCTTCGTAAATATTGCTGCTTCACGTTCACTCTCACGTAATTAAGAAAAAATTAAAAGAACATTTTAAACTGGTCCGCGGGTCTTTTGTTTATATCTGTTGTTTATCATTGCTTGGGTACATTACATATATATATATGTATACACGGCTCTAGATATATTGATGCTTTATAGGACAAAGCTCACACTGTTGTCTTGGGAGCCAAGATCCACGTGTGAATGTGTGGATTGTCCGTATTCAAGTGAATGCAGGGGTGTATTTGTGTAGACTGTTGCTGTGTGTGAATGCAGGGGTGTATTTGTGTAGACTGTTGCTGTGTGTGAATGCAGTACTGGGTTAGAATAGTGTGTTAATATCTATGTTGTGTCACTGCATGGCAAGACTGTTGGTGTGTGTATTCCCAACTGTAGTTGAGTTGTGCAAAAATTAGATTTTTGACTTCACGCCCCTCCTAACCCACGGATATGTGATCTAAGCCAAATCCCCAGGTCACGGTCTGTGTCTGTAAGCCAGAAAATATATAGAATTCTCTCAGATTCTCCCTGAAGAGGCAGCGGTGAGACAACCGTCACAATGTGTCCGCAGTAACCAATGATCCAGAGTCTCAGGACTTGCCTTTATACCGCTGTCATGTAAGGTATCCACTTGTTCTCTCTTCTACACCATCTGTTTCTTCAAGGGGTAGTCACCCCGCCGAATGAAAAAACCCATAAAAACATGATTCAGTAGAATAACTAGGAGGGGTCAGCAGCCTCGACCCCGCAGTTGTTTTGGAACTACATTTCCCATGTTGATGTGCCAGTCTAATGAGTATTTGAGCATCATGGGAGATGCAGTGACAAAACATCTGGAGGGACAAGGTTGCTGACGCCTGGTCTAGAAAACCACAATGATGTTATAAAAATTCTCGTCAGGTAAAACGAGATTCTGCTATCAAACGCAGGAACGTTTACAAGAATGGAACAATGGTCACAATGTGTATGTGTGTAAAATATACACACAGTGGGGCAAAAAAGTATTTAGTCAGCCACCAATTGTGCAGGTTCTCCCACTTAAAAAGATGAGAGAGGCCTGTAATTGTCATCATAGGTAACTTTATGAGAGACAAAATGAGAAAAAAAATAATCCAGAAAATCACATTGTCTGATTTTTAAAGAATTTATTTGCAAATTATGGTGGAAAAGAAGTATTTGGTCACCTACAGTACAGTACAAACAAGCAAGATTTCTGTCTCTCACAGACCTGTAACGTCTTCTTTAAGAGGCTCCTCTGTCCTCCACTCGTTACCTGTATGAATGGCACCTGTTTGAACTTGTTATCAGTATAAAAGACACCTGTCCACAACCTCAAACAGACACACTCCAAACTCCACTATGGTCAAGACCAAAGAGCTGTTGAAGGACACCAGAAACAGAATTGTAGACCTGCACCAGGCTGGGAAGACTGAATCTGCAATAGGCAAGCAGCTTGGTGTGAAGAAATCAACTGTGGGAGCAATCATTAGAAAATGGAAGACATACAAGACCACTGATAATCTCCATCGATCTGGGGGCTCCATGCAAGACCTCACCCCATGGGGTCAAAATGATCACAAGAACGCTGAGCAAAAATCCCAGAACCACACGGGGGACCTAGTGAATGACCTGCAGAGAGCTGGGACCAAAGTAACAACGGCTACCATCAGTAACACACTACGCCGCCAGGGACTCAAATCCTGCAGTGCCAGACGTGTCCCCTGCTTAAGCCAGTACATGTCCGGGCCCGTCTGAAGTTTGCTAGAGAGCATTTGGATGATCCAGGAGAGGATTGGGAGAATGTCGTCATATGGTCAGGTGAAACCAAACTAGAACCTTTTGGTAAAAACTCAACTCGTCGTGTTTGGAGGAGAGAGAATGCCGAGTTGCATCCAAAGAACACCATACCTACTGTGAAGCATGGTGGCGGAAACCTCATGCTTTGGGGCTGTTTTTCTGCAAAGGGACCAGGACGACTGATCCGTGTAAAGGGAAGAATGAATGGGGCCATGTATCGTGAGATTTTGAGTGAAGACCTCCTTCCATCAGCAAGGGCATTGAAGATGAAACGTGGCTGTGTCTTTCAACAGGACAATGATCCTAAACACACCACCCGGGCAACGAAGGAGTGGCTTCGTAAGCAGCATATCAAGGTCCTGGAGTGGCCTAGCCAGTCTCCAGATCTCAACCCCATAGAAAACCTTTGGAGGGAGTTGAAGGTCCATGTTGCCCAGCGACAGCCCCAAAACATCTGCTCTAGAGGAGATCTGCATGGAGGAATGAGCAAAAATACCAGCAACAGTGTGTGGAAACCTTGTGAAGACTTACAGAAAACGTTTGACTTCTGTCATTGCCAACAAAGGATATATAACAAAGTATTGAGATGGACTTTCGATATTGACCAAATACTTATTTTCCACCATAATTTGCAAATAAAGTCTTTAAAAATCAGACAATGTGATTTTTCTGGATTTTTTTTCTCATTTTGTCTCTCATAGTTGAAGTTACCTATGATGACAATTACAGGCCTCTCTCATATTTTTAAGTGAGAGAACCTGCACAATTGGTGGCTGACTAAATACTTTTTTGCGCCACTGTATATAATTATTGCCATCATTTATACACAAAGATAGGGAGATGCACAGACAGACATGTTTGCAGACAAACAGGGAGAGGTAGATGCATGGACAGACACAGAGGTAAATGCACAGACACTACCAGGTAGATGCACAGAGAAAGATACACAGGTAGGTGCACAGGCAGACACACAAATCAATAGATGCTCAGACACACAGATGAGTCGAGGTAGATGCACAGCTGGTCACACAGGTAAATACACCGACAGGTATATGCACAGACAGATAGATACACAGGCAGACACACAGGTAAACACAGATAGAGATCGATGCACAACCACGTGGTGGCACATTAATCGCTCTGACAGCGTCTCCTCCTCCTGACGTATAACTGCAAACGCATGAATATAATAATGTGGAGCAGATCTACAATATATATAAACACAAGCACACACAATAGTGCAGAGAATTCAGGCAAATGAACATTAGCCCCTACAGGACGACACTCACAGGAAATACAAAGGTTTTAAACCCGTCAATGTTACCACTCTGCTACTGCTCAGGTACTCTCCTTCTGATGCCATCCGCCGCCATCAGGAACAACTCCACCGCGATGCAGATTAAATATGTATGTATCAGGTAACAAAATATACACTGGATACAATATTCCAACGCGTTTCGCCTTTGTAAAACAGATTTCATCAGGGATATGTTATGTATACATCACACATTACTCCTATTCAGAATACGTTCATGTCTCCAGTGTGGCGCCCCACCAGCCTGAAATGCCACCAGCCGCCAAATATCTCATGAAGCAATGACCTAATGATCTGAATCCGGGATATTTATGACCGTTAATATGTTACATGAGAAGTGGTTTTATTCAGGCAGATTCGCTTTATGTTCTTTAAAAAGTGTCTGTAAGTCCATCTGTCAACGTATTTGTTTTAGGGCAGCGATTGCGAACCTTGGCACCCCAGATGTTTCTGGACTACATGTCCCATGATGCTCAGCCAGTCTTATGTGTGACTAAGCATCATGGGAGATGTAGTTCGGAAACACCTGAGACGCTAAGGTTAGCCATCCCTTCTATAGGGTGTTCAACAAGTGGTAAATTGTTGGAAAATACCAAATTTCTGGCTGGTATGTTTCAGGGATCTCAAACTCTGACCCCCCCCCCCCTCCCCGATGTTTATTGCCTACAACTCCCAGAATTCTTTGAATGCAGAAAATGTCCAGAGAATCATGGGAGTTGTAGTTCTGAAATATCAGGGGGAGGCAGAGTTTGAGATCCCTGCTGTAGTGAATTGACTAGTCAAAAAAAAAAATTTGCATTTTTCCACCCGTTCTCTTTTCATTAAGGTTTATATGAGTGATCCGGCACAGTCGTGAAAGTTACCATTTAATTATTTTATAGGAGTAAATGGATCTAATAGAGTCTAATAGAATCATAATATCAAGAAAAAGGGGTACACTCACATTTTTTGATCTCTCAAACAGACACCAGATGTATCTTCATTCCTGGATGGCCTCCCACCACCTAAAGATCAACATGTCAAAGACTGAGTTCCTACTTATTCCTCCCTCCAATGCCTCCCCACCTCCTGACTTCTCTATCACGGTGGAGGGTATCACCATCTCCCCATCAAACCAAGTTCGCTGTCTTGGAGTGACACTTGACTCTGCTCTTTTCTTCATCCCCCACATCAAGTCTCTTTCCTCCTCCTGCCGATACCAACTGCGTAATATTTCCAGAATTCGGCCATTTCTTACCACTGTCACCACAAAACAACTCATACACGCCCTGGTAATCTCCCGACTCGACTATTGCAATAATCTCTTATCTGCCCCGCCTCTGTCCCGCCTCTCCCCCCTACAATCCATCCTGAACGCCTCCGCCAGGCTAATTCACCTCACCCGCCGCTCTGTCTCTGCCGCTCCCCTCTGCGAGTCCCTTCACTGGCTCCCCATCCACTGCAGAATTAAGTTCAAAATCCTTATCCTTACCTACAAAACCCTCACTAACTCAGCGCCCCACTACCTGTCCTCACTAATTACCAAATACACCCCAGCCCGCTCCCTAAGGTCAAACAGTGACCTGCGCCTAGCTTCTCCCCGCATCACCTCTTCCCATGATAGACTGCAGGATTTCTCACGCGCAGCCCCCACTCTCTGGAACGCTCTCCCTCGTACTGTCAGACTTTCCCCTAACTTCTCTTCCTTCAAACGCTCCCTTAAAACGTTCCTATTTAGGGAAGCCTACCACCCAACTCACTGACGCAACCATCAATCACTCTCACCTTACAGTCCTCTCCTCCTGTTTCCAACCCCAACCCTCCCAGATTGTGAGTTCCTACAGGAATAGGGCCCTCATCTCCTCCTGTACTGTTTGTCAAATGTTGTTCAATGTATTGTAACCCTGTCTATACTGTGCTTATTGTACAGCGCTGTGGAATATGCTGGCGCTTTATAAATAAAGAATAATAATAATAATCTTGCAGCCGACGACAGTATTGGGAGCACCGGATCTCCCTTCAGCATTTGATCTCCTCTTCCGTTCCACAGTAAAACAGGACCAGAATGGGTTAAAATCAAAGCTTATTTATTAAATATATAAAACAAAGAAGTTAAAAGGTAACAAAGAGCACCTAAACGCGTTTCGCGATATTCTCGCTTCCTCAGTAGGTGTGTGAATGGATCTAAACCAACGAAGGTGATTAAACTCTGGGGTCAAGGTGGCTACTAGTCACGCCATCATCATGTTACAGCGGACCAGATGCTGTTTTAAATCCATGCAGTTGCTGTTCGTACCAAAGCGAAAAATAATACAATAAGAATATTTTCACATAAAAAGTGTCCTCTCGTGTGGGTGACCCATGTGGATTTTTCCCTGGTTGTCCCGTGTTTTGGGTCGTGTGGTCCTCCTCACCCCCCCCCCCAGCCAATCATCCCACCCCGCACCTTCTGGACCACATTGAGACGCAGTAAAATCACGTCGTGGCAATGTATTGGTACCAGATGAAACCTCCAACGTTGTCTGATTTAATTTGGTGTAAAACCAATCATACTCGCATAACGAGCAGTAAAGTTAATTAAATGTTTATAGTTTGTGTTGCCTTTAATCGGTTTATTCACTGGCGTTTCGCCGCCTCCCTCTTATCCTCGTTCTTTTCGGATTTTATAGCTAAAGTCATAATTCAGGCCTCACTTTAAACCGGAGCAAATGTCGAAATATAAGGGTCTTTTCACAAAGTGACGAAATTGAACGTGTTTTTGGAGTGTTGCATTTCGTCTCCCTTTGGCCGTTCTACGCCACCAAAAACTTGATGCAATCACTATTTATCGAATGGTCACTGTATTTCAAACAAAGTGGTAGGCGCCCCTGCCTGTACCGCCACCAAATCTCCAAAGCCAGCCAGTAATCAGTGGTTTCCCCCAAACCAGTGTACAATAATAGAGAAATACGTATCTGGCGGCGCAATGGCAGTCGCTATGGATCATATGATGGTTCTCTTCAAAAATAACATCCACACGTACATGAAAGACAATAAAAGATACAATAGTGCAGAGCGACAACAATTGTGTTAAGTATGTTGGTGATATTGTTCCCACTCACAAAGAAAGAGCCCCAACACTGGCCCTGAGCGGGTCAACGCATTCGGTCATAAATTTCTGATTTTGAAGGAGGCGACCCACAACCTTCAAAGATGACAGTCTTCTTCTTGTACCGATATGTATGAAAACATGCAATAGAAGGAAAATTTTCCTGTGTAGGATTGTTGGCAATCAAATGTAAATATATGCAAGGGAATCACACTCACATGCGTTGGAGCTTATAGCCAAGCTCTGGGATCGAACGCCTGTGGGCTTGTTTGAGGTAAAGCCCATGGAAAACCTCTATTCTCAGCAACACATCAGGGACTGGTGCAGTAATAAAATATTTATTTACATAAAATCAATTAAAATAAAGCAAAACTGGCACAGCCAGTGTACCTAGACGCGTTTCGCCACGTAGCGTGGCTTCCTCAGTCGGTTTTCTGTTGGGGCTCTTTCTTTGTGAGTGGGAACAATATCACCAACATACTTAACACAATTGTTGTCGCTCTGCACTATTGTATCTTTTATTGTCTTTCATGTACGTGTGGATGTTATTTTTGAAGAGAACCATCATATGATCCATAGCGACTGCCATCGCGCCGCCAGATACGTATTTCTCGGTCACTGTATTTCGCCTAAACTGGAGTCGTCGGAGCAGTTATCGGAAAACCACCCAATCGCGCTGTTAACCGCTGAATTCCATCGAATGAAAGAAAGAAAAAATAAAGGAAGACTCCTTTTCTCCCAATAGGAGCTCGAGTCAACAACAATGTAGTAAAAATATGTTTAAACAAAAAAAGTTCCTTTAAAAAATATTAAATAATACTAATAATAAAAGTCTTTAAAAAAAATATTTTTTAAAAAAATACTAAAAGGTCTTTTTTAATAAATAAAAAGTTTTTTTGCAGAAACTCAAATACAATAAATAATAATAATAAAAATCTTTAAAAAAATCATTTTTAAAAAAATACTAAAAGGTCTTTTTTAAAAAAAATAAAAAGGGTTTTTGCAAAAAGTAAAATAAAAAATGGTCTTTTAAAAAAAGATATTAAATTAATTACATTGAAAGCGATATGATTTATATGTACATTTACTAACTTCATACAGGGTTATTCAAAGAGATCCAAATTGTGGCCAAAAGATAACCGAACAGTGAAATTCAGCATACGGTTACCTTTCCTGGCCATTCGGCTATCCAGAGAGCAGGTAGTTCGTCAAATCCTGGCGAATTGCCTGCACATACGGTGCCTGTTCGAGGGCAGTGAAATCCCCATAGAGAAGCAATGCTTCGTCTATTCAGAGAACAAAAACCAGCAGTGAAAGGTTGCCGAAATTCCCTGCCATTCGGTGGTTTCATTCGACAGGTTTATTCAATATCTAATAAACCGTTTATTATAATATTCGGCAGTAAAAAGTCTCTTTATTTATAGATTTTTTAGGATCTTTTAGGTATTTTTTGGTATTTTTTTGCGATTTTTTTTTTTTTTTTTCTTTTTTTAAATATTTTTTTTCTTTTTTCTGTAACAGCCCTTTTTATTACCATTCATTGGATCTTATATGTAAATTTCAGACATTTTCGCTCAGTATAACAAGGAGGAGAGACGATCGAGTCAGCGCTTCCTTCAAAGGATGTTTTCTTCTTTTCTGTATGCCTTAAAAATAAACAGAAACGCTGCCATAGCGTAGTAAATTTTTCTGTACAGATAGAAGTAGTAAAGAAAAAATGTGCTGCACGCCAATTGTAGATTAAAGGCAAAATTTATTTAAAATAAATAAAACAAACACATGGGTATATCACCTAAACGCGTATATCACCTACTGAGGAAGCGAGGCCGCTCGCGAAACCCGTTTAGGTGATATACCCATGTGTTTGTTTTATTTATTTTAAATAAATTTTGCCTTTAATCTACAATTGGCGTGCAGCACATTTTTTGGGACAACAAGACTACGTATCCAGGGGAAATCCGGCATTCCCATCTAATTCTGCCGGTTGTTTGGAGCATCCAGTGTCTGATTGAGACACAAAAAAAATGTGAGTGCATCTTTTTCTTTACTACTTCTATCTGTACAGAAAAATTTACTACGCTATGGCAGCGTTTCTGTTTATTTTTAAGGCATACAGAAAAGAAGAAAACATCCTTTGAAGGAAGCGCTGACTCGATCGTCTCTCCTCCTTGTTATATTTATTATCCTTTGGTGGGTTTGGATATACCACCTATCGAAAGAGACAGCTGCTGATTCATATTAAGAACCATTTTTTATTTTTATCTTTATTTTGATCTTCATACCAAATTGTTTGGGTTTGCATACAAACAGTGTTTTGTTAGAACACCGAACAGTTTACATCCATCTCCTCTAGGTGGCGCCATCAGTACAGGCCTCTTTTTCCATTTTCGTTCAGTAGTTTCTTTGCAAACAGCGTTTCACTTTTCAAACATTCAAGCGAACTGTTTTTTTTTTCTTCACTCCATTTGTCCGCGGTGTCCTGTTTTTCCGGCAGCTGCTCTACACTGTGATCGGCGGCTGCTCGGTTTTCTCCGGCGTGTTCGGCGGGGTTAATCCAGATGTTTTTGCGGGTTTCGGTGTGCGTTCGCTGGGTTTTGCGGTGAGTTTTCGTCGGGTTTGCGGCGACTTTTCCCTGCACTACGACGGCCCTGTGGTGCTTGCTGAATACACCGCAGGGTCGCCGAAATGGGATCGCCGAATCGCAACAAAATGAAGAGAATGAAAAGTCACTGAACATGTGGTGACATTTCGATTCTCTTTGAATAACCCTGAAAGTGTAAACATAAAAAAATGCTTGGCCATGTTTGAGTGTTTGGGTTTTGCTTGAAGGAAAGGTGGCAGCCCTATCACCAGAGGGGAGAGCGGAGGAGGACATGAGACAAATAGTATCTGTGATGTCGTCATGGCGGAGTGGAAGAGGACTCCAGTGGCAACTCGTGAAGCTCTGGTGAACTCCATGCCCAACAGGGTTAACCCCTTCACTGCTGACGACATGTGGGACACGTCCTCATTGACGCACGTTACATGCCGAGGACGTGCCCCACACGTCATCAGCTTTGCGGGACCCCCGGCGGAGATACTCACCTCTCTGTCCGGGGTCCCACGGCGTTCTGACTTCAGCGTCCTCAGACGCTGAAGTCAAGCTCCTCCCAACGTAAATGACGTCATCGCGCCATGCGCGATGACGTAATTTCCAGGCGACCCCCTGGCAATGATAGCCTGGAAGATAGCCTGGAAGGGAGGGGGGATCCGTTCGGATCCCTCTCCCTCCCGATCGGTAAGAAGCAGCGCCAAAAGCCAGGCACCGATTAAAAGGGGAGAGTCTCCCCTTTTAAGAGGTGCCTGGCTTTAACCCCTCAATTGCCGGGTCGCACTTCAGTGCCTTGCGGCGCTGAAGTGCGGCCTAGCTCTGGTGGGGGCCGCCATCTTGGATGCCGGCTCCACCCCGGGTCCCTCCTCACTGCCCAACATCATCACGCATAGCGCGATGACGTCAGATAGCCGGGAATCACCTGGTGGAGATAGTGGGTTCCTTTGAACCCTGATATCTCCAGAACCGTGTCAGGTAGGGGGTCATGGAGGGTGTCATTCGAAAGGCCCGATCATGGCCTTTCAAGTGATACCCAACATGACCAGGTACAAAGTAAAATAAAAAGAAACAAAATAAATAATCAATAATAATAAAAAAAAACATGTTTTTTTTGTGTGTTGTTTTTATTAATGCAGCAATGTTGTTCCCATTTCAATTATAATGTGAACAATGATGCTGCACTAATGATTTTTTTCTATGGGGTGCATTTGCTAAAAATCACGTAATCCCCCCCCCCACAAAATGTAACAAGTCCCCATTTCTAATTTTTGTCCAAGCACACCCAATAGAAAACATAACCGCAAACACTCATGTGATAAAATGTGGGGGAAAAAAACACTTTACACACTGCAGATGATTAAAAATTAAATTTTTATTGCATTTTTTGTCATAATATACAGACAGGACATGACATATACATATAATAATGATATATTATGAATCTGCCGAGTCTGTCGGAAAGAATGATATATAATATGTCTGGGTCATTTAATAAAATGTGGCTTCAAATCGCGTTTAAACATGATGAGCGAAAGTGGTAAAAATGAGCTCAGCACACAGCTGTGAAGTGCCTCAGCAGTGAAAGGGTTAAGGCAGTGCTGGAAAATAATGGCGGCCACACAAAATATTGACACTTTGGGCCCAATTTGTACAATTTCACTTAGGGGTGTCCTCACGTTTGTTGGTTATTTTTAAATGCAAAATCATTTAACACGCTCCACCCCCCCCCCCCAAACCCCATACTGACCTCTCATCCCACGGCAAAAAGGACAGCGCAATCCGCCGCTTCTTCGTGGCAATGTCACTGCCATGTAACTGGGGGTCTAGGGTACCAATCCCTACAGGCTGGTTCCCATGTGTTTGTGGATTAGGTACCACAGATATATCAACCTATGTCTAAAAAAGTCTCTTTTCTTACATGCCCTTTTTTCGGATTATAAATAACAGTCAGCAGTGGTTTGAATCATCTGTGCAGGTGCTGGATAGGGTGGTGGTAATGTCACTGCCTTGGAGCTGGGGGACCAGGGCTCCGATCCCTACAGGCCATTTCCTACTACTTGTTTGTAGATTAGGCACCTACTGTATATATAACAGCCTACCTCTACGAAGGTGTGTTTTTGTAAATTTTTACGTGTCCTGTTTTCAGGTTAATAAATAAATTTACCGGTGGTGTGTACCTGCTGTACAGGAGCTGGGTGAAAGAGTGGTAAATGTCACTGCGTTGGACCTGGGGAACAGGGCTCCAATCCCTATAGGCTGTTTCTCTAGTACTTGTCTGTAGATTCTGTATGTATATATATATATATATATATACAGTATAGCCGCCTACCTCTAAAAAGGTGTATTTTGTAAGTGCTTACAGACCCTGTTTTCGGATTATAAATAAAATTACCGGTGGTGTGTATGTGCTTTACAGGAGCCGGGTAGCACATTGGTAATGTCACTGCCTTGGAGCCGGGGAACCAGAGCTCAAATCACAGTTGCCCAATTATTGTCTGTAGTTTAGATACCTATATATAACAGCCTAACTCTACAAAGGTTTGTTTTTGTAAATGCTCTGTTTTCAGATCAAGAATACAATTATCGGTGATCTGTGCCCACTACGCAACAGTTGGATAGACTGCTCTAGAACTGGAGAACCCAGGTTCTAATCCTACTGGCTGGTTCCTCATATATTTCCTGTGCTCATTCTGCAGTCAGCTGAGTTTCCTTACTAAATGTAACAACAATGGGGGAACCAGAGCTAGAGGAGCCAGAGCTAGAGGAGCCAGAGCTAGAGGAGCCAGATTGCCCAAGAAAAATACATTAAATGTTTCTTTAAAGATTATTGCTATATACAGTTGTGTTCAAAATTATTCAACCCCCAATGCTGTAAAGGGTTTTAGGGAATTTAGTGTACATTTGTAATTGTATTCAGAATGAAATCCTACAAGGACTTTTTAAAGAACCATATGCAACTAAAATGACATCAATTGGTTTTGTAATACAGTAGTAAATGTTTCTTTTGTGAATTCTTCATTGACACAATTATTCAACCCCTTAAAGACTACCACTCTGAAGAACAGAGGTTCATTCAAGTGTTTTCAATCAGGTATTGAAAACACCTGTGGATGTCACGGAGCAGCAATAAAGCATAATAAGCACCAATTAGGCAGCTTTAAAATGACTGTGATACTCAGCTCCTTCTAGACATTTACTGGTGTGGTTACAAACATGGTGAAGTCAAGAGAATGGTCCAGGAAGACAAGAGAAGTGGTGATTACTCTTCACAGGAAGGGCAATGGCTATAAGAAGATTGCAAAGATGTTAAACATACCAAGAGAGACCATAGGAAGCATCATTCGCAAATTCAAGGCAAAGGGCACTGTTGAAACGCTACCTGGTCGTGGCAGAAAGAAGATGCTGACTTCAACTGCTGTGCGCTACCTGAAGCGTAGAGTGGAGAAAAGTCCCCGTGTGACTGCTGAGGAACTGAGAAAAGATTTGTCAGATGTGGGTACTGAAGTTTCAGCTCAGACAATACGGCACACACTGCGTAATGAAGGCCTCCATGCCAGAACTCCCAGGCGCACCCCCTTGCTGTCTCCAAAGAATAAGAAGAGTCGACTGCAGTATGCCAAAAGTCATGTGGACAAACCACAGAAGTTTTGGGATAGTGTTCTGTGGACTGATGAAACAAAATTAGAACTGTTTGGGCCCGTGGATCAACGCTATGTTTGGAGGAGGAAGAACAAGGCCTATGAAGAAAAGAACACCTTGCCTACTGTGAAGCATGGCGGGGGGTCAATCATGCTTTGGGGCTGTTTTGCTTCTGCAGGTACAGGGAAGCTTCAGCGTGTGCAAGGTACCATGAATTCTCTTCAGTACCAGGAGATATTGGATGACAATGTGATGCAGTCCGTCACAAACCTGAGGCTTGGGAGACGTTGGACCTTTCAACAGGTCAATGATCCCAAGCATACCTCCAAGTCCACTAGAGCATGGTTGCAGATTAAAGGCTGGAACATTTTGGAGTGGCCATCGCAGTCACCAGACTTAAATCCGATTGAGAACCTCTGGTGGGACTTAAAGAAAGCATTTGCAGTGCGCAAGCCTAAGAATGTGACTGAACTGGAGGCTTTTGCCCATGACGAATGGGCGAAGATACCCGTAGATCGCTGCAAGACACTTGTGTCAAGCTATGCTTCACGTTTAAAAGCTGTTATAACTGTAAAAGGATGTTGTACTAAGTACTAAGATTGAATGTCACTTGGGGGTTGAATAAAACTGATAATGATGTGAGCACAGAAAAGACATTTGTGGTTATTTCATTATAAATGTTATGTTATATTTGTCTGACCTACACGTGCCTCTTTGATTTAATTGTAAGCAAGATGACTGAATGATCAAAATCAATGTCAAACTGGCCAAAACACTCAATTTCAGTGGGGGTTGAATAATTTTGAACACAACTGTAGGTATATTTTATCTGGCATTATTTTGTATTTTATCTCTTGATATGTTAATTTGTGTAGACGTGTGCTTCTTTTTGATAGGCCAACTGTATTTCCTGTTGAAACGTCATGTAATGCATAAAAGACATTGTAAAGAGAAAATGAATTAGAACAAAAGTGAATGAATATTGCCACGTGTCTGTGTGTCAGTGTCTGTGTGTCAGTGTCTGTGTGTCAGTGTCAGTGTCTGTGTCTGCGTGGTCTTTTATTCCAGCTACTATTGGTCTCACATCAACTCAGACTTCTTTTTGCCACGGAGCGACATAACCAGTTAGCAGCATAGCGGAGTACAGACACAGATCAAGCAGAAGCTGATATTCTCTGCCATCACTGTCAGGGTTATTCAGAGAGCCTGAAAAGCAGGAGAATGACTGGAGAATGAAAAATTCTACGTAAAAAATTCCAAGATTTGGAAAGTGAGATGAAAGGGAGAATTTTTCTGGTTTGGCTATTTTGACCTAGAATTTTTCATTCTCCAGCCATTCTCCTGCTTTTCACCTCTCTCTGAATAACCCTGTAAGTCTCTGTAGATTAGGCACCTATATACAACAGCCTACCTCTACAAAGGTGTGTTTCTGTAAGTGCTTGCACACCCTGTTTCCAGATCATGAATACAATTATCGCTGGTGTGTATGTGCTGCACAGGAGCCGGGTAGCGCATTGGTAATGTCACCGCCTTGGAGCTGGGGGACCAGAGTTCAAATCCCTACAACCCCATTGCCCATTTATTGTCTGTAGATCAGGTACCTATATATAACAGCCGCCTCTACTAAGGTGTGTTTTTGTAAATCCTTACACGCCCTGTTTTCAGGCTAATAGATAAAATTACCGCTGGTGTGTATGTGCTGTGCAGGAGCCGGGTGGCATGTCGGTAAGGTCACTGCCTTGGAACTGTGCGATATGGGTTCAATTCCCAGTGAGGCCATTGTCTATCCCAGAGAAGGTACAAGTGTTGCGCATCCAGTGTCTTTACAGCTGTCTGGCTCCTGTACAGATGCACCCATTGCCGGCAATGGGAACCACATGGTGAGCGATACAATGATGGTTACGGTGCGTGATACGGAGGAGGATGGATATCCAAGTCCCATCCTCAATTGGCGAGAGAGCGGAAAGGTGTTAGATTTAGACGTGTGAAAAAACTTAGTAAAATATATACAGGATTTACTTTCAGAATGTAAATCCTGTATATATATTTTACTAAGTTTTTTCACATGTCTAAATCTAACACCTTTCTGCTCTCTCGCCAATTGAGGATGGGACTTTGATATCCATCCTCCTCAACCATCATTGTATCGCTCACCATGTGGTCCCTTTATAGGCAACAGGTGCATCTGTACATGACACACAACACCTGTACCTACGCAACACCTGTACCTTCTCTGGGATAGACACTGGCCTCACTGGGAATCGAACCTGTATCGCACAGCTCCAAGGCAGTGATCTTACCGACACGCTACCCGGCTCCTGCACAGGACAAACACACCAGCGGTAATTTTATCTATTAGCCTGAAAACAGGGCGTGTAAGGATTTACAAAAACACACCTTAGTAGAGGCGGCTGTTATATATAGGTACCTGATCTACAGACAATAAATGGGCAATGGGGTTGTAGGGATTTGAACTCTGGTCCCCCAGCTCCAAGGCAGTGACATTACCAATGCGCTACCCGGCTCCTGTGCAGCATATACACACCACCGGTAATTTTATTCATGATCCGAAAACAGGGTGTGCAAGCACTTACAGAAACACACCTTTGTAGAGGTAGGCTGTTGTATATTGGTAGATACCTCATCTTCAGAAAATTATTGGGGAACCAGCCTGGAGGTATCGGGACCCTGGTCCCACGACAGTGGTGTTACCATTGCGCTACGCAGCCGGCGTACAACCTAGAGCGCCGCAGTGTTTCAAGGTTTATCCGCAAAGAAGGCCTTTCAGTATTTAAAAAAGGAAAGGTTGATAAATAGTGTTGAGATTGGTTAAACTGATGTGGGGATTAAAGCCCTGATCCCTACAGCTACATGACAGTGGCATTACCTTTGCACCATGCTGCTGGTTTTTCACATACACCGCCACATAGTCTTTCAAGGTTTATTTGTAAACAAGGCCTTTCGGTATTTAAAAAAGGCAGGTTGATAAATCGTGTTGAGATTAGCTGACCTGATGGGACTGGAGCCCTGATCCCTCCTGTTCCGTGGCAGTGGTGTTACCTTAGCGCTACGCGGCCAGCTTTCAACCCAGAGCGCTGCAGTGTTTCAAGGTTTATCCATAAAACATATAAAAAGCAGGTTGATAAATAGCGTTAAGATTGGCTGATCTGATGATTGGAACCCTGGTCCCCCCCCCCATTTCATGAGTGGCGTGACCTTTGTGTGTGCTATGCCGCCCGCGGCGCTTACACCCTACAGCGCTGCAGTATTTCAAGGTTTATCTGTAAACAAGACCTTTAAGTATTTAAAAAAATACATGTTGATAAATAGCTTTGACATTGGCTGATCTGATGTGGGGATTGAAGCCCTGGCCCCCCAGTTCCACATCCGCTGCATTGCCTTTGCATTATGCAGCCGGTTTACATCTTAGAGCGCCACAGTGTTTCAAAGTTATCCCGTGCTGAAGGCCTGTTAGTATTTAAAGAAGGAATGTTGACAAATAGTGTTGAGATTGGCCGACCTGATGTGGGGATTGGAGCCCCGGTCTCCCCTGCTCCATGGCAGTGGTGTTACCATTGCACTATGTGTCCAATGTACAACCCAGAGCGCGGCAGTGTTTCATGGTTTATCCATAAACAAGGCCTTTCAGTATTTAAAAAAAGGCATGTTGATAAATAGTGTTGAGAATGGCTGATCTGATGTGGGGACTGGGACCCTGGGCCTGCCTGTTCCATGGAGGTGTCACAATCATTGCACTATGCGGCAGGCTTACAGCCTGGAGTTCCGCATTTATTTATCAAGGTGCCTTTTATTAAAATAATAAATTGACTTGTTTTGGGATAACACTTAAAATTCTGCAGTGCTGCGTATATGTTGCATGGAGTAGTGGTGCTGTCACTGCCTAGTAACAGGCAGATCTGGGTTCAAATCCCTATCAGGCCATTCTACCAACAATTGAGTATCCTGTTCTGTCTAACGATAGGTAAGAAAAAGTAACGTATAAGCACATATCTTCTTTTAAACCCCAAAGCGACCAATGATGTACCAGATAATGACCGTGGATGTACCTGGTACGTCATTTCGTTGGGGGGCTCTCCCTCCCTATACGCACCTCTGACTGGGGTCCCAGGTTTCATACCCCGGCCGTCACACTGACATCGTCTCCCTTGGCGCGACAACGGCAGTTTCAGGTGCCCCCTCCCTCCCAATTAGTATTGAATTTTAAAGAAAAGGAAAAGCATCGCTGGAAAGGTTACAGCGTGACCTTTCTAGCGATGCCTCTCCTTAACCCTTTAGATGCCAGTCCGCAATCCAGCAGCAAATTGCGCACTGCTCCTGGAGTTTTTTTTACTTTTTCAAAATTTATTAATGTAGCAGTTTTGTTCACGTTTCAATTATAATGAGGACAATGATGCTGCACGAAGAGGTGAAATGGCTCAGCAGTGAAGGAGTTAAAAAGCAAAAAAAGTGTGACCGATCTCAGTACCCCGACATGGTCTCATCTGCCAATGCGGCTTCCTTGCCAAACCCCCTGTTCTCCCCAGCCAGACTCTCGTTCCTTTCTCCAGTTTTAAGACGAAGCTTATAGACCGGGACACGTAGAAAGCCTGCTAGCATCCTCCAGAAATAAGACAAGGCTGTAGATCTGGGGTCTTTCAGGGTCAGAATGGAACTCATTTAATTGGGAATAGGCACACATTAGGAATTGGGAATAGGCACAAATACAGTCAAATATATGGGTCGTTTACATACACAAAACCTCCCCTAGGAAATGTTTTGAGGGATTCTCATGTTTCTGTTCCTTCTGCTTCTTGGAATGCAAAACATCATTTGATTTTGTACAGACAGTGAAATACACATTGGGTAACATTTATTAAAGAGGCAGGACAATGGCAATCGTGATTGACAAACAGATTACAGTTTAAAAAAAACAGATAATGGGGCAGTGTTTGCCTGACAAAGATAATTAACAACTCCTCAAATATACAGCAGATAAACAGATACACATGGACCATAACAATAGACAATCACATTATTCATGCATAACTCAAATTACATGCACAAGGAATTGACACAGAACATCTCTGGGTCCATGCTCCCCAAGTCCAAATGACGCACATCACACCATGTAAACATTAGGTATTTTGAAACTCAGGACAAAATTTAGAAACTATTTAGCCGGGATCATTTTTAGCAGTTGTAGATGCGTAAGAGATGTTGGGGGTCAAAGTTCAAAAAGGTGGTTTCATATTTCTTAAAAAAAATTATTGTAAATTATAGGATACGATGAAAACAATTGTATCTTTAGAAAGTCCATTTAATGGCGAAAAAAACAATATATGTGTGGGTACAATAAACGAGTAATAGGAAGATTAGAGCTAAACACAAACAGCGCAGAAATGTAAAAACAGCAGTGGGTACTTTCGGACAGACAATGGTTAAACAGTCTGGTAACTATGGGATTAAACATTTGGTGGTGCAAGGTAATTTTCTTAACTCTTTCAATCCCTCCTTTTATCACAAAGTGCTAACCAAAACTTAAGGTTACATAAAAGCACATGCTTACCCAGTATCTGGAGAGCCACGAAAAAACTTTAAAAGAAGGAAACCTGGGGGGGATACTGGACCGTGTAAGCCTCTTCCCCTATAGTGTGCATAACTAAATAACGCATAGTAATTTAACATCTTTCTGGGTCTAGCTGGAGGAAGTGGATGTCCTACTTCTTCTAGTACAGAAAAAGTTCCTAAAATCTTCATACCCAAGGATCCCAACCAAGAACCTAATCCAAAAGTCCAGTCAAAGCCTTCAAACAAACCTGTTGTAGCCTAGCTTGAACCTCTTCTAACTTATCCGTGTCATGTTCAATTGCACCTGATTGGTCTGTAATGTACGTGCAGCAGGTGTCTCCAACTAACTGGCACACTCCACCTTGGACACCTAACAAATAATCAAGCGCTAATCTATTTTGCAAAGCAACCATGAGAATCTGCTCTTGTTCTGCGGAAAACTTTGAAACGACATCTTCAGTATAATTAAAAGCAGCATCTACATCATCAACTAAATAATTAAGCTTTTTATAAGTTCGTGGAATGCCAACAAACCAGCGAAAGGATGCTGCTATCACCTCACCTATGTCAGATTTAGTTGAAGTTCGGAAGGCAGCTCTCTTTAGTCTAAACTTTCCTACCAGGAGTGTGCCATGTGGATGGTAAATACGGGTGTTAAAAATCCTAAGAAGCAAGGTTTGTGATGCTTGGAGGTTATTACCTTTGGTGCCTATCTACCACAAAGCCAATAATAACCGAAAGGTAACCCTGTCATAATTCTTTGACTGGAAACTGTAGGCCAACCTTATACAAGAAACACTGTGGGCACTATTACATTCTTCATGCTAACGTTAGCACTTACGTGTGTGAGCGTTACGTTAGCATTGGTTAGCGTGGGCGCACCATATTACAATCCAAATGCTAACAGGTTAAAAAACCCATTAGCGATTTCGATCTTGTGCTTTTCAGTGCCAGGTTACTGTACTTTGCGCTCTCTATACTTAACATGGGGAGCGCAAAGAGTTAATTAGCGTTAGTATTACAATGTACTAAAGCTAATTACCGTCCGGTTGCGGTTAACCTGACAGTTAACCACAGCCAGAACCTGGTGCTAACGGATTTTGCTACTGCAGAATCCGTCAGCACCAGTCAAAAATCCCCCCAAATTAATCAAATACTCATCTTCCATCCCGTGGCGGGAACAGCGGCTCCAACCGCCTTCTCTGGCCTCCAGGAGCAGGGAGAGACTGGGGGGAAAAGTCCCACAGTCTCCCTCTGCGGATCACTATGCCGACCTGCCAGATCTCGCGAGGCGAGATCCGGCAAGTCATGTGACCGGCAGCACCTGCCTCAATGGAGTCCTATGGACTCCATCGACGGGATGCTCGTGGTGGTGCCTAGCGCTGCCAGGCGCATCCCGGAGTTTACCACCGAATTACGATGCAGGCAGCTTTTCTAGCGCCTGCATCGTAATATAATGCTAAAACGGGGACATAAAGGAGAAACCTGCAGGCGCAGGTTTTTCTCCCTAGAGTCCCCGTTTTAGCATGAAGAGTGTAATAGTGCCCTGTGTGTCTAGTAAAGGATCTGTATATCATTAAATAGTGTCGATGCGAAATTAAGAGTTGTAAGTATGGGAGCATCTTTATGAGCTTTACACCTACAGAAAACGGTAAGGTTAGTAGGTGACACTTCAAACGCTCCCTGAAAACATTCATATTTAGGGAAGCCTACCACCCAACTCACTGACGCAACCATCAATCACTCTCACCTTACAGTCCTCTCCTCCTGTTTCCAACCCCAACCCTCCCAGATTATGAGTTCCTACGGGAATAGGGCCCTCATCTCCTCCTGTACTGTTTGTCAAATGTTGTTCAATGTATTGTAACCCTGTCTATACTGTGCTTATTGTACAGCGCTGCGGAATATGCTGGCGCTTTATAAATAAAGAATAATAATAATAATAAATTCCTGAGTTACACTGCTGTATCATTACTGAACAAGAATTAACATTTCCCTGCAAATGGACTAGTGCAGGTTCCTACTTTATTACAGTGTAAACTGGTGTCATTAATAGGAACACGATGAAAGGAAACCCATATTATAAACTATGCAAGGAATGACTAAATATCTAACGAGTCATTCTTCTTGGATTCCTGAAAAATCAACCAGTTTTAATATACACAATATCTTTTTCTCATGATGACTATGACAGTTCTCGTATAGTTCTGTGTGAGGAAATGTTGGCCTGTAAGAAGCATCTACACCATCCAATATGTCAGAGAAATAATGAGCAAATTAATCCCCATTCGTAGCAGTCTCTTCCTGGTTGTCCTCTGCTGACATCTGTCTTTGCATTGCAGTCTCTTCCTGGTTGTCCTCTGGTGACAACCTTTTAGCATTGCAGTCTCTTCTATAGCGCCCTCCGGTGGCGCTGCCTTTATCTGGCTTGCATGAATCCAGGCGTGCTCATCTGTAAGGACTGCGGTTCTGGTCACTGCAATCACGTCAACCAGTGGGCCAAACAGCGGGTCAGTCGTCTTTGTCTTGAAAAGGTATTTCATGAGGACTCTGTCTTGTGTGTTGGATCACCTGTAGGTAAAGGAAGAGACAGAGATATAATTTTACATCCACGAGAGCACCCTTCTAGTATTACTGTAGTACTAGTGTGATTACATTTTAACTACTCATTAAAACCTCAAAGGAAGATAACCCTGTAGTTTTATTAGGGGTCATACAGATTTCAGTTAATACGTCCAGAAGACGGTCTGACCAATTGGCAAATGTACCTCCGGTACCTTTTCCCTGTTTATCTTTGATGGTTCTAGCAACTCTTTACACCTGTCCTGAGGACTGTGGATGGTAGACATGCTGTAACATAGTGGAGGTGAAAGCTGCACCCTTATCACTATTAATGGATACTTGGCATCCAAATCTAGGAATGATCTCGTTACATAATATTTTGGCAACTGTTTTAGCATTTTCTCTTGAGGTGGGAAAAGTTTCCACCCACTTACTGAATTGATCAGAGATTACCAGAAGGTATTATAGGTTTCCTTTTGCCTCGGGCGTATGTGTGCAATCAATTTGCAGACTTTGCTTGGGGCTGTCTGGAGGGGCCAAATGATCATGTTTGCCAAACCTGAGTCCTCCATGGTTATTCCTGGCGCATGTGAGACATTGTGAGAGAGTGCTTTCTACTGCACCATCAACACCACGTATACAGAATCGGGAGGCGATAGCTCAACTCAAGATCTACTCAAGATCATCTGGGGACACGTAGGCCTGCAAAGAAACAAGATCTGCATCAGGAAAAAAATGTCATGACTATGGTAAACTGTTGGGAAGGTGTGGTGGTGGCATAGAAAGGGGCTACAGGAGCATTACCAGCAGTTGTCTAGCAACCTCATCAGCAAAGGCATTCCACACAGCTACCTCATCTGATTCACCAGTATGTGCTTTGCAATTCACTATGGCAATGGAACGAGCCAACAATAGAGCTGACAACTAGTTTTCCACCAAAGGCAACAAAACCTCTCTGCTTCTAAATGACACCAGAATCATGCACTGCCCCGAATACATAATGGGAGTAGATGGTAACATCCCTATCTGCAAGGAGGTGACATGCCCTAGTAAGGGCCACTAACTCTGCGGCCTGAGTTGAAACAATGGGGAGAGAGTACACTTCATGCACCTGACATGGATTCTGAACAACAGCATAACCTGTATGAAAAACACCATCAGAGGGTCTAGAGCAGGAGCTGTCAACAAATACTACATAACCTGAGTAAGTGAGGTGTCTTGTAAGTCATGTCTAGGTGAAGTCTCAGTCTGTATCAGTGTAATACAGTCATGCTCTTCCATGGAGAATTCTTGGACATTGATCATCTTTTGTGGTAGTGCAGCTGGGCCAGAACAAGTAGGAGTGTATTTAATAGTGAGATTGTGAGAGGACGTGAGTGTGGTTTCATAGCCGGATCTACTTTGTGCTGTCATGTGCTTTGTGCTGTGTGGTAATGTTATTGAGCAGTTGGATGACTTGGTGTGATGTGTGTAGAGTCAGCACATGGACAAGGGGCTGGACACTTTCTACCATTAAGCAGCTACTGCTCCCAAACATGTCGGCATCCCCTGTACCACTGCGAGTAGCATTGTGGAATAAAAAGCTACAGTCTTTACCCACCACCATGGTCCTGGGCAGGACCCCTGAAGAAGTAGGGCTCCCTCCCGGTGGTAGAGGTGGAACGGCAGTCCCAGGGCTGGAGCAGAGCATAGGGAGGCTTTGAGTGTGCGATAGGCAGAGTTCATAGGCTCAGTCCTGTCACTGGTATCACTGGCCACCGACTAGGTAGCCGCCCTTGGAATGTGGTCATAGTGGGAGCAATCAGGTATGTACTGTCGGCAGTAGGTCACATCCCAAGGAAGGACGAGCAGCTTTAGTAGACATAGTTACATAGGCCGAAAAAAAGCTGTGCATCCACAGAGTTCAGCCTTTCACACATCAACTACTGGGCTTGATCCTAAAGAAGGCAAAAGAACTCAGTCTGAAGCGCTCGCCAATATGCAACATACAGGGAAAAAAATTCCTTCTTGACCTTAGAATGGCGTCAGATTTCTCCCTGGATCAAGCAGCGATTATCACCTATTAAATTTTATAGCCCTTAATATTATGTTTTTTCAGGATTTCATATTCAGTCATTGTTTAAAAGTCTGTACAGACTCTGACCCAACCACCTCAACAGGCAGAGAATTCCACAGCTTTATAGTTCTCACTATAAACAAACCCTTCCTATGCTTTAGGCTGAATTTCCTTTCGTCCGGTCTAAGGGCCCTGTCACCTGGTAAACGCTAAAACGCCATCACTAATGAAAACAATTTAGTGTGAGTCACTAAAATCTAGCACCTGCCGACCTACTAGTAGATCACCGTGAGGACACGATCGGTTAGCACATGCTAGCCAAACACTAACTCCACGCTAAAGCGGTTGTGCGTGCAGCATATAACAGTTTTTTGCCAATGCCTGACACATCTGCTCCCTGCCAATAAATACATTGTTACAGCATAGTAAAAGTGTACTCACAAGGTCAATGGCGAGATGGATCTTCACGTTGGGGTCATGCAGGTCACCGTCCATCATGATCTGCAGGGATAAATACACATTAGTCACACATGCCTGACTGCACATTAAAAAACAACTATAAAGACCTGCTTGTATTAGAGGTAATTATGGGATAACCTATGTGGGCATGCATGGAAAAAAGATCTATGGTTAGAGACACATAGAATTAATTCATGCTGATGGCCATTGCAAGGAAAATGCCGCCTTTCTCCCTTTGTAGAATCCATACACTGCAGTTACGAAATCAAAACGGAAGCCCAGGTGATCAGCCATCATTTGCCTGCGGCAGCATATGAGTTATACATGTTACAGGGTGGCACTTTTTCCCGGGCTCCCCTATGATTGAAATAGCAATATATGTCCCTTGAAACATGTCAGATAGCGTCACCCTAGTGATACGGGACACATGTTGAAGCATTATTGTATCTAGCAGGATTATTCAACGAGAATCGAAAAGCCACCTCACTTCAGTGACTTTTCGTTCTCTTTAATTCGATTTGGCGATCCCATTTCGGCGACCCTGTGGTGCATTCAGCAAGCACCACAGAGTCCCCGAATTGCAGGCAAAGGTCGCTGCGAAACCCGCCTAAAACTCACATAAATCTGTATGTTCTCTTACATCTTGATTGGATGCTGTGTCCTGTACACACTGCGTGCGCAGCCCGTTACATCAGGGTGTGCTGCTATCCGACATTTATTAAATGATAAATCATGGTTAGTAGATTTGGCACAAAGGGCACATTTTTCAATTGAAATAACGAGCCTATAATCAGATACAATCCTTTTATGTGATTCATCCAAAATAACACCTGCGCTGCATCCCTTTACATAGGCTGTTGATTTTGGGCTTGGACCGGTTTGTCTTATTTTGGAGTTAGCACCTGGGTTAAACAGTAGCTAAAACTTTGCATTGCGTATCCCTCCGGTAATCAGCACAAGCAGCAAGGAATCTGTTAGTTACCAAAGCGCTAAAGGTCTTTAGCGATTCCCATGTTCAGTATAGGACGAGCAAAGTACAGCAAGCTCGCACTATAAAACGCTATATGATGCGCTAACGGACTTTCCACGCGTTTATCGAGAGGCAGTTGATCTGTTGGTCATGAGCTACACTCAGTTAACCTTGCTCTAACGCTTACACATACAAACGCAATGTTAGCTCAGACAAGGTGACAGTGCCCTAAATGGGTGACCTCGTGCAGGGGCGTACCTAGAACATTTGGCACCCGGGCGGATTCTATATTTGGCACCCCCCCCAACTTTAAAATGGAAAAAGAAAAAAAACCACTATTTATTGCATAAATTGTATGTCAACTTGAAAAATATATATATATATGTACCCCCATAAACATTAAAGATCAGCAGCAGACCTCATGCATATTGATATATATATATAAACCCCATAGACATTAAAGACCAGCAGCAGACCTCATGCATATTGATATATATATATATATACCCCATGGACATTAAAGACCAGCAGCAGACCTCATACATTTTATTTATAAAGGATTTTACCAGGAAGGATACATTGAGATTTCTCTCGTTTTCAAGTATGTCCTGGGTTCGAGAACATTGAGTGGTTACAGAAATACAAAATAGTAACATGCAAGATATTAACACAAGACCAAATATACAGATTAACAGTAAAATGCACGATATTAACACAAGACCAAATACACAGATTAACAGAAAAATAAATATGGAGGAAATAAAGTCATTATGTTACATGTTTACAGGTGCATTTCGTATTGAGGTATGCTAATAGGGAGCTCTTAAGGGACTTTAGACTGGGGGAAGATTTGACGGCGTCTGGGAGGTTATTCCATATTTGCGGTGCTCTGTAGGAAAATGAGGATCTAGCCATTTTCTTTTTGTATTGCGGTATTGCAAGTAAGGTGCTGGTCCTGGATCTGAGGTTATAGGATGAGGGAACTGCCGGGGGAAGCAGCATATTCAGGTAGGGTGGTAGCTTCCCAGAAAAGCTCTTAAACACCAGGTTGGAAAGGTGAAGGGTGCGTCTAGAGTCCAGCGATGGCCAGTTTACTTCTTTTAACATGTCACAATGGTGGGTCATGTAGTTACATTGTAGCACAAAGCGACAGAATGAGTTATACAATGTAGTAAGTTTCTGGAGGTGTGTTTGCGGGGCGGCTGCATACACTACATCTCCGTATTCAATAGCTGGCATAAGCATTTCTTGTACAATCTGCTTTCTTACCGCGGGGCTCAGGCAGGATTTGTTTCTGTACAGGGCACCTAGTTTGGGGTAAAGTTTAGATGACAGCTTTTCGATGTGGGGGCCAAAAGATAGATTTGGGTCTAACCACATACCTAGGTATTTGAGAGAAGTGACTGTGGTCAGTGTGCCGTTTGATTTTGTCCCAACACATAGATGGGGTGTTTGCAATTTGTGTAGTTTAGGTGCGGTTGCAAAGAGCATTGTAACCGTTTTGTCAGTATTTAGAAAAAGTTTGTTATTTGCTATCCACTTTTCTACCCCTGTGAATTCTTCTTGCAGCACGGCCTCCAGCTGCGGGAGATTTGGTTTGCTGGTATAGATTACCGTGTCGTCTGCGTACATGTGTACAGTTGAAGCTTTGCAGACATTGGGCAGATCGTTTATGAATATTGTGAATAGCAGGGGGCCAAGTATCGAGCCTTGGGGTACACCGCACGTGACTGGCAGGGGAAGGGAAGTGCTGTCAGAAATGGACACAAATTGAGACCTATCAGACACATATGATTGGAACCAGGTTACATATTGATATATATATACCCCCATAGACATTAAAGACCAGCAGCAGACCTCATGCATATTGATATATATATATACCCCCATAGACATTAAAGACCAGCAGCAAACCTCATGCATATTGAGATATATATATATATATATATATATATACCCCCATAGACATTAAAGACCAGCAGCAGACCTCATGCATAATGATATATATACCCCCTTAGACATTAAAGACCAGCAGCAGACCTCATGCATATTGATATTAGGGATGAGCTGTTCGGTTTGGAGTTCAATTCGAACATTGGCTGTTCGAAAGTTCGCGAACTTCAAACTTTTTGTGGCGTTCGCCAAAAGTTAAAAAAAAAAATAATTTGGAAAAAGTATAAAAAATGCTTAAGAAAATCTAGAAATAAAGAGACTCTTTACTGCAGAATATTATAAGCAACAGTTTATTAGATATTGAATTAAAACAGGAATATTTTTAACATTGAAGCCTGTGGGATAAAACATTCTTGTTACTAAAACATCAGGCAGACATGGCCCTCTAATCAGGCACTGTAGAGGGCAGCCTGCAGGGGCCTCCCAAGGATCCCCTTGAGGAGCATGCGGCCGCCGGATGACAGAGCTGCGACTGTGCGGGCTAGCCGCCCGGGTGCATGTGGCAGAGACAGGCGGTGCAGGGAGGGAGCCACTGCACCTGCAGCCACGGCAGACCCCCCCCCAACAACCAGGATCCAGGGAGCCCCCACTACCAGGCTAAGGTAAGGTGACACATTTCTAAAAAAAAATAAAATCCGAGGACATTTTTAAATGTCCCCGGGAACATAATATAAAACCTTTTTTTTTCTTTCTCTACCTGGCTGAATGTATTTAATTATATATATTAGATACATTCAGCCAGGTAGAGGGGGGTGGCATGTGGGCTGCGCGCGGGGTCTCAGGCAGTGGTTTGTTATTTTTGTGTGTATATTTTTAGCAAATTTATAGGGGAAGGTAAGGGCAGGTATGATATATATATATATATATATATAAGATATATATCTATATTCTTATAAATATATATATATATCCAGACTTGTATTACACACACATTTTGGCAACTAATTGCCCCCCCCTCCCCATTTTGGCTGATCCCTCCAGAAGAAATGTTGAACCCGATAGAGCAGAGAATAATATATATATTCTCTGCTCTGTCAGGTTCAACATTTCTTCTGGAGGGATCAGCCAAATGAGGGGGGGGGCGCATTTAGTTGAGATTGTCCACATGCCACCCCACCCCATGTGCGTATGTGTATATATGGTCTGTGGGTGGGTGTATATATATATATATATATCTGCGTGTTGATATATTTCGTATATATAGGTCTGTGTGTTGATATATATGTATATGTCTGTGTGTGGTATTATCAATGCATCCCTACTCTATACACAGCGCTCCGTGTCCCTATAATATATATGATCAGGGGTTAACTTTTATTTATATTTTTATACTATTCCTAATAAATTAACAGTAATTTTTGATTTATTTAATTCAGTAGAAACTTTTTTTTGCCTATATAACATGTGCTTTGTGAAAATAAAATGGTTTTGTGTGTACATTTTAATTTAGTTAGTGGATTCCTATCCAGTGCGGTGAGAAGCAAATGTAATGCAGTGTAGACACGCTGCGAGGCGGAGCGAAGTCAAGACTGCAAAATGTTTGCTTCACTGTGCGTCGCTACACGCTCAGTGTGTCTCAGCCTTTATTCCCGCATCGCTAGCTTACCGAATCAGTTTGTATACTTGTTACTGACCCTGCTTGTTCTGAGGACATGATCTATTGCCGACTTTGCCTGCCATTTGACTATTCTCTCTGTGTATTCCCTGCCTGTTCTGTTTGCTTCCTGTTGCTACTGGTGTGCGTCGATTCTCACCATATACAGTAGAGCAGTACAAGTGCCTAAACATTGCTGACCCGGTTTTGTTATAGCTGCTGATGTAACTGAATAGATTGGGGATCTCTTCTGCATTACCAAAATCTCCACCACTGCACTCTTCCACAATACCTCAGAGGGGTTACGGTGTGAAGGCACTTGCTGCCACCAAAGGCAAAATATTTGGGTACACTGACGCCTATACCAGATTCATATCATTTTAATATTTGACCGCAGGGTCCAACCCTGCACTCTTCCACAATACCACAGAGGGTTTATGGTGTGACGGCACTGTTGCCGACACTAAAGGCCCAATTTTAAAGCACCTATTGTTACTTTCATCCAAACCCTGCATAGGTTTCACCATAATTTAACCCAAAAAAATCACTAAACTTGTTCTGCGTGTCCTAAAACGTCTCTTTTCATACAGGCTGCCGCCCCAAGCAGTTGTTTATGAATAGATTAGAGGAAAACCTTTTACCGTCATTTGAAACGTAATTTTTATGTTTTTAAATGTTTCTATACATCCTTACAAATCCGCCACTTCACGGGCAGGTTATGGGGACCTCCTAGGCACGATATTTGAAGGAATTTTTCATCTTTATTCTTAACCTTTATTTTATGGAAAACTCACTGTCCCTTTAAAAACTTTTTTTTTTTACTTTTTGTCCTTGTTTCCTGTCCCCCAGGGCACTACCCGGATCCCATACACCTTTTATGGCAAATATCTTGCATATACGCACTCTTGGAGGGCACTCTAAAAACAGAACTTTCGAGTCCCATTGACCTGCATTGAGTTTGGTTCGTGTTCGCGTTCAAACTCGAACTTTTGAAATAGTTCGATTGCGAACCAAACACGGGGGTGTTCGGCTCATCACTAATTGATATATATATACCACCATAGACATTAAAGACCAGCAGCAGACCTCATGCATGCAGTTGCAACATATTGAGATATATGTACAGTGGCAAGAAAAAGTATGTGAACCCTTTGGGATTACGTGGAGTTTTCCATGAATTGGTCATAAAATGTGCTCTGATCTTCATCTAAGTCACAACAATTTGAAAAACACAGTCTGCTTAAAATAATACAACACAAACATTATATGCTTTCATGTTTTTATTGAACAGAACATGTAAACATTCACAGTGCAGGGTGGAAAAAGTATGTGAACCTTTGGACTTAATAACTGGTTGACCCTCCTTTGGCAGCAATATCCTCAACCAAACGTTTCCTGTAGTTGCAGATCAGACCTGCACAACGATCTGGAGTAATTTTGGACCACTCCTCTTCACAAAACTGTTTCAGTGTAGCAATATTCTTGGGATGTCTGATGTGAATCGCTCTCTTAAGGTCATGCCACAGCATTTCAATCGGGTTGAGGTCAGGACTCTGACTGGGCCACTCCAGAAGGTGTATTTTGTTTTGTTGAAGCCATTCTTTTGTTGAATTACTTGTATGCTTTGGGTCATTGGATGAGGTTTTGATGTTGGCGTGCTGTGCCTTTTTTTCTCCACACATAGTGTTGTGTGTTTTTTCCAAACAACTCAATTTTGGTTTCATCTTATTATTTTGCCAGTAGTGCTGTGGAACATCCAGGTGCTCTTTTGCAAACTTCAAACGTGCTGCAATATTCTTTTTGGACAGCAATGGCTTCCTCCGTGGTGTCCTCCCATGTACTCCATTCTTGTTTAATGTTTTCCTTATTGTAGATGTGTCAACAAAAATGTTAGCATGTGCCAGAGATTTCTGTAAGTCTTTAGCTGACACTCTAGGATTCTTCTTTACCTCATTAAGCATTCTGCGCTGTGCTCTTGCAGTCATCTTTACAGGACGACCATGCCTAGGGAAAGTAGCAACAGTGCTGAACTTTCTCCATTTGTCGACAGTCTGTCTTACCGTGGACACATGAACATCAAGGCTTTTGGAGATACTTTTGTAACCCTTTCCAGCTTCATGCAAGTCAACAATTCTTGATCGTAGGTCTTCTGAGAGCTCTTTTCTGCGAGGCATGGTTCACATCAGGCAGTGCTTCTTGAAACCAGTAAACCCAAAACTGGTGTGTATTTTTAAAGGGCAGGACAGCTTTCAGCAACACATCCAATAATATCACACTGATTGGTCTCAAGGTTGGCTCACTCCTGGCTCCAGTTAGCTCTTGGAGAAGTCATTAGGCTAGGGGTTCACATACTTTTCCCACCCTGCACTGTGAATGTTTACATGTTATGTTCAATAAACACATGAAAGCATATAATGTTTGTGTTGTATTATTTTAAGCAGACTGTGTTTTTCAAATTGTTGTGACTTAGATGAAGATCAGAGCACATTTTTTGACCAATTCATGCAAAACTCCACGTAATCCCAAAGGGTTCACATACTTTTTCTTTCCACCGTATATATATTACCCTACACCCATAAACATTTACCAGCTGCAGGAGGTTGGTGATCACTGGTCTGGACTGGCACCCCTGCTGGCTCTGGTCTTGAGTCGACAGGCAGTCTGGCACGATGCACCCCCTGCTGTTGTTGTGCCGCGGGTGATTTACTGGGCGGCGCAGCCGGGCAGGCAACAGGCATTGCAGCGCAGGCTGAGCGGATCACGTGGCCTGGCACGTACAGGCAGGGCACGTGACTTTGTTCACCACGTGTTGCATGACCGCAGCCAGCCCAGCGCAGTCAGTCTCACACACATTCAGAAGGCCAGGCGGGCGGGCCGGATTTGGCGTTTGCCTTGTTCGCATCCAGCGCCTGCCTCGGCCTTACACTGAGTGTGTGAGGGGCAGCGCCAGCGGCTGCTTGCAGCACGTCACACTCCCAACACATTCCGGGATGCGGAGCGGACGCCCTGTGGCACCCCCCAATCACGGTGTCAACTGTCAACACCTGGTACCTGGGGCGGACCGCCCCCCTGCCCCCGCCTAAGTACGCCACTGACCTCGTGTCCTGTGTATAGTCCTGTTAATGAATAGGTTTCCAGACAGTGGAATATAATATAATATAATGGCCCCGTATATATTTATATAAAGTTATCAGATCCCCTTTAAGGCCCCGTATATTTATATAAAAGGTATCAGATCCCCTCTAAGGCCCCGTATATTTATATAAAGGTATCAGATCCCCTCTAAGGCCCCGTATATATTTATATAAAAGGTATCAGATCCCCTCTAAGGCCCCGTATATATTTATATAAAGGTATCATCTCCTTCTAAGGCCCCGTATATATTTATATAAAGTTATCAGATCCCCTCTAAGGCGCCGTATATTTATATAAAGGTAGCAGATCCCCTCTAAGGCCCCGTATATATTTATATAAAGTTATCAGATCCCCTCTAAGGCCCCGTATATATTTATATGAAGTTATGAAATCCCCTCTAAGGCCCCCTCTAAGGCTCCGTGGCGGCTGCTGTTTGACATTGGACATTGTTGCTGAGTTTGAAGTCTACGATTATTCCCAAATCTTTCCCCTGCTTTGATTTCCCTAACTCAGTACCATTTAGGGTATAAGGCTAGGGTCAAACAAACGCATTTTTCGCATCGACCGTCAAAAAGTGCGTCTGAACGTATTGACGTATTTTTTTTGCGGTGGTCAAATGATGTACATTTTCGTGCGTGTTTTTTTACGGATCGTCAATAAAACACTTTTTGCGTCTGGACGTTATGTTAGCCGGACATTAGCAGCATCTGACGTCTCCTAATCACGCACACACGCCGCTATTTGGACGCAGCGCACTCTGTACGTCAGTACTAGAGGTTCGACGTTCTCGAAAAAATGCATTCGTTTGCCGCTTGCGTTGCGCGGCTGAACTTTCGTACGGCCGTACTTCGTATATTGGCCGTCATTTGCTGCTACTACGGCCGTGATTAAATGCGCCTAAACGCACGTTAAAAATGAGTTAGTCTGACCCCAGCCTTAGTTGCTTGTGTGTTCTTTACTCTGATTGCATAAACCTTGCATTATCTACATTAAATTTCATCTGCCATAAAAATATATTTTAAATTAGATTCCTATAAATTATATATTCAATTAAAATATACATTATACTAAAATTAAATATTACTTTAATTATATTTTATTAAAATAAATACACATTGAAAATTATATTCAAATGTATAAATATATTAAATTATATATTATTAAAATAAATTATGTTATTATATTTTATTAACATAATTCTATTAAATTTTTCAATTCATTTATTATCAGAGTTATTACTTTATTATTTATTTAACAGTAAATTACTAATAACGAATTATTGCCCTCTCTCCTGCTTACCTTTTGTGCAGGGAGGGGGCCAAATGATTGGTGGTCCAGTGGGCAGAGGTTTGAGGAGAAAGGAGGGCATGTCTTCCTGGTGGTCTGGATGGGAGGGCAATGACTACTCTTGCACTAGCTAGCTTCTCTCTGACAAGGAGTTCGGGCACTGGCGCGCTGATACGGTAGCAGAGTGTAATGGGTGCTCTAATTCACTGGCCGGCGAGGCTCAGTGTGAATGTGGTTTGTGAACGAAGGAGGGAGCGCAGAGATCTCCAGTCATTGAGTGGGGATTCGAATTATTGCGCCCTTCCCACTCGGGCTAATTGAGAGCGCTGGCTGGCCTGACCTGCACACTGCCTTGCGCTGGCCTGTCGCTGGCAATGAGCAGCCAGTCCTGTTTGTCGCTGGCAATGAGCAGCCAGTCCTGTCTGTCGCTGGCAATGATCAGCCAGTCCTGTCTGTCGCTGGCAATGATCAGCCAGTCCTATGAGCCGCCAGTCCTGTATGTCAAAGTGTTAATCATGTTTAGTCCTGCCAATAAGCTGGGATGCTCCAAATCTGGTCCTGTGCCAAGCAGTGAGGCTGCTCTCCTCGTGTGAAGCAGCGAGACTGTTCCCTCTGTGCCAGAGCGTCCAGAGACTGGCTATAAACTGGAGCGCCCAGAGACTGGCTATAAACTGGAGCGCCCAGAGACTGGCTATAAACTGGAGCGCCCAGAAACTGGCTATAAACTGGAGCGCCCAGAGACTGGCTATAAACTGGAGCGCCCAGAGACTGGCTATAAACTGGAGCGCCCAGAGACTGGCTATAAACTGGAGCGTCCAGAGACTGGCTATAAACTGGAGCGCCCAGAGACTGGCTATAAGCCGGAGCGCCCAGAGACTGGCTATAAGCCGGAGCACCCAGAGACTGGCTATAAACTGGAGCGCCCAGAGACTGGCTATAAGCCGGACACCCAGAGACTGGCTATAAACTGGAGCGTCCAGAGACTGGCTATAAACTGGAGCGCCCAGAGACTGGCTATGACCCGGAGCACCCAGAGACTGGCTATAAACTGGAGCGTCCAGAGACTGGCTATAAACTGGAGCGTCCAGAGACTGGCTATAAACTGGAGCGTCCAGAGACTGGCTATAAACCGGAGCGCCCAGAGACTGGCTATAAGCTGGAGCGCCCAGAGACTGGCTATAAGCCGGAGCACCCAGAGACTGGCTATAAACTGGAGCGTCCAGAGACTGGCTATAAACTGGAGCACCCAGAGACTGGCTATAAGCCGGAGCACCCAGAGACTGGCTATAAACTGGAGCGCCCAGAGACTGGCTATAAACTGGAGCGCCCAGAGACTGGCTATAAGCTGGAGCGCCCAGAGACTGGCTATAAGGCTAGGGTCAGACTAACGCATTTTTCACGTTGTCCGTGAAAATGTGCGTTCGAAGAATGGACGTATTTTTTCACGGAATACGCAATAGCGGTCATACTATGCGCAGTTTCATCCGTGATTTTGTACGGATCATCAATAAAACACTTCTTGCATCTGGACGTTATGTTGGCCGGACATTAGCAGCGTCTGATGTCTCCAATTCACGCACACACGCCGCTAGCGGACGCAGCGCACTCTGTACGTCAGTACTAGTGGTTTAACGTTCTCGAAAAAATGCGTTCATTTTCCACTTGCGTTGCGCAGCCGGACTTTTGTGCGACCGTACTTCGTATATTGGCCGTCATTGCCCGGCATCTGCTGCTAGCACGGCCGTGATTAAGTGCGCCTGCACGCGCGTTCGCACTGCCTCAGTCTGACCCTAGCCTAAGCTGGAGCGCCCAGAGACTGGCTATAAGCCGGAGCGCCCAGAGACTGGCTGTAACCCGGAGCGCCCAGAGACTGGCTATAAACTGGAGCACCCAGAGACTGGCTATAAACTAGAGCGCCCACAGACTGGCTATAAGCTGGAGCGCCCAGAGACTGGCTATAAACTGGAGCGCCCAGAGACTGGCTATAAGCCGGAGCGCCCAGAGACTGGTTGTAACCTGGAGCACCCAGAGACTGGCTATAACCTGGAGCGCCCAGAGACTGGCTATAACCTGGAGCACCCAGAGACTGGCTATAACCTGGAGCGCCCAGAGACTGGCTATAACCTGGAGCGCCCAGAGACTGGCTATAACCTGGAGCGCCCAGAGACTGGCTATAACCTGGAGCGCCCAGAGACTGGCTATAAGCCGGAGCGCCCAGAGACTGGTTGTAACCTGGAGCGCCCAGAGACTGGCTATAAACTGGAGCACCCAGAGACTGGCTATAACCTGGAGCGCCCAGAGACTGGCTATAAGCCGGAGCGCCCAGAGACTGGTTGTAACCTGGAGCGCCCAGAGACTGGCTATAAGCCGGGGTGTTCAGAGTCTGGCTATAAGCCGGGGTGTTCAGAGTCTGGCTTTAAGCCTGGGTGTTCAGAGTCTGGCTATAAGTCGGGGTGTTCAGAGTCTGGTTATAAGCCAGGGTGTTCAGAGTCTGGCGATGTGCCAGGGACCCTTGAATGTGGCTATAAGCCAGGGGTTCCCCAGTCGGTCATGAATCAACCCAGCAGTGAGACACTCACGTCTGTTACGGGCGAAGCGCCCCTCGTGTCTGTTTTGAGCGAAGCGCCCCTCATGTTTGTTTCGGGCGAAGCGCCCCTCATGTCTGTTTCGGGCAACACACCCCTCATGTCTGGTGCGGGCGACGTGCCCCTCATGTCTGGTATGGGCGACGTGTCCCTCATGTCTGGTACGGGCGACGAGCCTCTCATATCTGCTTTGGGCGACGCGCCCTGCATGTCTGTTCCAGGTGAAGCGCCCCTCATATAACAAAGAAAAGGGGGTGTATACAGATACTTAACTTTAGAGCATTAGGACAATCTTCCAGGAGGTGGTTCAAAATCTCCTTCAATAATGTAATAGACAATAGCACGGAAGATTTAAATGTCCTTGTCAGGATACAGGTTCCGGGGTGGCAAGGTCGAGCCAATGTGCAATGAAGGAGTCTTACAAGGCAGATATATATGTATATAAGCAGATTTATTGCAAAAGGCACAGAAGGAATAACCAAAGGTAATAATAGAATATATAGGAGGGGTTTTGAGAAAGAGGGAGAAATACTGAAGAAATGATAATCAAGTAGAAATTATACTGAAGGAATAGACAAGAGTACTAGAACTGAAGATAGAATAGCAATACAATAAAGCTGCAGATACTGATACTGAACAGGGGAATATGTATATGTATATATACACACATATATATATATCCATACAGAGAGGAAAGGCAAAGGGGATATATATTATAAATGCAGGCTGCAGGTATAGGCAAAAAGGGGAATTAGAAAGGAGACCGTATATAATTAGGCCATAGCAGAAATATACTTTAGAAGGGGTAAGCGTCTGAAGCAGAGAGTACTAAAGAATATAAGGAATTGTAGAGGAGGAGAAATAGGAGCAATAACAGAATAACTTTTAAAGTAATATATATAAATATATATCTGAGTCCTTATATAATACTCTGATAAATTCGAGAGAAAGACTAAATTAGGAATGAACGAGGCTTAAGGATTATCTCTGTATTGTACAAGATGAAAGGAGGGAGTTTCCTTTGTTATATGGGATCAGGCTTTGTTTTATGAGCTGAAGCATGGCTCTTTGTGATTGGGTACAATGGGAAGATAAACAATGGGAAGGAGGAGGAAGGGAGGATATAGGAGGCTGGGCGGGGACATTTTTGGTATTGCAATAATTTTCTTTTACTGGAGAGACAGGGCGGCGGTGAGCTCCATTTTGCCATCACCATCATCATATGAAAACCAAGGACTGGATGAGTATTACTTGCTGTATCAATCTGTTATGCATACTCTATTATCATAAGTCTGCTATATATATATATATATTCCTAGTTCCATTATTTTTTGGAGGAATAGGTGTGGGTTTACTATTGTATGGATTTGAAGGTTTATTTAGTGGATGCTTATTTATATTTGTTTCAATTTGCAAAACAATATTCCTTGTTCATTGGGTGTCCAGCTGCGTGTTCGTAATTTCTAATGGGTTATTGTTCTGGGATAACTCTGCCAGAATTCAGGGATTTTTTGTTTTGTATGTTATTAGGATTACCATTAATTTTGCTTTGCTGTCTGTGGACTGTTGTGCCTTATTAGTTTATGTGCTCAGTATAGCACATGACTGACTGTCCAATTTGATTATAATCCATGTATGAAGCCAAAATCAAAATAAGCAACCCATATAAACACCCTACACAAACACAGGACAGTAGAAACTCACTATACATAGTGATATCAAACGTATAACCTCGCTATAACACACAAAGTCACGCTAATGCTGTAGCTATCATGCACCCTGAAATCACGAAATTCCTCTCTATAACACACTGAAATCACTAATGTAGTATACACTAAGAGAAATAAAAAATAAATTAAATAAAAAAATAATAAATTAGAGGATATAATGTATGTATGTGTGTGTGTAGATGTAGATATATATATATATAAACATAAAATTTAAATAAAAACTTGCTATAGCACGCTGTAATCACACACTAGAAACACACAGAAACCTAGCCATAGTGTAGGCGGACAAAAACGGATTCACTTTCAAGACGGCGCCGGACCGGACACAAGTAAGGATTATCAGAACACGAGTCTCTTCAGGAAAGGCAAACTTTATTGTGTCGTCACACAAGTGCTCACACAGGATTGAATCGCAAAGAGTGAGCCCCTTCTCCCCCCCGTGCAAGGGATCTTATACCCAAAAATACGTAATTAGGTACATCCCAATTAGCCCACCTCCCGATGACACTTTATTCCACCCCACGTGGGTTAATACCTCCCATCGTTAGTACAAAGAAATTCCACATTTTAGCTATAAATTGATACACTTCATGTTAGTTTGACAGTCTGTGATTTGTTGTGCTGTCTTTCTCAGGGCAGTGCCGTCCTCCTATAGGCTGTGTTTATTTGAGATAGCTTGGGGCCTGGTCTGTTCTCTACGATCTCTTTGTTTCTCTACAAGTCTCAGTGACCTTGCCCCATTCATTCATCTTCCTGTCTCTCCGTGCAAGAACCGGCCGGATTCTGCCTGGTTTTATTGCTAGTTCCCTAATCTACCACACATTCTTTGAATTCTATGTAAGCTTCGTTTTTCACATCTAATAAAATCTATACTATTTACTGGTGAACCAATATTCTGAACAAGATGGCTGCCTGGCTCATAGTAGCAACCATCTTTCAGTCTGATTCGACTTCATTCCCCCCTTGGCTCAAGTCTCAGGATCTTTTCCTGGCACTTGTAGCCATTACACTCCACTATTCTGAAACTCCTTATACTGGGAGGGGTTTTCTTTCACTGGGAACATACCCTGTGGAATTATCAGTGGTATCTTCTGTGTTTGTGTGGGTGTCAGTGCTGTCTTGCACAGTGGCCATAGGCATAGCCCTATGCGGTATATCAGTATCCCTATGATCAAGATCACCACTATCATGAGTATCATGGATCCAATCTGTGAGATAAATCTCAAAATGGAACCAAACCATTCTCCCATTGCTCCAAACCCACGGAGCGGATTCCAGCCTTCGGCAGCAATCCTCCTGGCTGCGCCCTGCAACTGTGCTACCTTCTCTTGGTGATCTTGAATTACCTGGTAATAGTCTGGGACTTCATGTGTAGTGTTTCTGATGAAGGTGCAACATTCATAGTGCATTGTCATTTCACACAATCCATTCAAGGTCGCACTGATCTGCTCAAGCGCCATATCATGTATCATCTGCACCTTTCGTAACTCACGCATTTCCAGATTCAGCAGCTGGATATCCATACTGGTTCTATTCAGAATCTCATCCATCAGATTGACGTAGCTATTCAATCTCCTCATCATCTCTCCTCCCCATCCAGTCCATGCTGGCAACCATGTCCATATTCGATCCATCTTCGCAAACAATTCTCTCTTTGGTCTCTCAAACACCGGTGGGTACCTAGGGTGCAGTTCTGTGTCTGTGTTTGTGTCTTCTCCCCTTAGTCTCTGGATTGGGACCAGCTTAGCCAAATAACACATTCCCGTTATTGTTGGTGGAACCCATGTGTAACACACTCTCCCACAACACACCTGGTATCCTCTAACATGAATGGTGATAGGTGTAGTGTTCCCTTTGCTAATTCCAACATCATTCGCCTCATTCGTCTCGTTGTCTCCAGCACACTCTGCGTCCCTCCAGACTCACTTGCAATCACTTCTTCTTGCTCACTCGTGAGTTTTCTGCACTGTATGTATAGGAAATTTGATTGTTCCTTTGTGTCAATTGTGTATATGTATGATGTCCAATTGAATTTGCTTGAATAACACCCTTCCTTTTTATGTGTGTCCCTATCTGGTCCTATTTGGAAACACCACTCTGGGGGATATATGTACCCTATTATGGGGTATCCGGCCTCGTACATTTCTGGTTGTTCCCTGGGTGGCCGAAAAGAGTGTATTGTGATATTCCCTGATGCAAACATACTCAGGTTCACTGGAACAGAAGCAAATGGGATATGAATTGTCTCTGGGTGCATTCTGCTGCACACCCAACATGCTTTCTGCCCAGATTTCTTTGCATAGTCATATTTAAATTGCACAAGTAAATGTCCTCTTGGCAATATCTCGGATGATACTTCTCGTTTTTGTCTCCACAGGGTACGGTTCTCCATCACCGGGTGCGTACCATTCCAGATATGGGAAATATCCACTTTCCCAGCGGTGCTTGTACAATTGGGGCATGCTCAACGTGAGAGTCCATAAATCAGATTTGCAAGATATAAAATCAGCACCACAAATGCCCCGAGTGTCAGAATTCGTTGGGCAATTCTTTTCACAGTCACATAAACCCAATCCCTCCCCACCGGAATTTCAAAAGTAAAAAACATTTCTGGATGATCAAGGGTGGGGGCCGGGCCCTAAAAAGCACCCTGTGGGTATCCCCCGTTGGCGGTGGTCAGGACCTGTGCCCATCAAAACACCCACTTGTTGATCCTCTGAATTATCTGGGTTAGGATCATTTAGGTGCTCATGGCTGTGGTCTTTGTCAGCTTCAGCCTCAGCGGTTGGTCTCGTTGGTAACGACCTTCCATGCTGGTTCAGGACTGGCTGCAGCTGCTTTTACTCTGGAGTGATGTATCCACGGGACCACCTCGGCAACCTTTACTGCTGTAGGGGTTGATAACAGGACAAGATAAGGACCTCTCCATTTTGGACCTAGTGGATCATTTTTCCACTCTTTTACCCATACTGAGTCACCCGGACAATACTTATGCAGTGAAGGATACAGAAAATGCGGTATATTATCCCCCACCCAAGTATTTAATTTCTGCATTGATTTACCCAGCATTACTACCTGATCATTTAGTTTAGTCTCTCCCAATGCCCGAAGGTCCCCCCTTAGCCCATTAATCAGAGGGGTTGGCCGTCCAAACATAAGTTCGTACGGACTTAGCTTCAATTGGGGGGTTGGTCTGCACCTAATGTGCAAAAGGACTATCGGCAGCAAGTCCAACCAGCTCAGTGACGTCTCTTGGCACAGTTTGGACATCAAAGTCTTTAGGGTACGGTTCATTCTTTCAACTTTTCCCAAACTTTGGGGCCTGTAGGCGGTATGTAGCTTCCAGGTGATGCCCAGTAGCCGGGCAAGTTGTTGTAAACAGTTCTGGATAAATGCAGGGCCATTGTCCGACCCTATTTCAAGTGGAAGTCCGTAACGTGGTATTATTTCTTTCATCAGACTCTTTACCACTTCTGTAGTCTTTTCAGTTCTTGTTGGGAAGGCTTCTACCCATCCTGTCAAAGTGCACACCATCACTAGTAAATATTTGTATCCTTTGCAGGGTGGTAACACTGTAAAGTCTATTTGTAACGATGCCATTGGGGATAGCCCGATTGGCTGTTTCCCTGGGGGTTGGGATGGTCCTGTTCTCGGGTTGTTTTTGGCACATGTTACACACTGCTGAGCTGTTGCTTTGCAGATTGCTGACAATCCTGGTACGTAGAAATGTGGCTCCAACTGTTGCTCCATCATTTCTCTCCCTCCATGGGTACTTGCGTGAAGTGCTCTTACGATTTCAGGAGCCAGTGTTGCTGGTAGAACTATTCGTCCATTCTCCATCTGGAACCATCCATCTTCTCCATATCCTCCGGGTTCTTCTGTCAGCCACTTCTTTTCTTTTTCTGAGTACACAGGTGTCCATTCGCTCAGTGGCGCCGGTAGAAGTGCAGCCACCACTGGTTTTGGTTTGTATCGTGCCAATTCTCCATGGTTTCCCCAGATAAATTCTTCTTTTGGGAAATAGTATCGCCATGCGAAAAATAA
Source organism: Leptobrachium leishanense (assembly GCA_009667805.1). NCBI lineage: Eukaryota > Metazoa > Chordata > Amphibia > Anura > Megophryidae > Leptobrachium > Leptobrachium leishanense. Next base: position 85,682,533 of record CM019074.1, read on the forward strand.
CAAATCTTGTCTGTCTTGTGAATCTCTTACTGCTGGTATGAAAAAGTTCATTGCACTTTTCTTCATTCTTGGCAGTCTGTTCTTGATAAGGATCTCCTTGAGGAAGAACCTCACCAGTGGGACTTGATATTCTTCTGCTCCCAATTCTCCCAGACTGTGCAGTATTCGTGTGATTCGTAGATTATTGTGAGGATTGATTGCGAAATTTTCTGCTCGTTCAACTTCAGTTATTTCTTTGTCTTCCTCCTCCCCCACTATTTTTACGCCGAAGAATTTCAGCATCATTTTGTAGGCTCTGCGCAGTCTTTGCTGAACTTCTGAGGTGTTAACCATTAGGCGTGTCTCTTGCGGATTTAGAGGAGTAGAGTAGAAATTTTGGCCTTGTGTCCGAGTTGGGAAAAGCCATTGGATGTAATATGATTGAGTTCTAACAGTTCATAATCATCTTGCCATTTGTGCAGTATTATTTCAATGAACTCGCCGTGGGGTTCAAACTTTCTCAAATTCATGTAGAACTCGTAATTTGGCATGGAAGGTTGAGGTTCTTGCTTGCAGATCAGTACTTTAGCTTGATCTTCTATTGGCGGTGGCGGTTTTGCAGCTGCTTTTGCGGCCTGGTCTGCGCGTCTGTTACCTTTTGGAATTTCATCATGGCCTTTTTGGTGGCCACGACAGTGCATGATGCTGACAGCACTTGTTTTCCATACCGCTTCCAGGAGGGCCGTGATTTCAGCTGCATATTTGATTTGTTGTCCTGAAGACGTGAGTAGGCCTCTCTCTTTGTAGAGTGCACCATGTGCATGGACTGTCATGAAGGCGTACTTGGAATCCGTGTAGATATTTACTCTTTTGCCTTCAGAAATTTCAAGGGCTCTGGTTAAAGCTGTTATTTCAGCCAATTGTGCAGATGTATGGCCTGGCAGTGGCTTTGCTTCGATGACTTCTTCTGTTGAGACTACTGCATAGCCGGAGACTTTCTTCCCATCATCCATGTAGCTGCTACCATCGGTGAATAGCTGTAGATCGTATTTGTCTAGGGGTACGTCTTTCAAATCTGGCCTGCTACTGAACACTTCTTCCATGACTTGGAGGCATTCATGATCTGGATCCTCTTCACAGTCAGGCAGTAAAGTAGCAGGATTCAGGGTAGCGATGAGGTCCAAATGAACCCGTGGGTTTTCACACATCATGGCTTGGTACTTCGTCATCCGGCTGTTACTGAACCAGTAACCTCCCTTCACATCCAGCAGGGCCTTGACAGCGTGGGGCACCTTGACATGAAGAACTTGTCCAAGGGTCAGCTTGTCTGCTTCTGCTATTAGCATTGCGGTGGCAGCCACTGCTTTCAGGCATGGGGGTAGGCCGCAGGCCACAGGGTCGAGTTGCTTGGAGAGGTAGGCCACAGGCCTCAGCCATGAGCCAAAGGTCTGGACCAATACTCCTGTTGCTGTTTGATTATGTTCATGCACGAACAGCTGGAAGGGCTTGCTGTGATCTGGCAGGCCCAGTGCAGGAGCTTCCATCAGCAGAGTCTTTAATTTCTGGAACGCTGCTGTTTGCTCTTCTTCCCAATGGAAGGGGTCTTGTTCTCCCCCTTCGTGGCTTGATGAAGCGGCTTGGCAATGTCTGCGAAGTTGGGGATCCACAGGCGGCAGAAGCCTGCAGCTCCCAAGAACTCACGGACTTGTCTTCTGGTCTTTGGTTGGGGTATGCGGCACACCGCTTCTTTTCTTTCTGCCCCCAGTGCACGTTTGGTACCTGTTAACTGGAAACCCAGGTATTTTACACTTTGTTTGCATATTTGTGCTTTCTTTTAAGAAACTCTGTAACCTGCTTGGCTTAGCAGATGTAGCAGGGCTTTTGTGGCGGATAAACAGTCTTTTTCTGTTGGGGAAGCCAGTAATAAATCATCAACATATTGGAGTAGCACTACTTTGTCTGGCTGAGCGTTGAAGGCGAGGAGGTCTTGGCTAAGCGCGCACCCGAAAATTGTGGGCGAATTTTTGAAACCTTGAGGGAGGCGCGTCCACGTCATTTGATGGCGCGCCCCCGTGGTAGACTCTTCCCACTGGAATGCAAAAAGGGGCTGGCTTGCTGGAGCCAGGCGGATGCAAAAGAAAGCGTCTTTTAAATCAAGCACTGTGTAATATTTTGTATCTCCGGGAATTAATGCCAGCAAATTGTATGGATTAGGAACCCAGGGTGTAGTGTTACTGTGGCCTCGTTGACAGCTCGTAAATCTTGGACAGGGCGATACTCTTGTGTCCCCTCTTTCAAAACTGGCAATAGGGGTGTGTTCCATGGTGACACGCAGAACTTTAATATACCGTGATCTTTAAGTCTCTGTAAATGTATCTGTATATTATATATTTGAGCACTTTTGCACATTTGACTTTGGACCTGGACTTTACGCTATGCACTTTCATTGACGTTTTACTAAATTTTTTACGCCCTCTGCCTTTACGTTTATGTATTTTACACTGCTTTTTATGGATTTTATACATCCATTGATTTATTAACCTATTAATTGCACTAGATGCGCCGTATGGTTTCCGCTTTTTATCCTGTATTCTGACACATATTTTGGTTGTTTTTATGTGTTTTTACCATACTATAGGCAGCATTTGACTATTTATTAGCACCACACCCAGCACTTTAAATTTATCACATAGTAATAGGCGCCCACACTGTATAGTGTATATATCTATACACACTCCCTGCCTTATCTGTATATTCTGCTTGGCTTTCTGTGGGATATGATATTGTCTTAGGGCCACAGGTGTTGTGCCGGGCTTTAATTCCACGTATACCGGGAGTATATTTATGGCAAGTCCGGGCGGGTTTTCCTCCGCCCATTCCCCAGGAATTTCAAGGAGTAGTGCCTGCGCATCCGGCGCGGCAGGCAGAGTAGGTGCCGTGCGCCATTCTTCCTCCCTTGGCATAACTACTGCGATTTTTACAGATTGTGGGTGATTCTGGCTGGCTGGGTTATGCTGCCGAGCAGAGCTGCCACCCTCCGGCAGGTCTAATTGAGTGTGACCCCCGGGAAGGAACGTAATTTGGGCTTGCAATTTGCAAAGGATATCCCGCCCCAGTAGCTGGATGGGACATTCGGGCATATACAAAAATTCATGTTCAACATTATGCCCACCCACACTACATTTTCTAGAAGCAAGAAAAGGATATTTAGCAGACACTCCCATTGCTCCCATAATATCAACCTCTTTTCCCATTGGAGGTGCAATTTGCTTTGTTACAACAGAGTATTCGGCACCGGTATCAACCATAAAAACTTCATCTGTATTTCCCACTCTCATTGTGACCGTGGGCTCGTGGTTACCGAGCGGGATGGGCCCAGGTCCCCGTCAATATGCATCCTGCCCTTCAAATGATGTCCCCGCCAGTCCCACAAACCCCGCTCCATTCCCCTCACTCCTTTCATACCTTCCGTCTGTTACCTGGCCATTAGGGGCTTGACCTCCCGCCTCCCCAGCTTCACCATGTCCCCCAAATTTAGCCAAAAATGCAGGACAGTCGTTTTTCCAGTGACCTTCACCCCGGCACCACGCGCACTGATTGGGTCCTAGGGGTTCCCTAGGGGCTCCCCTTCCTCTTCCTCTAGCCCCCCTACCCCTTGCCCTCCCTCTGTCTGGGCCACCTCGTCCTCCACCATTCCCCATGTATCCGACCACCCCGGTATGTCCCTTCTGTTTCTTTATCTCCTCTAGATCCCGGTTATGATACACCTTATTAGCGATCTCAACTAATTCACTAATACCTTTCCCAAAAAACCCATCTATTCTCTGTATTTTGTTCCGTATATCCCTCTGTGACTGACCCACAAACGAAGAGTTAATTAACCTCTGATTCTCCACCGCCTCCGGGTCAATAGGACTATATATCCTGTACGCATCCAGCAATCTCTCTAGAAACGCACTTGGGGACTCTTTAACCTCTTGTATCACATCTGCTATTTTTCCCATATTGGTGGGCTTCTTCCCTCCCGCTTTTACACCCATTATTACTGCTGTTCTATATGTCTGCAGATGGGCAACCCCTTCAACTGTATTGTACGGCCATTTAGGATCTGTTTTGGGGTAGTGTTCCTCTGCCCACGCTTCTGGATGAGGCTTAGCATCTGCTACGGCTTGAGCGAGCAAAATCTTTTGCGCGCTACTATTTATTCGGGCTCTTTCCTCTGTGGTAAACATTGTCAACATTAATTGCTGACAATCTGCCCATGTGGGGTTATGTGTGAGCATAACTGACTATCATACTGGCCACTGCTGCGGGATTGGTGGAATACAGTGGTGTGTGTGTTTTCCAGTTAAAAAGATCTGTTGTCGTGAATGGGACGTATGTGTATTGCATTGGCCCTGGATTCCCATCCGCTAATGGGGGGCCTGGCACTTCCCGCAAAGGCATCTGCATAGCGCTCTGGTAGGGATTGTGTTGATACGGATCCCGGTGTTTATATATGTTATTCGCTGCGCGTGTGGTAACTCCCTGGTTCTCATCCTCCTTTTCATTATCACCATTCCCGTGGGGCACTAATTTATATATGCTTCCATCGGGCATCTCAATCTTCTCTGGTGGAGCCTCTCTGTCCCCTCCACCCGCTGCACCCTGCTCCTCTTCCGCAATCCCACGGGACGGAGCTGAGGGAGCTGACCGAGACACAGCAGCTGCCCGCTCCCCCCTCTCCGCCCGCGCAACCGCGGCACTCAAAGCTTCTCTGGCTGCCCCATAACATGATGGGTAGGACGGGGGCAAAACATCACTCTCTTCCGGTTGTTCTACTAACACCGGTCTCCCTCTGTCTTCATTATTTAGGGGGTCCTGCTTCTTATTTTTCCCCGCTATCATTATAAAATGACTCTTGTTTTTAATACAATATCTCCATATATCTATATACGGGTACTGTTCAGGATGTCCGTACTGCTCTGTGACTTGGGAATGTACCTTTTGTACTAACTCCGGGTCCATTGACCCCTGCTCTGGCCATCCTGGGACTAATAACAGCCACACAACTGTACACATTACTTTTAATTTCTCTTTTGTCAATTCTACACCATAGTCATGCGTTTTATATAATGCTTCGAAATTCTGCACCATATATTCTAGGGGCGTCTCACCCTCCTTCACCTTCTTGGGCTTAGATGACCCGTTACCCATTATTACTCCTGAAAACAGTACCCTTTGCAATACAGATATATTATTTCAACAACAGTTAAAATCTACAGTCTGATACTTCAGCCAACAATTCGTTCGTGTCTGAGGCGCTTCCCCCGTCAGTAGCCGACTGCAGTCGCCTGAGCCGGAAACGTACGTTAGGGGTCAAAACTCGTATTTGCTTCCTCGTGGAGCGAGTAGGCGCACGTTCACTCACAGCACTCGAGTCAATTCATTCACAGCACATACTGTATCAGATACTTTCAGCACATAACAAAACATAGACACTTCAACTCTTTCTACTAGCCGAGGGTACTCAGTCCCTCCTCTGTGGCTCCTTATACCCCATAATTTGAACTCTAACTCTTGACTGCGTGTGACTATGTGCACCCCGTTCTATATCTATACTCCCGTCTGCAATTCCAATTTGCCTATGAGTAATCCTACCCACCCGGCACCACTATCTCTGCAGCTACCACTGGCTCCAATATGAGCCCTCTTCACTACACGACGTACACACTAGCACTGACTCAGGCTCTCAGCCCAGTCACAGAAAATCCCTCCTCCTTTCCCTTTTACCCACGTGGCGAAGCTCTGTTTACAAACACTGACTAATATGACTATGCAACTCCAAAGCGGACAAAAACAGATTCACTTTCAAGACGGCGCCGGACCGGACACAAGTAAGGATTGTCAGAACACGAGTCTCTTCAGGAAAGGCAAACTTTATTGTGTCGTCACACAAGTGCTCACACCGGATTGAATCGCAGAGTGAGCCCCTTCTCCCCCCCGTGCAAGGGATCTTATACCCAAAAATACGTAATTAGGTACATCCCAATTAGCCCACCTCCCGATGACACTTTATTCCACCCCACGTGGGTTAATACCTCCCATCATTAGTACAAAGAAATTCCACATTTTAGCTATAAATTGATACACTTCATGTTAGTTTGACAGTCTGTGATTTGTTGTGCTGTCTTTCTCAGGGCAGTGCCGTCCTCCCTATAGGCTGTGTTTATTTGAGATAGCTTGGGGCCTGGTCTGTTCTCTACGATCTCTTTGTTTCTCTACAAGTCTCAGTGACCTTGCCCCATTCATTCATCTTCCTGTCTCTCCGTGCCAAGAACCGGCCGGATTCTGCCTGGTTTTATTGCTAGTTCCCTAATCTACCACGCATTCTTTGAATTCTATGTAAGCTTCGTTTTTCACATCTAATAAAATCTATTCTATTTACTGGTGAACCAATATTCTGAACAAGATGGCTGCCTGGCTCATAGTAGCAACCATCTTTCAGTCTGATTCGACTTCAATAGCACACGCAGATCCCACAAGGACTTAGCTATGGCACACGGAGGCAACGCAAAGGGAATGTAATCACACATAGGAACTTGATATAACAGACTGAATCACTGGACATTAGTCACTATAACTCTATAGTTGTATTCTCAAGCAGCTTCACATGCTGGTCTTTTATGTGGGTTATGATTTACAGGGTTATTCAAAGAGCTGTGTGTTTTTAAATAATGTTGGAGTAACCCCCAAGGGCTAAGCAAAAAGTTGAATAAATTAATACTGTATTTAAGTTCACTATTCTAATTGTTGCAATTTTAAAGTGACGCAGCAGCAATGTACAATCTTTTGTTTTGAGCACTTGCTACAGTTGAGTAAATAATTATTTAGAACGGTAACTTTGTCTTTATTGGGGGAGAGGAGAGACTTATTTCAGGAATAGAGGAAACATGAGCAGTAACTCACTCATATTTCACACTTGTACCATCATCATAATCAAGCCTGCGAGTGGATAAGTATTAAGTATATTAATTCGGGGCATTTTAAGCTATGTTGATAAAACACACACACGCATATAGTATATTATCTATTTGGTTAAATACGCGCTAATTGACCCGTTCTAGTGATTTGCATTGTTAGCTAGAATATGCTCGTTGATATTTGCTTCACTTTGTAATACTTGATCAAACCATATTATTTGTATAGTCTGTATGATCTTATAAACATAGGTAATCAGTGACCGCATGGCTGGCAGCCATCTTAAACCTCAAAAAGTCACATGTGCTTCTGCCAATGAGGAAGGGCTGCAGCAGTAACGGTATAATCTGTTTAAGCTTACATTTGGGCAACTAAATTAATCCAGATTGTTTCTGCCCGATTTATGAATATATAACAATTCCTAACCAAATACACATTTAAATGTGTCTGTTATAATTTCTGAAGAGGCTTATCAACTAAACAGTGATTCTGTATGTTAGCAAATGCTGTGTCATTAGGTTAGTTCGGTTGGTTTAACTTCGGGTCTATAGATTAATATACTAAGCAAGAATCCGTTTCATTGTGGACGGAGGTTAAAGACTTTCACATGTGCAGATTGGTTCTATTGATAAGGGATTCAGGGCTGAGGAGGACTCATAAAATGGAGGACAATGCAGCCACTTATGTACAGAACATCCTTGCTCTTTTTCAACTCAAAATGGAGACGGCGTTATTAACATTTCGCAAGGGGACACACACATACAGAGGGGGAAGGTGCACAAACAAACCAGTCGCTCTTAGAATCCAAACAATGGCTGAGATAACAGTGAGCTGCTGACCTTAGTTGCTGGGGGGAGGGGCTGATGGAAGCATGTGAAAACAAAATGAATTCATTACTTACAGGGGGGTGTACACTATACAAAGACTGGATCGTAATACAGAGGTTACGCTATACAGAGGGAATACAATACTCTACATGATAAACAGAGCAAGGGAATGTAAGGAAAATACATACACATAAACATTGGGACGGCCGTTTCTTTGCAGAGGCAATAAGTAGGGAAGATGTTTCTGTTAGCTACCATTCATTCAATCAGGTGGTGATTTTGGTAAGGGTAGCTGGCGAGGGGACAGAGTTACCTATGCTTGATCTAGAGGCAGCCTTCAGGCCGTACCGCTGTGTCCAGGGGGTTTTCTTTTAATGGGGTGTAAATTCGATGGGTAATTTTACATCGATATCTGTTTACCCATTGGGGTGGGCAATATCCCGTGCTCCCCTTTTAAAGGCTTCCTACTTTTTGCATTACTTAGTGGAGAAGAGATAGAGAGCAGGGAGGAGGCGTATAGTACATTACTTGGGCGATTTCATGGTAATGGGTTCCTAAGGGACTGGAGAGTGAGGTAGGATCGGGGGGGTAACAAATAAGTTTAGTTGATCGGGGAGACTTGTAGGTGGTTTGGGGGGAATGGCCAGACATTAAGATCAAATGGTCTAGTGTAATTTCAAATGGTGAGCAGGCAAATGGCCCAGGAGTGGATTCAATGGATGGGTGCAAAGCTTGGTGTTTCTGGAATTTTTTATTTAGCCAATCGTCGTGGCAATACCACTGTGGGGGATAGAATTAAAAAATAAATAAATAACAATAAAAAAAAAACATCCCTCCCCTCCGCCTTTTCTATTTTTGGGTCTGATATTCAAGGTGTGGTGCAAGTGCTGAATAACATGTCTGCATCATCACAGCAGGTTGTAGCCTATGTCAGGTAAACATAGAAACATAGAAAAATGTTGGCAGATAAGAACGCCCAATTACATGGATACTTAACCTGGATTTATCTTTTGTTTAGGATAGCCTTATGCCTATCCCATGCCTGATTAAAATCAATCACTGTTTTGGCCTCTACCACTTCAACTGGAAGACTGTTCCATGTATCCACCACCCTCTCAGTAAAATAATGCTTCCTGATGTTACTTTTAAACCTTTGCCCCTCTAATCTAAGGTATTTGGTGTTGATATGTTGTCTGCATCATCACCGCAGGTTGGAGCCTATGTCAGGTATTTGGTGTTGATATGTTGTCTGCATCATCTATCATCACCGCAGGTTGTAGCATATGTCAGGTATTTGGTGTTGATATGTTTGGAAAGCAATATTAATTTCACGGTAATCACATACCGGGGGTAAGGAAGGTGGTGGCGGATACATTGTCCAGTTTCAGGTGGGATGTGTTCCGACATTTGGCACCGGGAGGAGGAAGGAAAAAATAAAAAATAATAAAATAAATAAATAATAATAATAATAATAAAAATATATAAAAAGAAAAAAAAAAATATCCGGGGGAAGACTGCCCTCCATTTCTTTGCCAGATGGGGAGCAGTTAGAGGCATCAATGATTTGGTGAGGAGATTGTTGTTGCAGAAGACATGGGCACCGTAGAGCAAGCAGTGAAAGGGTTGGATCGAGTTTTAAAGGGACAGAGGAGGTAGGGCAGAATGTTGTTTTCAAATAGCTACTGAAGTTCGGCGGTAAGTCAATAAAGGACAGCTTGGAACTATTTAGTGGTATTTCATACTTTGATCGGTTAAAGGAAGAGGAGGACTGGGCTAAACAATTCGTGGTGAGGAAGATCTTGACAGCAGAGTACAAGTAGGAGATAAGATGGAGCTGATAACAATCTTTGTAGGGCAGCATTTGTTTTAGTTTTACAGCTGCCCTAAGGATTGAGAAAACAATTGCTCTAGGTGCCCATGGTGGGGAAGTATGCCCAATGGTATGTATGAGGGGATACTTGGAGGCGACACCTTCAAAAGGTTGCATGTTCTGGGGGCACAAGGGTGGTACTAACTTGTCCGGGTATCAATTCAAAATGGTTTCGCAGCAGGCCACGGAGGGGCTTGGTGGAAAGGGGAGTTACATTTGCCCCCATTCTTTCAGGATAGGAGCTGCTGGTACTGGAGGCAGAATTGGGTTATCCAAAGGATCGAAGTAAAAAGATGGGGAGATGGAAATGGGAAGCGTATAGGAGATATGTGGGGTCATTAAAGAAATGAAGGGAAAACTTATGGGGAACAATTGTTTTGTTTAATAATAATAATTTGTTTCCTTGTTTCTTTTGGTTTCTTTTCAGTTCGGGTACACTGTGTGTGTGTGTGCATTACAGTTAATAGTTTACATTTTGGTTATTTGCAGGACACGCAATGAGAGTGCGGATCCTGGGACACTCCTATGTGCACTGGATGGAGAGTCATGCTGCTGGCACCAGGAGAGGAACAACCCCGGGGTGCAGCGTAATTGAAGTAGGGATTAGATGGATAGGGAAGCAAGGTAGGGTTTGGGGCAGTTATTGGGAATAGTAAAGAAATCCAGGAGAAAGAGGGGTAAGCCAGATATTATGGTACTACATTTAGGGGACAGCTAGAGAAGAGATAGGTATTGTGAGTGGTGAAATAGCGGCCTGGCACGTGGGGATGCAATGGTAGGGGGAAGGTCTGCAGGGTACGGGGTGAGTGTGGTTTCGTATGGCCAATCTCAGGTGCCTTCCTGGTTTGCAGATCCTCTCGGCCTGCTATTTGTGATATAAAGAGACCCCTGAGCAAACGTGTGGTCATCCTGCTTAGCCACGTGGGGCCGCTATTTCTGGGCAATATGTGTGGTGCATTGCATTTGCTGATGTTATTTGGCAATGGTTTTGGAGCACCCCGAAATAGGAGCAAGAAGTGAGGAGTTCATTGAAAGGAGTGATAAGGCTGGGAACACACTCTTCATTGAAGGCGCGATAAGGAGCCTTTTGTGGGGTAAGAGAAAAGGTCACGGCTTTTTATTGGTGGCAGTAAAAAGAGGGTCCTCGTTTTTGGTGGCGTTAAATAGGCGGCCTAGCACGTGGAGGGCGATAGTGGGGGGAGGATCTGCAGGGTACGGGGTGAGTTGTGGTTTCATATGGCCAGGCTCAGGTGCCTTCCTGGTTTGCAGATCCTCTCGGCCTGCTATCTGCCATAAAAATACACTGAGCAGACGTGTGGTCATCCTGCTTAGCCACGTGGGGCGCTATTTCTGGGCAATGCTTGTGGTGCATTGCAGTTGCCAGTGTTATCTGGTGTAGCGTATTTGGCATAAGAGGATCGATAATAATAATTCTGCCTTAGAGGCAAAGAATTTGGCCTTAAGTAATAAAAGACGTGACCTTTTCAAAATGCCAATACTTTGTTGTGTTTTCATTTACGGGAAAGGGAGGGGGGGTCGAGGCGGGTAGGGGGGGCATGGGGGGGTTAGTAGGTTTAAGAAGGTAATTTACATGGGAAAAAGTGTAAGAAGAGGATAAGGGTATAATTCTTAGTTCGAGAGAAAGACTAAATTAGGAATGAACGAGGTTTAAGGATTATCTCTGTATTGTACAAAATGAAAGGAGGGAGTTTCCTTTGTTATATGGGATCAGGCTTTGTTTTATGAGCTGAAGCATGGCTCTTTGTGATTGGGTACAATGGGAAGATAAACAATGGGAAGGAGGAGGAAGGGAGGATATAGGAGGCTGGGCGGGGGACATTTTTGGTATTGCAATAATTTTCTTTTACTCCCACCCAACCCACCCTGTGTTGTTTTCTCTTTCATAGATACTGGTTCGCTACAACGTCGGAAAGGTCACGCAGCACAACCACCACGGATAGGGGCAATGGAGCGGTGATTCCACCACTCATGCAAGACCACCCGTGGTTTCCCATATGGAAATATGCCATGTTGCATGAACCCGGTTCACGGTTTATACGGCCATGTCTGGGGGATTGTCTAAATATGGACATGGTTAGTCTACCTATTCCATCGAATTATACACCATGTTACATGAAGCCAGCCTGTGGTCTTTGAACGGCCAGGGTTGGGGGATTGTCTTTGATTAAAAGCATGGTTTACAGCAATTATTATCGATCAGATAGTATCCCAAGTAGCTTGAAGCCAGTTGGAGGTTTTACGGCCACAACGGGGTGGATTGCGCTTAAATGGGGCACTTTACCATGTGGCAGGAAGCCAGCTGGTGGTTTGAATGGCCACAGCTGGGGGATTGCGCTTAAGATGGACATGGTTTAGTTTAGGGAGGAGCGGTGAAATAGGCGGCCTGGCATGTGGAGGGCGATAGTGGGGGGAGGATCTGCAGGGTACGGGGTGAGTTGTGGTTTCATATGGCCAGGCTCAGGTGCCTTCCTGGTTTGCAGATCCTCTCGGCCTGCTATCTGCCATAAAAATACACTGAGCAGACGTGTGGTCATCCTGCTTAGCCACGTGGGGCGCTATTTCTGGGCAATGCTTGTGGTGCATTGCAGTTGCCAGTGTTATCTGGCTGCCAGTGTTATCTGGTGTAGCGTATTTGGCATACGAGGATCGATAATAATAATTCTGCCTTAGAGGCAAAGAATTTGGCCTTAAGTAATAAAAGACGTGACCTTTTCAAAATGCCAATACTTTGTTGTGTTTTCATTTACGGGAAAGGGAGGGGGGGTCGAGGCGGGTAGGGGGGCCTGGGGGGGTTAGTAGGTTTAAGAAGGTAACTTACATGGGAAAAAGTGTAAGAAGAGGATAAGGGTATAATTCTTATGAATCCCAGTATGGTCATAGGTAAATCCTTGTAATCCGATTGAAAATAAGCTTGAGATCCAGGAAGTGTATAAATAATCAGAAAATCCAAAGATTCTTGAAAGGATAGGATCCAGCAGAGTATGGGGTCATAGGGTTCTTCAGGTAGCTTGGAGGAAAAGCAGGTAGCTTCTTACAGCTTGGATGTTTCCAAGACAATGGGGAAGCATTGATCATTAGGTGTGGCCTGGTTTTAAGCATGGAGCATTCAGCTAAATTAGACAACACTTGAGCGCTGTATAGTGGAGGTGAGTCTTGGTAATTACTACTGAAAGTCTCACTATTATGAGCCAGCACGAGTTTTAGGTTTTTTATTATGCTGGCGGCGACGCTCCTTACAGTCCTATTCGATCAGTTAGTAGTGCAGAGTAAAGGTTATTCAGATAACTCACGATTTTTTCAGAAAGACAAAGTGTCTTTAGGATGGAAGAAGGAAGTCCTCTCAGAATCAGTGTGACTCTATGGTCTCTTCATGTCCCATAAATGATGGTTATCTTGTGCCAGGAGAAAATCGCCACACAAAGTATAAAAGTAAAAGAAATAAAATTTGCTAATAAAATCCGTTAAAAGGTATATAAGCTCAACGCGTTTCGTCCAGAAGCACCAGACTTCCTCAGGGGCAGTGTACAAATCAAATGAAAAACAAATTATAAAATACAATACTCCCCCCACAGTTACTGATTGGTCGGAGTCATTGTGTTGGCGTTCTCCATATGTGGTAAACATGATGTTATGCACAAGTTGAGACCAATAGGACCATTCCATTTCCTTCGTCCAATCGAGAAGTTCTTTCTTTACACCATTGACATGGCTAGAGCGTCATTTCCTCTAAAGTTCCGATACGTCATTTCCTCTATTCGCTGCTCCAATTGAAACAGTTCTTTCTCTTTCGTTGGGGCCTCACCTCCTCCAGAGTCCCGATACGTCATTTCCACTGTTCTCTGTATGGAAAACGGTTCTTTCTCTTTCACTTTATGTTGCTTGTGGGACATCCCTTCCACCGCAGTTTCATTACATCATATCCGTCGGATCCCGGAACTCAAGATGTTGTCTGGGCTCAATCAATCGCAATCTCATCTCCACATTCCTCTAATTTTCTTTTCTATGTCCAATAATCCTCTTTCTCAATACAAATCTCTTACAACCATATGGACATTTAGTGGTTTCATGAAAAAGGAAAGACAAGGGATTATGTTATAGAATACCGTTCTTAGCATTTTTATCATTTCTATCGTTTAAATACAGCCACTTATAAAACAGGAGGGGCATGGAGCTGCTCAGTAGAGCGGCTTTTGGTACATTGGTTAGGTACTCACTCTACAAAGAGGTGCCTTGTAGGTGCGAGTGAGCTTACGTTGCAATGGCCATTGAAACAAACTAAAACCTCATAGTGTTTTGTTGTACATGGAAATACATAGAAACGAGCGCAGATGACACCTTTTACCTCTTATGTTTTACAGCCACTTATAAACCTATAAAAAACTTGTGTCGGAGTAACATGTTAACCCTTGGTTATATGTGAATGAATCGAAATTTAATAAAATAAAACCAGTTAAATGAAACACACCAGATCTAATTACTCATTCAGCCCCCCCCCCGGGACAATGTTTTTAATTTGTACATCCAGTATGATTCCCTCTGTAATAGTTTTTTATCTCTATCTCCACCCCTCCAATGTGGACTAACATGTTCAATGCCTACAAAATTAAAAAACCTGGGATTATATGTAGCACAGTTGTTACAATGGATAGGAACTGAATGTTTTTCAGACTTCTTTCTTATATTGTTCTGATGTTCAAGGATTCTTTCTTTTAATTTACGTATTGTTTTTCCTATATATATTGGCTACCACAGCCACTTGTCAATAAATACACCACATATGTGGTTTCACATGTAATTCTTTGTTTAATTTTATATAGCTCCTTCGTCACAGTGCTTTCAAAATCGACGGTTTTATTTTTAAAACCTGCTTCAGTATTGTTATCCCTTCCTAACAGAGAGAGGTGTTTAACTCTGCTGTTTCCCTGTATCCAGAAAAACCCTTTTGTGTCTACCAAGATTCCCACCGTGTTTCCACCAGTGTCCTTCCAATCTCCAGTCTTCAGTTATTCCTCAAGATCTGCACCACAGTGGCGACACAGAGAAACCAACTGAGGAGTACATGGGCACCTGAGTTAAAGTCCTTGCCTGCTGTAATCCTGAGAGCCGGTTGTGGGCTCCTTCAAATGTGAGTTGAATGAGAACAAGAACACTCTCTATTTTTTGTTGCTGATATACTGCGCAATCCCGGCCCTCTCTTTTTCTTCTTTCTACAGTACACGTTCCACCATCTGCACCATAAAGAAGCATTTGGCTTGAAAAAACGAAGGTCATTGTATTTGTGGACATATTAATGTGCCCTTTCCACTCTCTTACGGGCTTAGGCCCATTTAGCGCTGTGTTGTGTTATCTTCATCTGTTCAGTAACCCCACTGTGCCTACATCCCACAGTGCCACAGTGGAACCACTAATGCCAAACCTCAGACACATGTAACCGGACATGGCAGTAACCCCACCACCACCATGTCCTGCGGTGTGGACATACTTTCCAGATCTCGGCCCAGGAGATGAAAAAAGGTGACTAACCCTAGTCAATCTGGGTGTCACGGTAGCCCCCGCACCCCGGCGCCTGGCAGCAGCTTCCTCGCTGCTCGCTGGCCAGACGCCGAATGATATTGCGGTCGCTTCCGCACACGTGGGGAAGCCGGGGGGCGGGGCCTGGCGGGCTGACGCGGACCCGCCGGGTTTAAAGCCCAGGCTCTCAGAAATGCCGGTGCCCTGACGTGGTAGTTACTTCCCGCAGAGCTCTTGCATATTTGGCTAACGACTATTCTGTGTATTGACCCCTTGGCATTGGCAAACGACTATTCTGTGTATTGACCCCTTGGCATTGGCAAACGACTATTCTGTGTATTGACCCCTTGGCATTGGCAAACGACTATTCTGTGTATTGACCCCTTGGCATTGGCAAACGACTATTCTGTGTATGACCCCTGGCATTGGCGAACGAACCACTCTGTGTATGACCCCTGGCATTGGCGAACGACCACGCTGTGTATGACCCCTGGCATTGGCGAACGAACCACTCTGTGTATGATCCCTGGCATTGGCGAACGAACCATTCTGTGCATAACCCCTGGTATTGGCATCAACTCTTCTAATTCTGGTATTGAGGTCAGTCTGTGTGGCACCCTAAGCACACATCAGACTACACCTTGTGTTGTTAGGGTCTTGGGAAGAGCTAATCATTCTAACTTCTTGTGTATCATTCTGTGTCTGTCTAGTCGTGCCGACCACTCTAAGGATCGGAAGGGTAGAGACTGTTCTGTGTCTAGAAACCACTACTCAGATAAAGCAGAGGGATCCGTGACGTCTCTCTTGTACGTGCTCTGTACTGCCATTCTTGTAGTCTGTCTAGTCGTGCCGACCACTCTAAGGATCGGAAGGGTAGAGAGTGTCCTGCGTATAGGGACCACCACTCTAGTATCAGGGGGATCCGTGACATTACGTCAGGGCCATGGATCCCGCAGACCTCTCTAATCAATGACACGTAATTGCAGCCAGACAAGAAGAGCAGGACCATAGAATGGACCAGATTGCTCTTGCCCTGCAAACCCTGCTAAACCGCTCCAGTTCTGGTACTGCAAGCCCGCCAGACCCAGTGGTGCCTAGGGTCAGTTCGGCCGCTCTCGAGGGTTGTAGGCTCAGTATGAAAGCACCCGTACGTTATGACGGAACACCGAACTTATGCCGGGGCTTTCTGACCCAACTCGAGATCTTATTCGAAAACAATCCCGGGTCCTGTATGTCTGATAAAGCCAAAGTAGGCTATCTGATTAATCACTTGACCGAAAAAGCTTTATTATGGGCCACGCCCTTGTGGGAGAACAAGAAACCCATCATATATGACTATGAGGGTTTTACCTCCGAGTTAAAGCGTACTTTTGATCCCTCTAGACGGGCTACCAATGCGGGTAGATCCCTGTTTCACATCAAACAAGGTAATAGGAGGGTTTCCGACTATGCCATAGAATTTAAGACTTTGTCTTCTGAGGTACACTGGCCGAACGACGTTTTAACCCTGGCCTTTACCGAAGGTCTGAACGAGGCGTTTATGTTTGAATTGGCTCCCCTAAAATTACCAGAACATCTGGATCATTTGATTGATTTCTGCATCGCCATGGACGATCAAATCAGGGAAAGGAGACACACCAGAGACAGACCCAGAAGGGTCCTACCTCCTTTACCTTAGTACCCAGGCATACCACTGCATCAGGTAACCTGGAGACCGTTAAGACCGATGTACCGGCCATTGAAACCTATGCAGATAGGTAAAACGGGTATTTCAGAGGCAGAGAGAGCTCACCGGAGAGAAAGGGGGCTCTGTTTTTATTGTGCCGGGGCAGATCATTTCCGCCTTCAATGTCCTCAGAGACCCAGGGGTTAGGCAGGGTGAGAGTGGCAAATCAGGTCAAAAGATAAGTAATACCCAGGTTATTGGTTCTCTGTATGCCTCCTTTGTGGATGATGAAAAAAAAAAAACTCGGATTCTGTTACCATCTCCCTCACCTGGGAGGGGGTTCACCTCGAGACTGAGGCATTCCTAGACTCTGGAGCCTCAGGTAATTTTATGGATAGATGTTTTGCTGCCAACCACCTCTTACCTCTGGTTCTAAAGGAGAGGCCTCTTATGGTAGAAGCCATAGACGGGAAACCCCTGTCATGTCCCCATATCACACACGACACTATCGATGTGTGCATGACTACAGGAGTTCTGCACTGTGAAACCATAACGATTCCAGGTTATCGACTCTCCCTCATGTCCTGTCGTTCTAGGGTTCCCATGGTTGACAGAACATAACCCGGTGATTGACTGGGCCCAGCGAGATATAATGTGTTGGGGTCCTAGTTGCCAGTCAAAATGCCTGGGCAGGGTTAATGTGATTGGTAGTCTCAACATTGCCACAGCACCTCCTTTGTCCACTGAAGTCCCAGAATGTTATATGGCGCTAAAGGAGGTGTTCTCTAAAACCAGGACTGAGGTCCTACCACCGCATCGTCCTTATGACTGTGCTATAGAGTTACTCCCTGGTACTATGCCTCCTAGAGGACACGTATACCCCTTGTCTCAAAGGAAAATGACATTATGGAGGAATATATAAGGGAGAATCTAGAGCGAGGATTCATCAGACGATCCTCCTCTCCAGCAGGAGCAGGTTTCTTTTTCGTTTCCAAAAAAGAGGGTGACCTGCGACCTTGCATCGATTATAGAGGTTTAAATAGGATTACCATAAGAAATGCATACCCAATACCTCTTATAACCGAATTGTTCGACCGTTTAAAAGGGGCCCGTATTTATACGAAACTTGATTTACGCGGAGCGTACAACCTGGTCAGGGTTAAGAAGGGAGACGAATGGAAAACGGCTTTTAATACACGTAGCGGGCATTATGAATACCTGGTGATGCCCTTTGGGTTATGCAATGCGCCAGCCGTTTTCCAGGATCTCATAAACGACACCCTAAGGGATTTTCTGCAAACGTTCGTATAGTAGTATATCTGGACGACATCCTGATATACTCTCCTGATAAGGAGACTCATCACGCCCACGTGAGACAAGTGTTGAAGAGACTATTGAGGGCTGGGTTATATTGTAAGCTAGAGAAATGCTTATTCGACATAGAGACAGTGCACTTCCTTGGGATATATAATAACCCTGAAGGTTTCCAAATGGATCCTAAAAAACTCTCAGCGGTTCTTGACTGGCCTTTACCCCAAGGGCTTAAAGCCATCCAGAGGTTTTTGGGGTTTACTAACTACTACCGGAGGTTCATTAAAAATTTTTCGGCCTTGATAGCTCCCCTCACGGCTATGACTAAAAAGGGGGTGGTGAATCAGAAGTGGACACCCCAGGCCAGTCAAGCCTTTGAGGCACTTAAACAGGCTTTCACCACTGCCCCTGTTCTCCGACATCCTGTCCGGCTCTGCCTTCCAGGTTGAAGTTGACGCCTCCGAGCTAGGTCTTGGTGCAGTCTTGTCCAAAGGGAGGCACCCGACAAAGCCATTGCATCCATGCGGCTTCTATTCCCGAAAGTTGTCCCCGGCAGAGAGGAACTATGATATCGGAAACAGAGAATTGTTAGCAGTTATTGCAGCTTTGACGGAATGGAGATACTTATTAGAGGGGTCTAGGGACCCCATTGTCATCATAACCGATCATAAGAATCTCACGTACATTGGAGACGCTAAACGGTTGAATGCCAGGCAAGCGAGATGGTCATTGTTTCTTTCCAGCTTTAATTTCGTCCTCACATACAGACCTGGGTCGAGAAACATTAAAGCAGACGCGTTGTCAAGACAGTACGAGTCATACGAACATAACATCCAAGATCAACATCCCATTGTACCCCAGGAAAGGATTATAGCACTTACTACGATTAGTGTCTCATCTCCTCTAATGTTAAGATTGCAGACCGCCCAGGGCACAGCTCCTGGGGGGAGACCTCCTGCGAAACTCTTTGTACCTGAGAACGAAAGGGAAGAGGTATTAAAACTGTATCATGATAACAAAATCTCTGGGCACATGGGGATCACCAAAACAGTGTCTAGTATACGTAAACTCCTTTGGTGGCCCACGGTGCGCCGTGACGTTAAAGATTACATAACCGTGTGTGAGGTGTGCACAAGACATAAAAGTCCCAAAACAGCGCCTATCGGTTTACTCCAGCCTCTGCCAATCCCCGAACGACCATGGTCGCATTTAGCTATGGATTTTATAGTAGAGTTACCTGAGTCTAGAGGGAATACTGTAATACTCACGGTCATAGATCGATTCTCCAAAATGGGTCACTATGTTCCTCTTCGGAAACTTCCTTCGGCAGCCGAACTGGTGCCCATTTTTGTTTCCAATGTGGTCCGCTTACACGGTATTCCTCTTGGGATTGTCTCGGATAGGGGGACCCAATTCGTCTCCAGATTCTGGAAAGGGTTTTGCAAGAGTGTGGGGATAGACCTATCTTTCTCTTCGGCCTATCACCCCCAGACCAACGGGGCGGCGGAACGAGCCAACCAAAAATATAAAAATATCTCAGGTGCTTTATATCCGAACGACAAGATAACTGGTCAGACCTGATACCGTGGGCAGAGTATGCCTTGAACAGTGCAGTAAGCGAAGCCACAGGACGTTCCCCTTCTTCACTGTTTACGGTTTTGACCCTCCCGTGCTCCCTGCTACGTTTCCTGATACCGCGATCCCTGCTCTGGATGAGCATTTAGTGTCATTGAAAGAAACCTGGGGAAGGGTTAAACGGGCACTGGAGGATAGTAGTGTTACCCAGAAGATCAAAGCCGACAGACACAGGAGGCCGGCACCCGTGTATCAAGTTGGGGACAGGGTTTGGCTTTCTTCACGCAACATTAAGCTTTTAGTACCCTCCATGAAACTGGCACCCAGGTACATAGGCCCCTATAAGGTTCTGCGGCGAATCAATCCGGTCTCCTATGCTCTGGCTCTGCCCTCCCATATCAAGATACACAATGTGTTTCACGTGAGCCTTTTGAAACCACTTTTGTGTAATCGGTACACCAGGGCCCGTGTCCCCCCTCCTCCGGTCTCTGTGGAGGGCGAGGAGGAGTTTGAAGTTGAGGCCATTCTGGACGCCAGGGTTTCTAGGGGGTCCTTCAGTACTTGGTTGACTGGGTGGGCTACGGCCCAGAGGATCGCTCTTGGCTTCCGGCTACTGAGGTTCATGCTCCTCGGTTGGTGAGGGCTTTCTATTTGGCTCATCCCCGCGCCCCTGGGGGTCGTCCAGTGGCCGCCCGTAGAGGGGGGGTTCTGTCACGGTAGCCCCCGCACCCCGGCGCCTGGCAGCAGCTTCCTCGCTGCTCGCTGGCCAGACGCCGAATGATATTGCGGTCGCTTCCGCACACGTGGGGAAGCCGGGGGGCGGGCCTGGCGGGCTGACGCGGACCCCGCCGGTTTAAAGCCCAGGCTCTCAGAAATGCCGGTGCCCTGACGTGGTAGTTACTTCCCGCAGAGCTCTTGCATATTTGGCTAACGACTATTCTGTGTATTGACCCCTTGGCATTGGCAAACGACTATTCTGTGTATTGACCCCTTGGCATTGGCAAATGACTATTCTGTGTATTGACCCCTTGGCATTGGCAAACGACTATTCTGTGTATTGACCCCTTGGCATTGGCAAACGACTATTCTGTGTATGACCCCTGGCATTGGCGAACGAACCACTCTGTGTATGACCCCTGGCATTGGCGAACGAACCACGCTGTGTATGACCCCTGGCATTGGCGAACGAACCACTCTGTGTATGATCCCTGGCATTGGCGAACGAACCATTCTGTGCATAACCCCTGGTATTGGCATCAACTCTTCTAATTCTGGTATTGAGGTCAGTCTGTGTGGCACCCTAAGCACACATCAGACTACACCTTGTGTTGTTAGGGTCTTGGGAAGAGCTAATCATTCTAACTTCTTGTGTATCATTCTGTGTCTGTCTAGTCGTGCCGACCACTCTAAGGATCGGAAGGGTAGAGACTGTTCTGTGTCTAGAAACCACTACTCAGATAAAGCAGAGGGATCCGTGACGTCTCTCTTGTACGTGCTCTGTACTGCCATTCTTGTAGTCTGTCTAGTCGTGCCGACCACTCTAAGGATCGGAAGGGTAGAGAGTGTCCTGCGTATAGGGACCACCACTCTAGTATCAGGGGGATCCGTGACACTGGGTCCAAGGATGCCACACTCCATTTTGGGTTCAAGGATGCCACGCTCTGTTCTGGGTCTAAGGATGCCAAGCTCCGTTCCGGGTCCAAGGATGACTTGAAGACGGTTGCTGGGGCGTAGACAGCGACACCAAGGTACCTGGAATGCTGGTTGAGAGTGGTGGGTGTCTGAGGCTAGGGACAGATGAGCGCATTTTCTGCGGCCACCGTCAAAATGTACGTCGATGCGTGCGCACGCATTTTTTCACGGAATACGCGACAGCGGTCATACGATGCGCCTGTTCGTCCGTGATTTTGTACGGATCGTCAATAAAACACTTTTGTGTCTGGACGTTATGTTGGCCGGACATTAGCAGCGTCTGACGTCTCGTAATCACACACACACGCCGCTATGCGGCCGCAGCGCACTCTGTACGTCAGTAGTAGCGGTTTGACGTTCTCGAAAAAATGCGTTCGTTGGCCACTTGCGTTGCGCGGACGAACTTTCGTGCGGCCGTTCGTCGTATGTTCCCCGGCATTGGACGTCATTTGCTGCCAGCACGGCCGTGATTTTGTGCGGCTAAACGCACGTTAAAACTGCGCTAGTCTGACCCTAGCCTTAGAAGGGGAGGCAGCAGCTAACTCCATGGGAATTTCAGGTTCATATTCTGAAGGTAGGGTGGACTCGAACTCCATGGTTTCGGCAGGATAGGGGTCTTCAAGGTCTGTGACCTCAGGATAGGTGTCCAGTGACACCATCCTATTTGGCTGGCACCTTTGGAGCTTATCCGAGTAGGCCTCCATAGACTTTTTATACACAGTCCTTGTTTTAGCAGGTGTGGGTTTTCTGGACAAGGACTTGGTAGGAACAATTTCCCTTTTTGGTCTGGTGGAAGCAGACTTGACAGGCACTGCCTTCTTGAACTTGGTGGGCAGTGCTTCACTAGGCATTGGGAACACAGGCGGAGTAGAAAAGGGTTCTCTGGCCTTGATAGAAAAAGTCCTTTTTGATTTAACAGGTGTAGACTTGGGAGTAGCACCAGGTAGCACTGGGGATTGCAGGGTTTCGTTTGAAACTCCAGGGAAAGTGCGGGGCAGCTTGGGGGGCCGCACTAAACATTCCGAGATGGAATGGGACGGTTCCCCGCAGTAGAAGCAGAGCTTCTGGGACCTTCTCCTAGCAATTTCTTCGGATGTTAGGGGTCCTCTACCCACTTTCTTTGGAGCTGGAGTGCACACCTTAGTAGAGGTGTCATTTAAACCCTGCTGCATACTTGCAAAAACGGAGTCCAAATGTTGCAGGATGTCTTGAATGGCTTTTCTGAGGTACTCCATAACGATTTGAATCACCGCGGACTCCCTGTGTGAAGGCTTCAACATTCTGTCAGGTACGGGAGTGCGGCGGTGGGTGAAGTGAGCCCAGGATGCAGTGATCATAGGAGTCACACAGGTTGCTGGGTATTGAAGGTTTATTAAATAATAAACAAAACAAATAGTAAATAATAGCAGCACTAGCAGGCAGGCAACAGACTGTATGCAGGATTCAGCTTGACAACAGGGATTCTTGAAAGCAGGGTATGCTTGACAAACGAGGATTCTTGGAAGTGGGGTACACTCGAAGAACGAGGGTTCTTGAGAGCGGGGTACCTTGGTGGGGAGAGTCTCCTTGGTAGCAGGGTTCCACTTGGGAGTATCACTGGAGGGATTCAGGTAACACGGTAGGGAGCTTCAGGGACAGGTCTGGTTGTCTGCACTTCCAGGGACGTTATGTTGAAGCCCTGATGGAAGGGTGGATCCCTCTTTTAAGCAGGCTTCATTTAGGTGAAGTAGTATACACCTGTAGGTATCACAACAGAAGCTTAACAGCCAGATAGGGGAATCGAACCTGCATACAAACCTAGACAGGTGAATAAGGGTTTGCCACGGTTTAGGTGTGGGCATAGGCTTAATTCATGACACTCTGACCCAGCCACCTCAACAGGCAGAGAATTCCACAGCTTTATTGTTCTCACCGTAAAATAACCCTTCCTATGCTTTAAGCTAAATTTTCTTTCTTCCAGTCTGTGTATGATTTGTTTCTGCTTCAGCTTATTCTCTGGTCTGTTCCCTGGAATCTGTATTTCTGCAACCACCCATGTATGTCTGGCTTCGTTCTAGATTATTTGCCTAGCTGCTCCCTGGAATCTGTATTAGTATATACCTGTATATGTCTTAGTAGCTGGGTGTATATAACATAAACCAGGACATAAGTATAAGTAGTTTTAGAGGCCAACTAGAAAGGACCTCAGTCAGAACATAGGGATTCTGTCTGGTTTCTGTGTGTTTGCATCCGCTGCTCAGTTATCGTGTTTACTCTCAGCCATGTCATCTGCTTTAGTTTAGAAATCATACCCAGTACTGGGCTCCCCCTTGTGTCTGTCTACTGCACTCTCTTGTTTCTGAGTATAGCTCTATGTGGGCTGGATCTGGCATAATGCAACAAACCGCAAACCTGCCTCAAGAACTTAAATATGAACCTTATACAGGGCTTTCACGGCCATCTGCCATAGGCCGTGTGACATTTCTACATTATATTGTAATTGTTTTTATCATTTTTGGAGCTGGTTGCTTTAATATACTGTAGCGCTCACTCCCGGAGGAGCCGCTGAATTTAAACCTCGGGTCAGTCTCCCTGCACTAGGGAATAAATATACACCAACACTGTTGTGGATTTTATAAGTTATATAGTTTACTGATCTCAAATAAACTGGCATATATAGAGCAGCACGGTATACATATATATTTACAGAAGTTCGTAATGCGAGAAACGTGCAGCAGAAAAGAAAAAGGAATTTTAACCCCTTCGTTGCTGGAATGTGAGTCCCGTACAGGTTGTGTCCCAAGAAGGTGTGCGTGTATGCGTGTGTTGGTACCCGGGTACTAGATTCAACTGGCCAGTGAATGATTTCAATGTGTCTTCGACTAGTCACGTTGGGGCCCTGTAGGTTTAGACAAACTGCAGCGTGCTTTATTATTTTACTGTGGCCGGGAAGGCCTCTCACCCATCCGCCAGATACTCTGCGCTCTGCTCGACCCAGGACGTTTCTCCACTCGACTTGACTGGGACTCTGTGCCATCGGATCCGCTTGTCTTGCTTGTCCGTTTCTGTCACAAGATGCTCAGCTCACCGCCTGCACTCCCATTAGATCATCGCAGTCTCCTAACTCGGGGTCCTTCTGCAGCTCTGTATCTGTGTAACCTTCTCACCGGTGGATTACTAGGTCTCTGGCAAGTAATTTAAACCGATCTCCAGCTCCGCAAGGCAGCACCTGCGCTCCGGCCTGGTCACAATCGCTCCTTGTCTCACGTGCGTCTTGCTCTGTTCACCCCTTGGCGCGCACTGGCTCTCCTCTGCACGAGGTTGCGGATCTCTCTCGGTTCTCCCCACCCACTTCCTGTCCCTGCCCCAAAGCAGGCTGGAAAACGTAGTCTGAAAGTGTCCAGTATTGGTTTACATTGCGCTCGTCTCCCCCTGGTGGCCAGAAACGAGTAATTACAGTGGCAGGATTTAAACCAGCGCTACACTCTCCCCCTCCTAGAACTCTTGGGTCTCTCCAAGGAGGTGTAACAGTTACATTACATTTCAACATTACATTAGTCAATATATATAGGCTCAGCAGCAAACGTACAATGGGTTAGGTATACATCCTCAAGTTTACTGATACTTCTAGCTACCTCAGCTAACATAGCAGACACTTCGGGCAACCTTCGCACTGTGGTAACAGCCTCTGCACATGTCCTGGTGAGTCGTAGGTGAGTCTTTGAGGGGGTCAGGCAGAACGTTTTGGTTCTGGCTCAATCAGCTCTTCTTCAGTCGGAAGTATTACAGATACAGGTTCGGGTCTTTCATTCACAACTGGAACAGACATCTCCTCGGAGTATGATCCTTCCCATGAAGGCATAGAGCTGTAGTCATAGGACGCGTTTTCAGGAACTATAGGAATTTCAGAAGTTTCAGGAATGTCCAGCTGGAATTCTGGAGCCTCAGATTACTTTCCCACCGTTCGGCAACTGGGACAACTTCTTCAGGCTCTGGTGAGCGCACCCAATCCAGACAAAAACTTTCTTCTTCACTTTCCCCTTCACTTTCCTCAACAACTCGTGTCTGCTGAGACCGAGTAACGGGAGTCAAACGTGGAGCAGGCGGAGGCGGGTTCGGCAGAGAAAGTTCGTCTCCAACTGGTATCCTTACAGCTTCCTTCAGAGGTAGCAAATGATTTCGGTGCCAGTTTTTAAGAGGCCCAGCCTTCCCATCAGGTCGAATTTGGTAAACCGGCAGACCCGGCAGTTGCTTGCAGACAATGTAGACCTGAGAACTCCATCTGTCCGCCAACTTATGTCTGGCAGAAACACACAAGTTCTTCAACAAAACCCTATCACCGGGTTGTAGATCCTGTATCCGAACTTTCAAATCGTAGTTTCGCTTATTCCTCTGTTCCCTGTTCCCAGAGGTCAAACGGGATTGTTCAAACGCAGAGGCCAAATTCTTCCGAAGTCTATACACATAATTCCTATGAGAGGCCACAGACGTCTGATCCAGAGATAACCCGAACGCCAAATCAACCAGGAGTCGAGCTTCCCTTCCGAACATAAGACGGTACGGTGAGTATCCAGTAGCGTCACTCTCCGTACTGTTGTATGCATGTACTAGCGTGGCTATGTGACAACTCCAGCTCTGCTTCTCTCTGTTTGATAATGTCCCCAACATATTTAGCAGAGTGCGATTGAACCTTTCTGGTTGAGCATCACCTTGAGGGTGATATGGTGCAGTTCGGGTCTTCTGAATTTCCAGCAGTTCCAGTAATTGCCCAACAAGCCGGCTCTCAAAGTCTCTACCCTGATCCGAGTGTATTCTCCTTGGCAGTCCATAGTGAACAAAAAACTTTTCCATTAAAACCTTCGCCACCGTAGGAGCCGTTGGTCTCTCGTAGAAAAAGCTTGGGCATAACGCGTGAAATGATCAGTCACCACTAAGATATTTCCCTGCCCACTAGCATCCGGCTCTAAGCACAGGAAGTCAATGCACACCAAATCCATGGGTCCTTGACTTTGTAGGTGGCTCATTGGAGCAGTTCGGGTTGGCAGAGTCTTCCTTTGGCTACACCTCAGACACGAGTGGCAGTAACTTTCGACTTCAGGCCTCATGCAGGGCCAATAGAATCTGTCCCGCACCAGCTTAAAAGTTCT